>JAVLVB010000491.1:743809-779526 GCA_032876305.1 Orestias chungarensis | reverse complement strand
AAACAGCAGCAGACCTAGTTTTTTCCACTGTTTACCAAAGGATAAAACCATGCTAGCAATAACTTGCTGAGAGAACTTTTGCGCTCTCTGCCTCTTACAACATGATTTATGAGTATAATATCACACGGGATTTGTAGTTATTGCAATGTATGGCATCATTCGACTCAGTAGGGTCTCCCCTTTCATATGACTACAAACAATCAGTTACAATTTCTCTTAAAACATCAATATTTGTACTAAAATATTCCTTCTGTCATGATTTGTGGACATAAAGATCTAAGCTATGTTAAAGACTAAACATAATCCAATTTTATTATTTTTTAAGGTGTTAAGGTATTTAAATATTGGGCCTATCGGAATTATTGTGTATTATGTGAGAGAAGTGCCATCTCCTGGTAGGACTCTGTAAATCAGTGACAGGGTGGTGTCAGAGTAAGAAATATGCACAAAATATCTCAAAGCTTTCCTCTGGTTAAAGACCATTTCTGCTACTTCCTGTGCTCCTGGAAAAAGCAGAAAGGTATTTATGTTTTACTTAATCAAAACCTTGTGGTTGGGTTTGGATTTAAATTAGGATTAAAGTTTATTCAGTTTAATACAAAGGTTTCTGGATGTGCATAGGAAGGGCACAATTATGGCTTGTTATTTATTGGCTTTAGCAGAATTGGTGGATGTAAGTGTGGCGAGTGAAAAGAAGGGTTCATTAGGAAATAGCTAATTGAATTAAGCTCCTCTAAACCTTTTTCAGCTATGTATTCAACATGTAATGAACTGCTAACACCACTTTAATCAATGTTGACATCTTGTTGCATTGCTTTGATTAGCCTTTGGAGACCCGCCTTAATAGGAACACACCCAAGCAGTCAAGAGCCTCATATTCAACTTTAATGTGTGACTTTTTTTTTCTTTAAAAAATTGATAACTCCAATATGTCTCACACATTCAAATATTATCACAGGTCTCAGAATTGTTTCATTACCTTGTTGCCTGGAGCCAAATTCAGAGGCTGTGTGAACGTTTTCAGTCTACTCAATGAAAAATTAATATTCTCTCACCAGCTCTGATGCAGCATTGCTCTAATTAAATCCTGATTTTCTTCAGCCATGTTTGCTATATGAGTTCATCTCTAATGGAGATATAAATCTGAATTACAATTTTGACAGTTTAAAAAAAATATCATATATAATTGTGGCGTTAATTTTGGATGAATAAATCCTGACAGAAATTGATTAAAAAGTGGTGAAATTTGTAAGCAAGTCACCAAATTTAAGATCAGCTGAATATTTGAAGTGATGTAAACCTGTGCATAAATGGTAACAGCCAGCAGCAAAAAGGGTTTTTCAAATTTTCCCACATTACAGCATCAAACTTCTAAGTGTGCTTAGACATTTTTTTAATTCTTCTGTTTGCAGTTTTTATATAAGCCAACATACTCCGTCACCCTTGAAACTAAGTAAATTCATTTGCCTTGAGAAGTCACTTAATTAGTACAGTAAATCCACCTGTGGGTGTCAGGAAATTGAGTTTTGTCATCCTCTGCATGTTTTCACCCGAGGACGTTCCTAAGAACTTCTGCTGTGCTGGGGTTCGTTCTGCACCAACATTAAGCTGGTTAATCCCTGGATATAACGAAGTGGTCCCAGTCAGTCATCGCCTGAGTGTTAACCTACATGGTAACATCAAGCTTCTTCCTAAATATTGTCTGAGGTTTTATTAATTTGTGTCTCTCCTACTTTAAAGGGTTTTCTCTGTGAACCTGTTCCTCAACTATTATTCTCCAGTCTCTCGGTTGCTTCCAGAAACATTTTGTAATGACTAGTAACAGTAACCCACCCCCCCACCCTGTTCCTCTGTTGGTTTAGCATCTGTATCCGCCCTTGTCATAAAGTTGCTGCTCTATCTGGTTCTCCAGCCCTCTGGGATCTGAGCTACCCAGCCTAATGCTATTCACAACCCTCAACATTGGGATCCACTCGCCTTTTGCTGTCAGTTCCACTATTCAACTCCATTGAGAAAAATTCTTCCGCTTTCATTTTAAAATCACAATTCACCTTGTTGTTCCACATGTTAAGCCCTTTGGTCTGGACCTATCTCATCATTGCACATTTCTGAAACAGTAAATAAAAATTATTTGAGTGATTCATTTTCTTCTCCGATCTTTACTTCATGTGAGCCTGAAGCATTAACAAAACCATTTGTGTAGTTGGAAAGTAGAAAAATATGTAACTTTGCAAGGCACTCTATTTTTATTGTACAATAATTCAGACATTTTCCAGAGGTCTGCGTCAGGGACAGCTATCTCGTTTGAATGAACACGGCCTAAGTAGTTGCTTTCAGCACAAGGGTTTCATCAAATCTTATCCAAGCTGGAAAGGCATATTTGATTGGCCTAACGGAAAGAAAAGCTGTGACTGAACACATTTTCCTGAAGCAATAAGCACTTTCAGAATTAGGCTTGAACAGAGTCTTGAATGGTACAAATCTTTCCATTTCTAGAAATATTACACTGTATTGCTGCCTTTGAGGATTTTACACAGAACTAAATCAACTAGTTGTTTTAGAATCTGTTGTAGTTGCAAGGCTTTCCTCCAGTCACCATTTAAACCTTTTTCATAAGAAGCCAAATTGATGTGCCAACAAGAAAGAAAATAGAATAGACAAGAAGGGTCAGAACTTGACAGAGATGAGTTTTATTTTTTTTTATAGGAAAAAAAAATGTAAATCTTTTCTTCTAAACTAAACTGTATGGCTTTTTGATCCTGTTGCTTTTTACAGATTGCCACAGGTTAAATACAGATTTTAAAGGACACTGCAGCTTATCTAGGCCCTGCTGCAAAGAGCTCAGCTCCATATGCCTCCTTTTTCCCAGTACCAGACTGAAGACGGGTTTCCTCTCAATCCGCTTCTCCAATTTACCCAGTCTGAGATTCGTAACTATCGATTCTGGCAGCTAGGCAGCTTCTATAATTAAAAAAATTCTATGTGGAAAATGGTAAACACAGCTCAAAGCCAGCTGTGGCAGGGATCTTCATCCTTAATGAGATTTCAGTGCAATAGCTAAGCAACCAACCCAAGGAATCAATAGTTTCTCTCTCAAATGCTTTTGATAATCTTCTCTAAAGCTCTGATCAATTAAGCTACTGCAACTCATTAATAATGCCTGTCAAGAACCACTTAGAGTGTGTTTAAGTCTTTGAAAAGGATCAGAGACAGTAGCTTTTACATATGGTTTTGTTTGATCACAGCATTTAGTTCATATGCATTTATTTGAACTTACTGTAATTCCTGTTGTGGTGCATGTAATTAGTCTGTGATACCCAACTGTAAGATATGAACTACAATATTTGCAACTCTGTCTGTCTGTCTGTCTGTCTATGAAATTTCTTCCAGATAATACTTGATGTAAAGGGTCCACTGGTGTCTATTTTCATATCACTAATTTAGGTCATTTCTCCTAAGGGCTAGGTGGTTAGTTAGAAAAAGATTAGCCAACAAATATGAAATATCACAAACTGTAAGGAGCACAAGAGAACAGTCAGGGTTAAACCTGGGGAGAAGTTTTTGAGCAAGGTTGTGTTATTAAACAACATCCTAGCTCTACAACATCTCTCAGCACACTGTTCAACCCATCATGCCAAAATGACAAAGATTATGGAAAAGCTGCAAACCAAAACAATGCCATCACTGTAAATTGAACGTACAGGTCACTGACTCAAGTATGCAATACAAAGTTTTATTTTTGAAAGGATTCATTTTTCCTTTCCTTCCACCACATAGTTTCCTTTACTTTTGGCTATCACATACAACACATTTGTAATTCAATATTTTGGGACACAAATTGAAAATTGTATTTGCATCATGACAAGTTTAGAAAATGTACCTTTACATGGCATTTTTTCTGGAAGATCCCTTTATTCAGCTCTGCTGAGAGATAAAAATAATAACAATTTGGATTTGTAAAAAGCAAAGATACCTGCTCCTTTAACTCTGTTTAACCACAAATGGCACAATCAATACACCATTTTCTTTTTTTTGTATAATACTGCTTCATATTTGTACAATGCAAGTGACCTGAAATCACAGTAAGACTCATGAAATTACTGTTATTTAAGCTAAGTGATACAGATCCTTTTCTATTTTATGCACCTATGTGTATACTAATGTGTGTTACAAATATATAGGTAGATGGGAAGAGCTTTCTGCAAAGCCAAAATAAGCTGATTACACTTTTGCCTTTAGTAGAGTGACTGAGATAAGCTCTATGGGGTATTTCTCATCATGATAAACAGCTCTGCAAATGCAGGAACAGCTTGGAGTAAAATACATTTGTCATCTTCGAACCATTAGTTCTCTCAAGCTTTTGTTCTATAAAAAGAAGGAAAGGAGGGATCGGTTCTTTATTTAACTTTCCTTCCTGAGCCATGTGCGTGTTTTAACAAGGCAAGGAGCATTTCATTTTTGAACCCAAGTGCCTATAATGGATTTCCATCCCCACATGCCCTTAACAATGAAAACAAAATGGGGTTCATATGTAATTTCCCTGAGGTTAAAATGTAACAGACATTGATTAACAAGACTCTCCCCTCATTTCATTTACAGATTGTCAGAATAATTTCCAGAATTGTAACCTGAAACTTTTGCAGAGTAGTAAGAAAATAAAATGATGTGCCCTACGTGAAAAAGTAACTGCACCCTAAACCTAATAATTTCTCCAAACAATTTGACAGCAACAGCTGCCATCAAGTACATGTGAAAATTGGCAATGAGACTGTTCTTGTAGTATCGTTTCAAAACATTAACTTTAGGTAATTTGATGCCTATGAATAGCCTGTCTCAGCACCATAGTCAGATTTATATCACAAGTGTACTTTAGCTTGAAGTGTAGTTGAGAGTAGATTTAATGGTTGAGTCTATTACAAATTCTTGTCCATGTTCCAGATCATGAAACCTGCAAAGCACCACCAGAGCATAATTTTTGTTCTAATCTGATCATGGCATGATGATACCTTTTTTTTATAGAAGTATTTAAATATTGTCGACTAATTAATGTTGTTAGGTGGGATCCGTTTTATGGATTTTTTTTAAATTCTTCAAGTGTAGCCATAACAAGGCTTAGGTTTAGTTGGGGAAATTAAACTTAAACTCAGTTTTCCAAAAGCATAGCTGATCACAGTTAATGTAAATTTTAAAAAGACGTATAAATGGGTGGATTTTAACATAGGTCCACTTATTCAACCTGCTTAATGAAATCAGTATTTAAAAACTACTTTTTATATTAACTCACATTATATTTGTCTGATATTTAACATTTGTTTTATTCACCTTACAAGTTAAGGTTTGTTTAAAAAAAAAAATAAAAATAAAAAAGGGCCAGATACTTTTTCCCTCCAGCATTATATATATATCGCTTAGAATTTGCATACCATTTCTAGCAACTGTGCCATAAATTGAAAATGTTAAGGAGAAAAACAACAGAAGGATCTCCCAGTGGTCTTTTGGGCTTCGAGGCAAAGAGCAGGGGAACAAAATATATAGCAGTACAAGCAGCCCACAGCTGGAGATAATATAGTTAGTAATTACTCCCATCCCCACTGGGCAGAGGACTTCTGCATTGTCTGCTTCTCTGTCATATCTGGGCCAGCCGCGCATCTCATTCCAGGCTGCATGGGCTCTGGTAGTGGTGGTGGTGGGGTTGGCGGGGTAAGGTATTAGTGAACCCCGGAGACTAGCAGGATGAGGTGATAAGGAACATCAAAGGGAATTTGTCTGATTTAATGCTACACACTTTCTCATCTGTATAAACATGAGGTATGCATTGCGTTGTTGGTGCTTTTGTGTGGAAAAAAGTGGTGTGAGTAAGTTCATTAATCGTTTTTATCCACTTTTGTGCAAATTATCTGGTGCGTTTCAGTCATAGGACACATATAAAATCGCCTTAATAGTTTATAGCTGCTGTTAACAAATATTGGGGGAAATAGCTCAATATATTTATCCATTATGTCTGGTGATTTTGTTTTCTGTGAAATAAATGCTGTCTTGCTCATCTGTGATGTAATAAAAAGCCCTGAGAAGACATAATTATTTTTTTTATAAGTATTACACTGTTAGTGACCCTTGTCCAATGCTAAGAGGGCTAACTGTGAGAACTGAATATTTTAACAATGTATTAATGTATTAAGAGAAGAAGATGCTTTGAGTTGGTGAGTCTTTTTTTCCCCATGATTTTGTTTTTCATATGTTTAAACAGCTGCATTGCTGTTGATTTGCTGGAGAACAAGTGGCTGCAAGACACAATACATGGTAAGGCAAAGTGATTTGCTGTTCTAAAAATGTTTTATCCTGCCACCTGTTAGGGATGTTTCTTTGACGTACCACCTTCCTTGGCACCGATGCTAATCATAGACACATTTTATCGGACTTATATTATCTAATTGCTGTGGCCTCCTAATAAAGGATAATGCAAACTACAGAAAAGGAAAAAAAAAACAACCAGAAAGAACCACCAGTTTAGGGTGTTGACTTGGCCCCCAAATGTCTTTGGATTCAATTTGATCTAGCATCTGTGGAATATCCTGGACTAACAAATCAAGTCAATTTAAGCACCAACCCACAAATTACAGATCCAAAAAACTCTGCTGCAAACATCTTGAAACCAGATATCACAATGCATCATCAAGTATCTATTGAAGTGCATGCTTTAACCATGAAAGGGCACCAGCAATCTATCTATATGCTCAAGAAGGATTGATTATATTTGATAATATTTAGCTTTAAGCACTGTTGTTTCATTATTTTGACAATACATCCATTTGAGTATAAAATTATTACAGCGCTGTAAGATTTAGTCTATGGTTATCTTTTCATTCTCACTTATGGACTAGCCAGAGTATTGATATGAAAATCCTTCGAAGAAGATAAAAAAGCAACGGGGGCTTTCGACCTCAAACACGTGGAGCTCATCAACATAATTACACTGTCAAGATGCAAAGAGGTGCAGAAAGCTAATTACCAATTATAAGATGGTCTTTATGGTGTGATGCCTACAAAGATTTTTCTGTTTGTTATTAAGAAGCATTGGAAAATTGGAGATACCGGTTACCCTTTTTCCGCCAGTGATGATGCCAATTGGTACATAAAACTAATGTGTCAGCTTTTTAAATATATATCTTATTTGACCTCTCTACACTTCCCACCTCCCACATCCACTCCCCACATGTTTTCCATCAGACCATAAAATTGAGTCACAGGGTTATCAGATCAGGTAGCACTCGGACATTTCCTCGCTGATACTCCCCCATCCTTTTTTTGGAAAGTCCCAAGGTAATCCCAAGTCCCAAAGTAAGTTCTGGGTCTGGGTTAGGATCTGCTCACAGTTAGACATACCTGGAAAACCTCTGAAGGGAGTAAAAGAGGAATTTGATCTCAACCATCTTTAACTGATATTGATTTAGGTTTGATGAATTAGAGTAGCAGCTCTAATTTGAACCTCCTCACATAATTTCTCAGGGTAAAACCAGCAAACACATAACAGAAGTTAATTTCAGCTTCCCATGTCCAAGATCTTATTCGTTAAGTCGATATCCCTATTTAAAAACCATTAAAGAGGCTCCAAAGTCTGGCAGACCAACAAACCAACAGCATTTCTGCAGTAGAGTCTATCTATTCATTGCCTTGTCCTCTTCTGTTTTCTATGACTTCCAAACCAGTTGTTAGGGAAATAAGGCCCCTAATCTTATACAATGGACTAATATTAGATGCTTGACTCTTAGCTGCAAATACAGGGTGTGCTTATGGCAAAACAAACGATTTGCTGTTGATATAAAGGACTTAAAACATTAAAGAAGAAATTGATATGTTGAATAGATTTAACCCAATAAAGGACCTGCAGCTTTAAAAGAGGGGAGGCTTCGCTATAGAGCAAGGTTAACACCTACCCAGATACTACTTAGCCTTGTACATCTGTTTTTATTCTGTTTCTAAAGGTAATCACATTTCCACCAAATAGCAATGAACCAAACATCCTTCAACTTTACCCTTCAGTAGGCAATAGCTGTAATTTTAATACTGCTGGTTTTGAATTGATCTACATTGCACTTAGGCAACTAAATATCAATAGAGTAGCTGGTCTTGACAATTCTTCCTTTTACTAATGGCAAGTACAAAAAAGTTTACAAAAAAGATCAGAAGAAATAGTCATTGCAATGTGATTTCTCTAATCAAACTTGTTTTTTTTCCGACCCATACTTGAGTTTTGAAAGAGATGTTCATCAGAGCATTACTCTTGGCTTTAACTAAAGCCCTTAATCTCATGTTGTCGATACTTTAATAGCTGCTGGATGACCTAACTGGTGGATGTGATTGTCTGTAGAAAATATAGCATAAATTAGTTGTCAGAACGCCATAAATAACTCCATTCCATAAAAAAACTATGTGCAAAGACAAAGGCAATATTTACTTTCCTGTAGCTGAGACATTGATTTTTTTTGTGTTCAGGGAGGAGGAGGCGGTGATCACTGTGCTATCGGCTCCATTGGCTTCAGGCTGCAAGTGAATCAATGCATTGACACTGTTGAGTTCTTGTGGCATCAGCCAGGCAGCGCTTCTCATCACTCTGTTGATTCATCCATGGCAAACAATAACAACCTTCATGCTTGCCTGAGGTTCTGCCTATGACCATTCAAGCATATACGACCAAGGTATGGCCACCTGAACAGCTTAGAAAGCAAAGGGGTGTCTTAGGGCCAGAGATGAGAGATGCATCCTCACAGTCCAGTGAATGAGCAGATAATGGCCTGATCTGCATAACACTGACACAGGGCTGGGTTGCCCTGCTTGTGCTCACTGATGGCATGTTGAGATGCATTAAGTAGTAGCTTAGATTCGGATTGAATTAGTCAGTGCCTTTCTCCTTGAGGCCATGGGGAAATCAGATATTATATTTTAACTGTATTCATCTGGAGCTCTTTTTGCATGTGGTGCTCAAATTGTGATGTTTAAGTATTGGTAAATAAAACAAAAATAACTTTTTTCCCCCCGAGTTTTAATATTACATTGAACATTCACCTCATACACTATTTTAAGTGTTTAAGATAAATTAAATCACCCGTTTGTCCACAAGATCACATTGTTGAGATTAATCCATTTTATATATTATTTTATATTTCAGTTTAAACTAAAGTCTACACTGCTTGTTAAAGTATTAAGAAACGTATATTTTAAGTGCAGAGAGACACGTCTTAGGCTGCAGCTGCCTGTAAATAGAACTTGGATTAATTAGAACCATGTGAATTTATGTTATAATATTGTGGCTTTAAATGGATGTGTTTGTCACTGTACATTTTCTGGTACTTGTTTTGTTTTCTCTTTTTGAAGGTGTAGCAGCATTTTCTTGTATTCTCTCTATCCTTCTTCCTGTCCCTCTATTCTTTTCCTTTTCCTTTCGTACAGCAATAGGCATGCTTTGTTCAATGTGATCAATTATGCTAGTTTGCTTTCACAAACAGACTTGATAATTTTAGTTTTTGACCGGACTACCTTCATACATATGTTTGCTGCCTTTCTGGACTGCACAACTAATATTGGTCAACCTGAGACGGAATAATGGGTTGCTGCAGCTCCTCCAGCGGTCCTATAGGCATCTGAGCTGCTTCTTGAGTTCATAATAATGTTCTCTCTGCTCATATTTGTCAGTATAGTTTAGCACTCAACAACTTTTACTAAAACATAATTTGCTTAAGAAAAATCAACATGACCCTTTTACTATTAAAAAACCCCAAAGAATTTTTCAGACATCTATGTATAAAATGATATTTTCTCAGCTATAGAACTGAAACTTTATTTTAATTTCTATTTTTTTTAATTAAAACAAAAAACAAAATTTATAAAATAATACAAATGTTCCATATTTACACGAATCTGGGAAAAGAAACTTAAAACCCAACTCTATACAAGCAAAACAGTGCATTTTTTTGTAGATGCTATATGCAAACTGTGGCTAAAAACACATAACACACTCTAGGCCAGACAAATATTATGAACTTCAATATCTGCAAAGAGCCATACTTAGGACCCTGGAAATGCCAAATCGTCAGGAGCTTTACTTCTTTTGTAGAGACCACTGGTTAGAATCAATGGTTGAAGGACGGAAGCTGGGTCAGAGACCATGAAGGTATTTTGAGCAGATAGTTCTGTGAGACATTTGGGAACCAGTGATTTGGTCACAGAAACAGGTTCAGACAGATCTGAGAGATAGATCCAAGCATGAGCTAAAACATAGTGGTCAGGGGGAAGAAACAGGATTGTGATCCAGAAATCAGAAGTCAGTGAGAAATTAAACATAGAGAGGGCAAGAAAGGAAAATAATTGGACCGTGAATGTGATTGTTATCAATCAGGCAGGGAGAGAGGGAGGGAAGGAAGAAAGGCTTGACATTTACTCACTTAAAGGCTTTCATAAATATAAGGCTGTCTGCCTGCCAGAACTGTATTTAAAGTCAGGTAAACAGGTGCATGAAATGAGCTAATGAGGTGCTGAGTGGCACAGTTGGATCAAATTAATTAATGGCATCAACAGCAGGGCAAAGAACAGAACAGGCAGATAAGCCAGAATCATAGCAATATCACTGTTGGAAAGGACTGCTATAGTTTTTGGTCAGATAACCCCTGATACAGTAAGTAAACAGTCACAATTTGGTTAGGTTTGCAGTAATGGATCACTCTTTCCTGTTTCAGATTGTGGAGTGATCAGAGTTCGGTGAGATGTTTAAATCTTGGGATATTGTTTTATAATCCAATCCTGTCTTAAAATTCTTCCCAACTTAATCCTATGTACAATGCTCTTCGTGTTGCTGTATCTTCACTAATGTTTTTCAATGAACAGTTCTCCTTTTAAGTAGCACACAGGGAGTATTTACTGATAAGCTGATTTTTGATTTTAATTGATAAAGTGAATCTAAAAATAAATGGGCCTTCCTTCAAACTTTATGGCACCCGCAAGAAGCACTTGAGTTTCAAATGACATTAAGGGGTGTATAGAAGCTATAGTAGTGCCTCAGTATGTCTATACAATAATTTGATGGGTTGAGCAGTTATGCCAAGGGAGGGGGATTTTCAGGGAGATGACATATGATGACCAATTACAGAAGCTGCCTTCCTAAAAGTCACTCTGCAGAAGTTTTCATGCTTTCCTAATTTAGGAGTGACGTGCCTCTAGTAATTTTGCACTTCCTGCTGCACAGCAAAGGACATCTCTGCATTAAATTGACAGCGGCATACAAAGGCAAATAATCAAAAGCCCTTCCACTGTAATGAGGCAGAAATATTAAACAGTACATCCTTGCCTTTGATCCACGCTACCACCTTTGGGCATGATAATAAGTCGGATGCTAATGTGTGAAGTTCTAACAATAGAGACTAAATGCTGTGGAGAGGGGATGAACACTAATTCAATTCTGGTCACACAGTGTTGTTCCAGGGCATCCAAAAAAATATGAAATTGTGGCAGAATTCACAGGAGTATTATGATGTCAAAAGACTTCTTAAACCATTGTACCTGATTGCAGTCAAATGTTTGGAATAAGAATTCATGATTGGTACATTTTTGAAGCCCTTGCAAAAATGTACTATATCTTAATAACTCAAATTTTATTCATAATACATTCCACTACAGCATGCACTTACAGCTATTTTCAGTGCAGGGAAAAGTAAATTATGGCTGAGTACAGGGTTGAACCAATCAATATTGTTTTTTATGGTCAAAAGCCTAATCTGCTCAGTAAAGCTCTAAGACAGCTTTACGGAAGTGCACAAACATCAGCAAAAACACAATCATATAATCATCCCCTACTTCCAGTTGCAAGCTTAGTTTTAACTAGAAAGAATTTTTCTATTTTTATTTAGGTGCAAACGACCAGTTCGTTTGATCCTTCTGCTTGCAGTCACTGAATGCTTCAGCTTTCAAAGGAAAGATCCCAAAAGTAAAATATAAACTTTAAAGGAAGACTAAATAGCACTTGACTTAGCAGTTTGTTTTTTTTGTGACAGAGGAGTGACATGTCAACTTAATTTAAATTCAGTTTAGTTATGTTGTGCAAATTCACAAAACTTCATCTGAAGGCACTTTTCAAGAAAATTAATTTCAGTCAAATCTATCATATATTGCAGTGGATCCTACTTATAAAAAAATCTTCTGAAAAATTTCATTACTAGTACTCTGTTTAAATCTGTTTGTTATTTCCAATCTTTAAGAAACATGTTCCATGTAGAAGAAACCAAGTAAGACAAATCACTTTTTCCTAGTTCTGTGCAGGAAAATAAAACAGAGATGGACAAATAAGTAAGACTGTGCAATTAAATCAAAGATGAAGGAGGGCAGAAGCCCAAGTATTGCTTTTATTAATAAAAAAATGCTAGTGGTGGATTCACTGTTGTGTCCCGGTTGACAAAAAAAGGCCATCCCACTAGAAAATATGGTTGGATTTTGTAAGAAAGTTCAAAGAAGCATGATTTACAGTCTCACTTTTTTTAAAGACATTGAGCTGAGGCTCGTATTTATCACTTCAAGAGAAAATTCACACTGACTTTGAATGAAAAAGCCTAGTTTGAATGATAGGCTTGTTTACAAAATGATTGTCAATATAAGTCTAACCAACATCTAACCACCTAAAACAGCTTGTTGAATTTGGGCATCTGAATTTTTTTCCTTTGAAATTTTGTCTTTGAATTTTTTTTCTTTTGAAATTGTTTCCTTTGGATTTTGACACCTGAAACAACCAAAAACACAGAATAAATAGAAAAAAATTAGATTGAAAAACTGAAGTTTATTTTAGATTTTAAAAGTTCATATGTTAATTCTGTGTTTAAAATGTTCAGGTCTCTGTGTCTCATAAATATGACATTACAGTAAACATGTCAAGTATTAATTTTCTTTTGAATTGCTTTGTCTATTACACTCTGAATAAATATAAAAACAATTTTAAATACAATATAGTAAAACAGAATACCCCTCATTGTATATCTATAAAAGAAAATGAGGGAAGACACTCGTAAAACACCTTTCATTTCCATAGCAAATCCAATATAATATAGTTCCTAAGGGTACCATTTAACTTTAGGAGGCATTTAGCTTTTTTATTTTGAGTTTGTCTGAACAGTACTTTAGTTGACACATAAATTGTTAGCTGGATTCCACATGTCCAAACAAAACAGAAAATTTTAAGTTTGCTCCTTGGTAAATTTTAGGGACATTGAGATATGCTTAAAATGATTTGACCATGCTTCTTTTGTGTTTTAAAGGTGGAAAAAATTATAAAAAAAATACTTTAAGGATGTAAGGGTGGTTACTGTTTTTCACAAATAATCTCAGAGCAAGCATGACATTATTTCGTTTTTGGAAACAGTTTTCTTGTTTGGAATACAATCTTTCCCCTAACCGATTTCCACAAGAGTGAAAAACAGTGCTTTATGGATTACAGGAAAAAATCAATGGACAGCCTACATTTTGGAATGTCACAATGATAGATACCAAAGTACTACAAGACAACATGAGCCTTACAGTAAATTTGTTGCACATCCTGTATTCTCTACTGTGTTGTAGACCGAGGTCTTTTCCATCAATATCTTCCTGAAAATAATTTCAGCACTAGTAGTTATCTCGGGAGAGTGAGTAAGTGTGCTCTAGTAAGACTTGGTATGAATAATTTTTTGTGTTGTTAGACTAAAACTAATTACCCTTTTGTAGTTTAAGCTTTAATATAAACATGAATGAACTCATACACATTTATACCTCCACTACTGAGCACCAAACAGTTTACTACTGAGGTGTACACATGGTGGTAGCATATACATTGTGTAACCCCTGAGTTTTTTGTTTCATTTCTGTTCTTCAACGCTTAACTATGATGCAGTGGTGTGCCATTGTACAGTGTTGCATCATGTCAAGATGTTGAGATTGTGGATAAAAACCTTCAGCTACAAAATTTATTCTGTAAAGCTGACAGTGTTGGAATTCTGATGACTGCTCTTAAGAAAATATGATTCCTTTGAGGCCTAAGCTTTTGGTATACAGGCAATTCTAGGGGCATAAGTTAATCATTTCGGCTGGCTTTAAGGGCCATCACCAGCTATCTGTTTTAAGCCTTCCATAATGTTTTTCCATAGTATTGTGAGGGATAGACAAATCCCTTTTTTCAAGCATGAAAGTAACAAATTGCATCCGAAAAACAGTATTTTTTACAAAGAAAATTGAATAACTCAAACTAGATTAGTGTTATTGAGCAATTAAGTACCCACTTACATTTTGACCCTGTTATTAGGTTGTGGATGGACTCCATTCACTGTTAAGAGTAATTGTTATCAGCCGGCTGCAGATTTCAGCCAACAAAGAGCTTTGGAAAGATTTACTCTGATGTAGTCATGTGACTGTTGTTTGAAGGTTTTTGTAGGTTAATGGGAGGATAATCGGGACTGTTTGATCTTAGTTGAATTTCTGGTATTCGCATTATCTCTATGCAGGCATTCTCTTACTTGATTCTCCTAATATTTAAAGAAAAAAATGAGTTTTGTCAGTTAAAGAATAAATCAGGGGATTTGTATAGAAATGTTTTGATGAGGAATGTTTGCAAGGAATGTAACTTGTCAGTAAAAAGCATATTAAAATCATGTGTATATTGCAGTTAAGTCTTTCAATTTACACACTCAGCCCTAAAGATGGGATCTAATCATTATTTTGGTCAGGGACATGAGCGTACTTCTGTTATCAAAAACAAGCCTTGTACCTGATTTAAGGCATAGATTTGAAACCATGCAGAAGGACCTTGTGCACCTTCATGACCCTTGAAATGTTGATGTCTGTTAATGTGTAAGGGGAAACAAGTATTTATTGGAGCACTGGAAGATTAAATAGTAGTTCCCCCTGTTAAAACTGAAAAACAACAAATCCTGGCACGCTCTCATTTTATGTATTTTTTCCATACCATTGGTTTGTTACAGTTACAGTTCAGTACTCTACAGACAGTACTTGACTACCCTTAAGATGTCAAATAATTATTAGCTGAATAATTAGTAAAGCATTTAGTATGCTGAGAGGATTTTATGTTAATATTGATAGATGTGGCTGCAAAGTGTAGTTTAGGAGTAGGTAATGTTAATATTGAGATATTGCTACAACATTGAGGATCAGCTGTGCAAGTTTGATTGAACTGGTGCATATTTGTAGTATGTGGTGTCTTCTGTGATGTAATTTCAGCATTCAACATCGCCAGTTGCTTTAGAGGAAAATATTTGTGCATTATTAAACTTAGACACATTAGTTATTGTGTTCTTAAGAAAGCATAGAAAACATAGCAAATTTAATCAAAAATCTTGTTCTATTGGGAAAAATTTGCTTTGTTTCTTTAAAATCAACTATCTTAAACAAAAATAACTTACTTTTTGTGAAAATATTAGTTAAATCTAGTTTGGTTATCATTCTATTCTAAGCTAAACAATAAATCTGTTCCATCATGTAAAACTCAAAGTTATGGCATTTAGCTTAACTTGGCCAAGATTAAAATGCATTGCATGTAACATCATTTCCCACCTTTGAGAAAAAGAGCTTCGGTGCATTTCGCAGCATCTCAATTACTCAGAAATTATAAAAGGGCTATTTAAAAAACAAAAAATAGCCAAAAAAACCTAAAGAAACTATTATATAATTGGTAGAATGGTTTTAAATTATATTCTAATAAACTGATGCCATAGAACACAGAAGGTCAGAAGGTTTTTGTAATATTACTATAATAACATACTTTGTATTTATAAGCAAAATGTTTTTTTTGTTTGGATTTCTTTATACTTATTTTTAGATGGGTTTTTTTCAGAATTTCCAGAACTTTATATACCTCTGTATCCATTTTCTCTACCTACTTGGTCTGGTTAAGGGTTATGCTAGGACAAAGTTGATTTAGCAGCCAATAGTTGAGGGTACTGGTGCATCCCGCACAACTTACAGGCCTGCTGAAGCAGTTTGCAGGTTGGTATTTTTTATCTATTGTATTGTTTTTTACCATTAATTATAATTTCTTTTTTTTTTTATCCAAACAATGTTCTAAAAGTTATTTTAGGTTCCAGAATAAAAGTGTAAAATAACCAGATACATTTATTGCTAACATAAAGGTCTTCTTTACAATAAAAATAAAAATAAAAATAAAATAAAAGTAGCTTTTTATGTGGTTGCTCTTCTCCAAGACCATTAAGGGAGCAGTAGTTCCTACATTCTTTTTTTAAGATACTGTTATGTGCTTCCATTAAGTGTTGCGCTCTCAGCCTATCACT
Source organism: Orestias chungarensis (assembly GCA_032876305.1). NCBI lineage: Eukaryota > Metazoa > Chordata > Actinopteri > Cyprinodontiformes > Cyprinodontidae > Orestias > Orestias chungarensis. The sequence continues at coordinate 763,216 of JAVLVB010000491.1, read as the reverse complement.
CTTTTTCTCTGTTAGTGGGTCTTCAATCTGCATTTTATGTGGGTTACCATACAGTTCCAATTAACTTTGCCCACAGTGGTCTCTTTAGGGTTATTAAGGTGGGTGAGTGGATGATTAATGACATAATGGTAGAGGAGAAGTGAAAAGGGAAGTGTATCATGGAGAGAATATGTAAGGTGTGGTTAGTAATGGCAGCAAGGCATGGGCGCATGGTGTCAATAGTTTGTTTTTGGTCTGCATTTAACTTTAATGTTTACAAAACATTTACTGCTGGAAAAAGCCCGCATGCCTTAAAAATCAGGAAATCGTTTGTACAAGAAAAAAAAAAAAGTAAAATAGTTCATTGTGTGTGAATGCAAGGCACTGTTGAACCATGTTTTTGTATGTTTATCATGAGAAAATCAACACGCATGCTTAAATCCCTATTTATTAAAACAAGCATTCTAAATATATTTAAATATATAAAATACAAATAAATAAGTAATTTAAAAGTCCTTTACTTTTTCTTTCATGTGTTTTGAATTTCACACTGTGACACTGTAAACAAATGCAAGGATCAACACAAAAAAGTGTTGTTTTCTAAGTCCTTGGGCAAATTAGCTGTTTGACACATTTTGTTTGAGCACTTTCACAAGTTTGGTGAGCCTTCCCTGCCAGAAGCAAAGAGAAGAGTTCCATACATCATTGTGCTTAGGCACTGTGGGTAATGAAGTGTAAACTAGGAGTAGCACTTCTTTGGTCATAAAGAGTGTGAGTAAGTTCATTGTAGTATGAAGAGATTGTAGACCGTCTTCCGGCAATCCCAGCCAAGTGCCTTAAATTAAAGCTGTCAGTTAAATTAATAAAAAATGAACTCTGTCTATAAATGCAATTGTTTTATATTCACCTGAAAGTAGAAGAAAACAGTTCATCCATCAAATATATTTGTATGGTAGGTCTAGCTTTTAGTGAATAAATCTTGAAAAACAAGACAGTTTTTGTAAATAAAATCTGATTCCTATATAAACAAGTTACAGAACTGAAGAATTGGGTTACCAAGTCAGTCTAAACAGACAACTTTCATTGTACAATAAGCTAAGCTCCTCCCATCGGATTATTATACCACTAATAAAGAACCTAAAGTTAGGGTAGTGTCTTTTAACTTTACAATTAAGTAACTGTGTTACCCTCAGTTGTTAGCCATACCTTACATCTATTTTTGTTTATGTTTGTCCTCTGTTGTCGTGTTTCCTATCTACACCTATCGGAATCCTCTAGAGATATGATTACCACAGAATGGGGGCGTTACAAGTGAAATTCTGCACTCACAGTTTCCCTTGACTTACCTGCTATTTATCTGCTCCTTGTTGTCCCTAGTAATTCGTATTGTGTGTACTAACAGGTACTAGGTCTAAGAACATCTCCCTCGTGACAATCTCCTTTGATGGTCATTAAAAAACCCCAACAAAGACAAGCTTCAGAAGATCTTACAACATGGACTTTAGCCGCTCTACTTACTTCCACAAACTCTCCATCGTCTGTCCGCGCTACCTTTTTGCTCCAATGTCACTCGACATAGCCTCCTCTCCACCATCAACGCCCCCCGGTACCATCTAAGGACAACATCACACCCACAATCCAATTCCCCAGATCAGGTCACCCCAAACTGACGGTTCCACATCAGCTCTTCAAGTAAGATCCAATCCTTTCAGTATATTCTCTCACCTGGACCAAACCTGACTTGTCCGTCTACCTCCAAATCTCCAAGTTCCCTGCGTCGCTTTTTGTTTTTACCTGATAAAACAAATGTTCAAATTATCAGCAAGTATAGACCATCTGCCAATTGGAACATATAAACTGTATTTATTTAAAGTTTTTTTTTTTTTTTATGCTATATGATTTCCAAGGGGTCCATTCTTCTAAATGCTGTTAAACAAAAGAAAAATGTTACCTGTGAACACTAGCAAGCCTTTCTGATGGAGAAATTCAGAAGCTTTCATTTGTTTCTCGGCAAGCACACATAATTTCACAGCTTGATGTATTGTCCGCACAGACAACATTGCCCTAGGATATCGTAGATAAGTGTGCACCATTAACAACAGAGGGTCTCTGTTGTAAGCAGCTGCTTGTGTAGCAGTCAGACTTGATTCAAACGTCACCGGCTCCTTGTGGAACAGTATACCACAGGTGTGAATACAGCGCTTTGATTATAAATAGTATGAATTGAGGGGAATTTACTCTTATGAATAAGAAAGAAGCTCAAGGCCAGTATAATCATGTCTGTGTCTTGCGCAAAGTAAGCTTTGAAAAACATAAATTTGAAAACTTTGTATTTATTATTCCTTCAAAATGTTTTCCTGGAAGACATTATATATATATATATATATATATATATATATATATATATATATATATATATATGTGTGTATAAACATCTGAAAACTGTGGAGTACAATATGATTTAGTACTCCTCTTTGTCAATTGCCTTCACATGACACCTAATTTAATAAATTATATGGCTACCAAAATTCTTTGGCTGTGACTATTAAAGTGTACAGAACATTCTTTACTGGACAAGTTGAAACAATTTAAATGAATAGCATTATATATACATTTACATAACTTTAGCTTAAATTGTTAGTTATTTAGAGAATTTAGACAATATGTTTGACACAGAACGGGAGGTATGTCAAAGTGTGATGAAGCTCCCAATTCCAACTTCAGAGGAAAATGGGCCATAAAATAAATACTAAGTAACCGAAACATTCCTGTTCTTTGCTATTTCCATACAGAGAGTAGTCGAAATGGTTCTACTGATCTTCTCTCTTGAGACGATGTTCATAAATAGTAATAAACATGAAAAAGTTATCATTTTGGCTGCCATCGTTTTATAACCCAACTACCTTGAATAAAACAAGGAAACCCATAATATGCAAGACATGTGTTTTAAGTACCACTAGAGGGAGTTCATATAGCCTTGGTGTTATGTTAGAACCTTAGGCGTACACGATACAGTTTTTGAAAAACAACATTAAAGGAACATTAGAATTGCTGTAATTTCATTACAATATGAACCAGAATCTATAACAGAAAGAAAGACCCCACAAATATTTTTTAAACTTTTATTCGTCCTTCACCTTGGTGTATGAAGGTACTCCAAAAGACAAAATCCAACATTTCAAAAATAAAGTCACACTTTACACCATTCTTTGGAAAATACACCTTTATTTACCGATACAGAATTACTATCATTCTCAAACAGAGAACATCATAAAAGGCTAATGTGTGATCAGATTAGAATTACTGAGCTTGTTCACAACAAAGTATCTTTATAAAGAATATTTCCTCAATGATTGTTTTCCATTAAACAAAGAATATATTTGCTTTGTGGTGTGCAATTTTAATGAAAAGTGCATTGGTTATTGAACAGTGATAAACAAAATCCACAATCTAGTTTGAAACAATGTTTTCTTAAGAAATTGTTATGCTTTTTTTTCAACACAGTATAGATAATTTAGTTTTATCTGCTTAACCAGCTTTGGCACTATCAGCACTAGAAGAATTTTAACATTGATTGAATTATCAAACAGGATCAACAAATAAAGAAGTAGCCTTTTCTTTTTAAAATTGTCTTACTGAAAGGGCAAATAAATCTGAGGACATTTCACTTGTTATCAGTTGTAAAAGTTATGCTACATTTTAGATTTGTTTTCAGTTTTATTGGCTAAGCTTAAAAGGCCACTTTAAGGATCACTGTAACAGCTGACAAAGCAGATAGCAGCCAGGCATGACAAGTGGTACACGATAGGAAATCAATCTACTATATAGAAAACAAATAACCTGCTTCACTTTGATGACAGAATACACTGGGTTCCTCTTTTGACCTGCCATGGTATACGTCTTTGTGGTTTGAACATGTTCTTTGTATGAAATACCGCCAGGCTTCCAGAGGCACTAGTCAATCAATGTAACATGTTTCTGCAATGGTACCACAGTTTTGAACACCTATCTTATTTTTTCTAACCGTAATTGCATATTTTCTGAGGGGTACATATTTACTCTTGTTTTATGTGAGTTGTAGTGTGTTTTTTAAATTTTGTTTTGGATATATGTATGCAGAACAGCAACGCAAATAAATATAGGATAATGTAAAAGACAAGTTAATGTATTAGGAATACAGATATTAATATATCTTTTTAATGTTTTGTAATGAGCAGCACACATCATGTCAGGAAACAGAAGTGTTCTGGCTGGTTTTGATGTTGTTTTTCCTCTTCATTCCACTAGGGGCGTTCTGGAGGTTGCCTCATTAAGGAGCTGCTGATCTGGCAGCACCTTTTCCACAGGTGCTGCCAATCCAGCTGATTAGAGCTGTAGAGTACAAGAGGAGCTTGGCTGCAGTCATTCAGTGCCCAGTTGTTACTGTTGCATGGTATCTCCAAGCTTTTCTGTGTTTCTTCCAAGTGGTTATGCATTTTATAAGCTGACTTACCCTTTTTCTTTTTGTTCTTAGAGATCTCTTATGTGTGAAAATCCAGGTATCTTCCTCGTCCGACTTCCTTGCTGCAGAGAAACCATTCAAGTCACCGACAAACCCAGAAAGAAAACCATCCAAGCGTTTCAAGAGTACTGCAGCCATCCCTTGTGCTCCACCAACCTCTCAGTGACTGTCCGCTCCAGCCATCACCACCGCAGCCTCAACCAGTTTTGAATGCCACCACCAACATCAGCAACTCCACAAACCTGAACCCTCTAGATCAATGACTCTCTCTACTTACTGCAACCTACTCACCTGTCCGTCCTCCTCCAGAGCTCCTTTCAGGGTAGAAGAGGTTTTGCTTCTCAGGTTGTCCACTGTGAGTCACCACAGCTCCATCCTAGCGGGAGCACGCCTAATCTCCTGTGCCAGCTGCACAGGTGTTCCCCATCCAATGATGAGCTGGAGCAGAATAAGAGAAGTGGTGGACCAGCTACACTTCACCTGAGTGTTTGTTACTATTGGTAACGTGATACTCTTCAGTGCCAGTTTATATTCCCTTGATAAGCTCTAGTATTTCATCGTATTTCCTCGTTGCTTCTTGTTTATGACCTCAAGTGTTCTCCTCGTTGCTTATTCACTGAATGACTTTTAGTCCCCCACCTAGATAAATCTCAAGACCTCTCCACATTCAACTGCTTCCAGAAACCCTGCTCAATTCCTCTCTCTGGTTCCACCTCTTCTCGAATTCAGCTCAGGCTGCCCGCTCCAGCCTCAGTCAGCTCAGTCTCCAAAGAACCCCCTTGGACCCCCTCACCTCTCCCTGGTGTAATTATCACTTCCACAAGTAAGAGAACTCACCTCAAAATAATTCACTGTTTCCTGGCAAAGATCTCATCCAGTATTTCCACCTTGCAGAAGCTCTCTGTCTCCCTCGTTGTCTCCGCCCACTCCAGTTTCCTGTTCACATTCATACCTGTTAAAATAAAACCTGTTTACCTGATCTCCTGGGAGTCCTCCATTTATGTGGGTCAGAACACAAAAATGACAGCTCCCGGTTTTTCATATTGCAAAATGTTCCTCCTTGGATCTACCATTGCAAATAAATACACTTTAACTGCTTGTCAATCTCATGAGTTGTTTCCTGTTGTGTGTCAGAGCCTAACTCAAAACCATCACACCTGACTTTAAACCACAGGACCAGTTTCTGTAGAAATCCCATCTTCGACAGACCTGTTAACTTTCGCTACAACCATCACTTTTCCCAAGCTTATTTTTCAAATAAGTGTTTGCTGCCGAGAGTAAAATACAATTAACTTTTATTCCATATCTTAGAATTTTATATAACCAACAATGTTTAACTACTTTTTCCAATTCTTTAGCAAATCTCTGAATGTAGTCATGTCAATTTCTTTTTTGCATTTTGTGCTTTTCTATTCAAAATATTTGTTCCTTTTTTCTTCCACAGGTTTTCATCATCAAAAGTACCCCAGATTAATCAATACAGAAATGTAACAATTTATTTTTCACAAGTGCTTTTACATTTTAAACAAAATGTTCATATTTTAGTGAGGCCAATAAGTCTTAATCTGAAAAAAGCACAGGCTTTACTGACTTCATTATACTTCTGAAATAAATCCATCCATTATCCTCTGCTTATCCAGGGTGAGGTCACAACAGCGGCAGCCTAAGCAGAGGGACATTATGTATTTAAACTGAATCAGCTTCTCCAGGTAAATTCCAAAGTCCAAAATGTTTTTCTTTGACTGCTTATGTCACCCACCAGCAGAAGACTGCCTTAGCCTTGAAAATTATTAATTTTAATCACTGGTGGCAAAAAAAAGCTACATTACCCTTAAGTTTAGTCATGGAATATTTATACTTTATCCCTTTTATGCTTTTTTTATTTTTTGCAAAGTAAACAAATTTTCTGTTGCAGAAAGTGATCATGATGGATGTACATCTGTTGAAATAAATACCAGCCTTGTTTTTCTTGCTTTGCTCTCGACGAGGACGGACGCTTTCTCTCTGTCTCCCGACCTTCCCCTTATCTGTCCTGCTTCAGCTCTGCGGTTTGTGTTTTTTCATTCTTTTTTCTTTTTTCTTTATTTAATTTTTAATTCGTTTTGGAGCTTGTTTCTGCATATCTTCCGAAAACCGAAAAATCCATCAGCAAGATGCCTCCTTTTTCTTTTTTTGAGGATGAGTACGCTAATCTCCTTCAGAAACTCAACATGCTGGAAACCAAAATCCAACGTCTAGAAGTAAATGTGGAAATAAATGGCGGTTACAATACAACTTTACCTCCTACTGGACATGATGCTGCTACCCTTCAGCTAATCAGCACGGGCAAAGACGACCAGAAACAAGAGGATGTTGCTTTGAATAACAAGACAAGTAATGTCTGGAATGTGCTTGGTGCTAAACCGAAGAGTAAGTCATCTCAGAGGAAGAAGAGAGAACCAGCCCTGTCTGGTGATATCTGCGATGCAACCGGCTTGCCTGCACTACAGACGAGACCAAAATCCTCCTCGACTCCAGTCGTTCGCAGGACACAGACTTGGACAGCTGTCAGTGGAAAACCAAAAATGAAGCTTCCTCCACCTCAAACAACTATCCCACTACAGAACAGATTTATACCACTACAGAAATCTAATTCTCCACTTGATCACCAGGATGAAGTCTCTTCACACAGCAAGGTAAACCGAAAAAGCAAATCAGAAAATAAAAGACAAAGAGGGAAGCTAATGCCTGGTCCTGAGACTCTGATTGTTGGTGATGCTGCGGTGAAGGATTTAAGACATGTATGTGGGAAACGTACAAAAATACTGTACTTTCCAAAGGACATGGTATCCGATGTGAGAGACACTATTGTGGAAATTCTGTAAAATTTTGTGTGTTCAACCAGACTTTGCGTAGAACCAGAAAGAGCTATTTTTCACAAATCATCAAAAACTGCAGAAACAACTCTCGTGTCCTGTTTGCTACAGTGAGCAGATTAACAAACCTTTCAGTCTCGATCCCCTAATTTCTACATCTAAATGTCAGGAGTTTGCAGTATTCTTTATTGACAAAGTTCAAGGCATTAAAAATGCAATTGTTTCCTCGACAGATATAGCTCCTCTACCCCCAGTTAGACATATGGAGCTGACACTTCACACCTGTCTCAGATAAAACAGTTGAAGAGATCATCTGCAGCCTGAGTCCATTTACTTGCTGCCTGGATGAGTTACCCACTAGATTCCTAAAGTCTGTGCTGAGCAGTTGGCTTCCACAACTCGCTCAGTTAGTCAATATCTCACTTCAGACTGGAATTTTCCCAAAGGCCTTGAAAACTGCTGTTATCAAGCCTCTCCTAAAGAAGAGCAGTCCGGATGCCACAGTACTGAACAACTATCGGCCCATATCAAACCTGCCATTCTTAGCAAAACTGCTGGAAAAAGTTCTCCTGTCTAACAATGTGTTTGATGCTTTCCAGTCAGGCTTTAGGCCCCACCACAGGACTGAGACAATTCTGATCAAGGTAACAAACGACATCCGCCTAAACTAGGATGCAGACAAAGTCTCTGTCCTAGTTCTGCTAGACCTGACCGCCACCTTTGATACATTTGACCATGTGATTTTATTACAGAGGTTAAAAGATTGGGTGGGAATCACTGGTATGGCTCTAAACTGGTTCAAGACCTACCTTGAGGACAGATGTTACTTTGTTCAAATTGGGAACTGTGTCTCCGACCAAATGGGTGTGACCTGTGGGGTTCTCCAGGGGTCGATCCTGGGAACACTTTTATTAAATCTGTACATGCTTCCATTGGGCCAGCTAATACGCAGCCATGATGTGTCCTACCACAACTATGCTGATGACACTCAGATCTATGTGTCTCTGACAGCAGGAGAACATGGGCTTGTTGGTTTATTGTGTCACTGTATTGAACAGATCAGTGGATGCAGAACAACTTCCTCCAGTTAAACTCAGACAAAACTGAAATCATTGTCTGTGGCCCACAGAAACAAAGAGAAAGTGTTCTGACGCTCTCTCTGGAACCTAAACATCAGGTCAAAAATCTTGGGGTAATACTCGATTCTGACCTTAACTTCAACAGCCACAGTAAATCAGTAACATCAGCAGCCTTTAACTATCTTAAAAACATTGCCAGAATCAGAGGAATTGTCTAAACCAGAACGAGAAAGACTTATCAATGCTTTTATCAGTTGCAGGTTAGACTACTGTAACGGCCTGCTCACTGGGCTTTCTAAACGGGCCTTAAGACAGCTTCAGAATATCCAGAATGCTGCTGCTCAAGTTCTGAACAAAACCAGGAAATATGACCACATTAGTCTCTGCACTGGCTTACTGTCACTCAAAGAATTGACTTTAAAACAGTGTATTTTATTCTGTGAGGCAGACACTCTGTGTAGCATTAAGGCTAGGGTTAAACTTTCCTTTATTCGAGGGACAAAGTTCAACCTAATCTTGCAGACGGGGAATTCAGTCTATAAAGACGCTTTTCCTTAGATCCCCCTCACTCATGCCTCATCCTAAAGCTTTAGGTTATCTTGGGCTATCTTGAAAGTTATGCTGCAATTCTTAGGCTGCTGAGAGACAACTGTCAATTTTTCCTCACTCAGCTACTTTTTTGTTTTACTATCCAGTCTGCATTACTTGCTGTTATTTCAACTGTTAACTTTCACCTTTCCCTTATTGTTTTTCTCTCCATTGAAGCTACACCTGGTCTGGCGCGCTGTTAGGTGTGACATATTTGCAGAGGGAGGCATTGACGGAAATGGTGCTGCCAACGTTCTAAATCTCCTGGTATTAGCTTTTTACTTAAGTTTGACAACACGGTAGATCTACATGAGTTTATCTGCTTCTTTTTGTGTTTTCTGTCTTCTCAAACCCACAGTTGGTCATGACAGATGGCGACTTGTACTGAGAAAAATTGTGGGATGTTTCTTCCTAGTAAAGGGGAGTTTTTCCCTTTTTGTATGAGGGATTTTTGTAAAGTCAGGGAAACACGAGCAAAAGTGATACTTTCTATGCATGCTGGTCAAGGAGTAGTAAATGCCGCAAACCAATGACTTGATGTAATCTGCTAGGTTTCCTTAGATTTAAAACTTTTTAAACTAAAATTCTATGCGAAGAAACTTGTGCCATCAGAAACTGAATCAAAATTGTTCAGACTGAATCTATATTCACAAAATATTAAAGTAAATGTATTGGCTTGAAAATGAATTTCACTAAATTAAAACTGAATTTAATACTTTAAAACTGTTTGTTGTGTAGAAAATTCAGTTTCACTATTTTTACTTTCAGTTTTATAATTGAAATTCAGTTCCAAAATTCAGTTTTTTGTGCCACACATCCGGGTCCTGGTGAAAGGTCATAGATCAATCAAACTCAGATTCACCGATTCACGATTCTCTATCACTGTGAGCCAGAGAGGTACACAGTACTTGAGTTTGGCAGGGATCCTCCACCATCACCAGTTTCGCGATTACGCTGGGTGGCACCGCCATATTGGGTCATGCAGAGGATTGTGGGATTGTTTGGGGGAAAACAATACGGAGAGCTCCGTTTACATTGTTTTGAAGAAGGAAAAACTGGGTTGAGGTGACCACTGTGCCGTGTAAATAAACACTTTAATGCCCCTTATTACCTGTTGATAAGTGACTACATTTGGTAATGGGCTCCAAGGACTAGATAGAAGTTTTTTTTGCCTAAATCAGTAAATGTAGGCACATTCTAATTTATTAAAAACGTGAGCAAGGTTCCTGTGTCACATCACATGTGAAACATGCAATATTTGCATAACTGAATATTTATTTGTTGTATAATTAAAGTGTTTATTCACACGAGCACGTAACTATAACACAAAATCTTATGTCTAGCCAATTTGTTTGATCAGTCAGGGCCAGTGGCGTTCTAGAAATGGTTACATTGCTCTGTTGTAATAAAAATTAAAAAAACTCACTTGTCTTTGTATCTTCTGTGATTTTTGCTGCCTAACACCGCAAAGTGGCCTCCTATGTAAACGGAGCTCTCTGGATTGTTTGCCCCCACACAATCCCAAAATTCTCTGAGTCACCCAATATGGTGGTGTCACACAATGACTGACGTCAGATGACCAGTTGTCAAACCTATGGGTTTGTATTACATGTATTACATGTGCAGGTCATGTAAATATTACTGTGAAAGTATTTTTCTTTGCATGGTCTGTTTTTATATACAGTATTTATTTGTCTTTTAGCATGCTTGTTTGTAATCACATTTTTATTTTTATCTCAGTTTTTATTTGGATTTTAGCATTTTTTGCTATAGTCCCAAAGTCAGGACTGGTTTGATGGTGAGGGGGCGGGGCTCATCAATTCACTGCATTTGCAGGTGGTGGCATTAATTAACACACCTTTAAAAGGAGTCTTCAAGGCAGAATAGGAAGCCTGGGGAGCCCTTGCGTGTCTGGGTAAATAGTTAACCAACTGGGCTACCAAATGATGGACTAAATATAGCATGAGCACGAAATACTCATTTGTGGATACGAAATATGTGCATATAAAATTAATTAGTTCCTTAGAAATAGACATCAAGTGATCTGTTGCAAGAGATTTGTAACTTATAAGTTACTCTGGAGCTCAGTGTATAGTGGGTATGTAAATGTGTATGTGCAGAGAGGTAGGGTTGCGCTGTCAGACTTGGATCAGGAAGAATAGTGCAGAGAGAGAACAATGTCTGATGGCACAAGTTTCTTCCTATAATTTTCATAGTAAACTAAACAAGATGCTTTGTTTGAGGCCTAGTGTGAATTGGAATCTATGTATGATTGAATTTTAATTGTTTTATTGTGTCAAGTACCTTGGGACAACATGTCAGCTATAAACTAATCTGAACTGAAACTGAATCAAATTGAATATTTTTTTTTACTTACAAAAACTGCTTGTTTTATCTTAACATCCATATAATGAAGCAACCTTCCTTTAACTTGTTCATATCGACTAAGTAAATGCATTAGGTATATCTCTACTGTTAGAAACTAAAATATATAGATGATGGATGGATATTTTTATAATTTCAAAGGGTTTATTGAAAATATTTTGTGTACCAAGGAATGTTATATAATTACAGTTCTGGTCCATGCTTATTTAAGGGGATACAGTGCATTATAAAGTCTTAACTTCTCATTTTTGGACAGAAGGTAGCATTTACATGTTTCTCTGTCAAAAAAACTGGAATTATCCTCTCCATCAGTTTAGATTTGGATATGTAATCCAGTGTATCTTTGTTTTCATCTTTTTAAAATATGTTTTCATGAGCTCTTTGCTTATCATATTTAATTCCACTAATTATTGTAGAAGGAAATGCAAACCCAATAGAAAACATTACAGTGACAGAATAATTGTAGTTGTTGTATTCATCATAGCCCTGTTAAACGGGACGTGACAGTTAGAATTTTCATTGTAATATTAACACATTGTAACATCTTTTTATATTATTTTTTTCCTTTTAATGTATTTTAATGTTTTTGCAGTCTCTGACTTGGCCAACCTTATAGTGTCATTCGTATTCTATGGAAATTCTTTCCCTTCTTTGTTCTCGATACATTGTCTGTCTCTTTATCCATCTGTCTCTTTATCCATTGCTAGCCTTGTTTCATGGTTATTGAATCAAGGTAAGTTCAGGACATCAGCAACTTAATCTGGGGAATTATTAGTCATCTGAAAGGGAGCACAAAGCAAATCCTTGAAAATATATAATGTAGCACATTCAGTTTTTTATATTTAATCTGTATTCCCTTGTGAAAAAACAATGCCTGAGTATAAATATAAAATATGGAAATATGCATTTTTGTATTCACGTGTGATTGAAAGATGACAAATAGACATGCGTGCAAAACACTAACAGATGTTATAATGACACGTTTTAGATTTAAAGGTTGCTGATTTTAGTTTATTTATCCAACTGGGACAGGATTCACGACTCCTGACAGGATCACTAGAAAATAATGATATCTTTTTCTGAACAGTGTTGTTTATGTCTCAGAGGGGCTAATTACCATTGTAGAAGTGTTGGGTTGCCAATTGAAGCCATGATCTCACCATTTTATAAATTTCTTGACACCCCTATAAAAGAACAATCCACACTTGTAATTCGCCACAGCTATCAAACACTTATCTAAAACCATGATTTCTTGCAGGTAGCTATTGGTATGTAAACAAATTTAGCATTCCATATTTGCCAGCACAAGACCAGATGCTGTCAGAGTTTTCAGGGCATCATAATTTTGTTCCATCTGGCATATGGTGGAGCCAGGCTCTAAAATGCATCACTTGAGGGATCTTCTCTCATATGACTTGGCATAGCCATGAACATTTGAGGTATTGTACTGACTGACTTCTAATATTTGATTTGCGCTGAATGTCTCAAAATGTCATCCCTGACACATGTGTGGACTAAGCCATCTCCAGCAATTGAGATGGAAGAGACTGGGGAGATAAATGACTTTTTCACAGCAGAAATTTCAATCTAATATCTAAAATATATTTCTGATAACCCTGAACAAAGCTCTGTCTCCTTGGGAGAGCAGACTATTCTCTTTTTGGCCACAGTATAAGAGCTGAGCAGGAGGCAGGGAAACCAAATTGGCAATATTTATCTTGATCTGAAATTGGAACTCAGCTCAAATATTCAGGGTAATTTTAAGCTCCAGAAGGTCTGATGGGGAGCGGGCATAAGGGCTGTATAAATATCAAAGTAAAAAAAGGTGTTTCATTACAGTTTGTTTTGGGTATCTATTCAAGTTACAATAAAAGAAAAAAAGTGTTTGATGTGAGATGAAAAACAAAGAAATTTTCTTCATATACTTGTGTTACAGCTGTGCTCTGGAACATTTTGAGGTAACTCATAAATGCTTCTATAGATCACAGAAGGTTTATAGAATGCATATTTTTTCTCATTTTCATACCCAGTGATAAACAGAACTGAGCAATACAGACATACATTACTTCGAAAGGCAAAGCACTTGGAACTAAGGTCTGTTGGGAAACATTTTGCTCACCAGTCGGAGCCGAATTGCAATCAATAAAAAAAACTCACAGCATATTAGACAGGGTGAACTGTTTAACACCAACTGGCCCCTATTACTCAGGTTTGTCAATGATGTTTGTCACTTGAATGCTATTAGCACTATTTTCTATTAAGCCTTAGATCTGCCTGTGAATCTGCCTCTGGACTTTTGCTGCTTCTGTTTTGAATCTGTATGGAGAATATCTTGCTTGACAGGAATTATGTGAAAATTACATGATTTACTAAATTCTTGGTGTAAAGTGTAATAATCCCAATTGAGAGTAACTGCTTACCGACATGGAAATGGCTAACGAGCCCTGAGTTAAGCAGCACCACTTTCACCACTTTTTTGTCTTTTTTATTTTTTTTAGAAAGGGTAGGATAATTGAAGTAAAATTCCTCAGATGTCCTTTATGCGTGGAGTTTGCATATGTCTGCATTTATGGTTGTCTGTTAATGTGTTGCCTTCTGGTTAACTTGCAACATATGCATTGTCTACTTTGTGTCCTGCCTTTAGAAAACTAAAGATAGATAACAGTAGGTTTAAAAGAGTGCATGAATAGATGGATGCTTTGAAAAGGGATCCAATAATGGCATAGTAGAGCCACTTGGGAACTACTAAAGGATGCTGATTAGGTCTATTTTTTGTGTCCCACATAAGGCCCAGGTTGCATATGACATATGGACCTAATTCAATGTTGAAAGCAGAACTCTGTTAGGCTTTCAAAAGACTTTGACATAGTCCACAAAACAAAGCCCATCATATTATAAAAACACCCAATTTAATGAAAATTAGGGATACACATACTTCTGGAACTAAGCCCGTGATGGGAATCACTAAGGCTTAAATATAGTTTCAGAAAAGAAGGCTCACTATATGCTGGTTAATCTATATTTAAAGCTTGTAATACAATTGTATTTGATTTTGTCATACAGTAGTTCTTACACTTCCAAAAAAACAATGGGATTTCTTTGCAAAACAAATTTCTATTGTTGTCATAAAAGTTAAGTACTTGTTCAGACCTCCGTAGATAAACAGCAATTGTCAGAAACACTTAGGTAGATGGTTACTTTGCATTGAAATATGTCTTGTATTCATAAACTCAAACCCAAATATGGAACTGACACAGACACACACAAACACCTGAGCAAGTCAAACTTTTACGGTCAACCTGATGGACACTGGGGCCAACCAGTGCCTAAAAAACGGAAGTAGCCCTCGTAATGTCATACAAAAATGGAACCAAAACATGGAGGATTTTATGTAGTTTTATGTAGGTCTGTCTATGAATCTATCTCTCTAGTTTTATAGTACAAACAAGTACATCATGATATAAAACAGATGATTGCAGTTTAAATCTACATGAAACAAATTCAAAGTGTGAAGGAGCCTAGCCCAATGTTTTGACTTAACAATTTTGAAACGTTAAAAACAAATGTAAAAAAAAAAAAAAAAAAACTGTAACTCAGAACCTCTGGCTCCAATCCAGTAAGCATGCACAAAACACAGACAACCAAAAACATCTAATCACTTTGTATTTGTATTACAAGCTCATATATATATATAAATATATGAAGAAGACCATGTGAAGAGCTTCAAGATAGTTATTTTACTTTTAAAACTGTTTCCATTTGTTTTCTTAGATTACTTAGAACTCTCTCCTTTATGTGGACATGTTTTACTTTAAAATTCAGCTTTTTAGGGTACATAATATTTTCCTGAAATACTCTGGAAGGACACGGTTGAAATGATTGATGGCAGACAAGCGCTCACACCTGACAGGATTAGTGCAGCTGTTTAGCTGAACATTTCTGTTCCTTGAATTTCAGCCATCAAAAATAGATACATTAATGTCAGCATCATTTGTGGTAATGGCTTAGAGTTAAATTCCCATTCCAGCCTAACTTTTTGAATTTGTACCTTTGACATCATTAGTATCATTATCTGGAACACATTTACACAGACCAAGGCATTCTGCTTCCCACTCTAATCCACTGATGTGTTGAAATGTGAAAACAAAAGTATTGATAGTTTCCTTAGGCACATCAGCAAAATGTAGAGGTAGATAACCTCAGATGCCACCTTAGCTATTTTCTTGCAGATTGGAGACAGAATGTCAATGGATTGAGTTCAGATTAAACAGGCAATTCAACAAAACAAGCTGACCCTCTCTTTCCTGTTCTCTCTTGTATTCTGATCTTTGTCCTTATCAAGCGTGGGGGATTGGGACAAATGAAAAGGGTTTTGCAGATGTATACACTGTGCTCTGTATGTTTTTTTTCCTGACATGATTACCCCTGTTTGTGGATTTTAAAAGGTAAATATAGAAGAGTAAGAGAAAATATGCAACAATTGCTACATCATTTGTGGTTTAAAATGACCACCTAGGTTCAGTAACTTGGTCAGAAAAATATCTGAAAAGTGTGAAACCTAGGATTATGCAATCATTTTGAAAAATAGTCAGACTATGGGACAACAAAGTTTTTTATAACTGATATAAATATCATGTTCTTAAAATTGCATGTTTTTTAACAAAATTAATTGCATAATTTAATCAAAAATGTAATTCAATATTGTGTAACATCAGATATTAAAAAACTCACTTAAGTTCCTGTTTTTGTTTCATGAACTAAAGTGCAGCAGGAATTATTTTAAACTGCTGCAGCATCTCATCAAATTAACTCTAACATCTGATTTGTTTAACTGCACGGTAAATCAGCTGTAGAGCACTAACCTTTTCCACACTAGTGGTCATTCCTCTGAGTGGTTTTCTTTGTAAAACTGAGAGATTAAATAATAAAAAAGTTATTAACATTATACTTTTGGCTTTCAATTCAAGCCGACTGGTAATGTGGATTGTTGGTATTTTAGGCTTATGTTTGTGTGACATTAAGAGTTGAGCACCAAATGCAATGGGCAAAACCTTTCCTTAACAGTTGAGGTTCAACAGCAATATCTTATATCCGTAAATCCCATGGGCATGGCTCCTGGTCGGTCAGTGCAAGGATGGTGATAATCTCAATCTAGACCAAAAGAAAACAGTGCAGCCAATTGCTTTACCAGCCCTCAAAAAACATATATTGGACATGTTCTAACTTTAATTCATATTTGAAAAGATACATGGCACATCAGAAACTGCAACGCTTGTTAGAGTCATTAGAGCAGAGGACAAAGAGATGAAAGAGGCACTTGTGTTCTTGAGGTGACTGCAGAACACAAGAGACTGCAGCTGTGAATTTAGGAATGTTAACTAGGTGACAGTTTTCGTATCACCTGTATATGCTGTTTACATCAGAGGGATGGATTTTTTAGAATTGTTTTAAAATGGGAAAATTTTGGACACAGACGTGACATCAGAAAAGAGGCTCTCCTTCATAGCAGCAAACCTTTACCTTCAGGGATTAAAATACAATAATGACCACAATAAAAATGCAGTAAACTTTTATTCTAAAGAGATTTGCAACTAACCAAAATGTTCCGAAAAAAAAAAAAATACATCAGAAATTTGCTTAAATTAAAATCTTGAACAATTGTATGATAATAAACATACCTGAATTCACGCACAATGAACACATGTCAGTCTTAGAAACAAATGCGTTTCCTATCCAAACAGGAGAAACAGGATTTTTTTAGTGGAAGACAAATACTTATAAAGCATGACATTTCAAGAAAAACTACCCTGACATTTAGTAACATATTTGAAAATTATAAGCACACAATATTAGTCTAATATATTTTTTCTTTGTCTAACATTGCTGAGACAATTTACCTCAGCAGCGATCTTTGTAGCTTTGAAGATTAAAGTAAGCACTTAAGATGTTGTGGCATGCAAATACTTATAAGTGCTAATAGATAATTTAAAATCCTTTATAAATTAAACCTCATTAATCATTTCTGTAAAATTTGAGTTACACTTGCATTAATTTGGGAGCAGTGGTACACATAACTGGCATCTCTGAGTAGAATTGCATGGCAGTCTTGCTAAATCTGAGATTCATATGTGTTTTCCGCAGCAATAGGTGCTCCAAACTGTAAAGGTTGTTGCACTTAAAGACACATATCTTTGCACCACATTAAAAAGCAAGACAGACACAATAATCCATTATTATCTTAAGACCTAAAATGATTTATGTATAAGTTTTGCGCTTTTCCAAAATTAACACAGTTTTGTACTCACTTTCTTTATATTTCTTTGTTTCCATACTCTGTTGCTAAATGAAGCCTCAATGTCACAAGTGTTTGTTTAGTGAAAGAGAAACATTCTGTCTTTTAGCTGTAAAGTTGATGCCTACAATAGAAAACAAAACAAAACAAACATTATTGTCAATGCCGTTTCAAATAAAAATCACCTTTTTTTTTTTTTTTGGATAGATGGAAGATTAAGATGCCTTTCAGAGTTGGAAATAAACTATAAAAAAACAAAATGTATGAGACAAAACAGTGTCAAAAACATATTTTTTTTACTCCTAGGTGTTTTACCTCTTTGTGTTGATAAAGAATATAAATTTTCTTACCCCACACGCATGAATTATCACATGATATAAATGCTCACAGCATGCACAAAACACTGTGTTTCTGTCGATGACAGAAAAAGGAAAATGAGAATAATAATTTAGGGGGGGGGGGGGGGGGGCTTTGTTGCAGTACTTGACTCAGTCTAATTGGCTCTGCCTGTAATGGCTTAAAATTGGTTACCTCCTGAGATTCTGAGTTGGGTTTTGAGGATTTGTGATCTCAAACAACCAGAAAGAAACATTTTAGCAAAGAAATTACAAAAGCTATTTTTTCTAAATATTAATGGGGATGTGGTGCAACAAGTAAATATAGAGTATAATAATGTGGAAAACATTTGAACTTGTAAAATAAAAAAACAACAACTATCAAATAACGAAGCAGGGAAACATTGGAAATAACATTGTGATTTTAAATTTACCTGCAAGTTCACATATGGCAGGATAAACCAACAGCGGGAAGCAGAAGAGCAGAGAACGTATTCAACACATCATGTGTAGCTGACTTCATTGTACCTGCTATAAATGCATAAAGCATTATCTTGCCTTTGCCATCTTTTCCTTTTTATTTTTAATACACAGTTACAAGTACTGATAGTTATATATTTTCTGAATAGACTATATAGATATTACAAAAACAAATATCTGCTTTGCTAAACATTAGATTGGAAACCAGATGAAACAATGTAAAACTAATGGTTCTGCTGGAGCACTAACCTTTAGAACTAAGGGTCATTTTTTTGTATGTGCTGTAAACTGGCTATAAACCTGAAGAGTTCACAGACTGCTTCAATTTCTATAAAAATTTCTTTAATTTTAGGAAGCACAGAAGTAAAGTAAACAAAATTTGTTGTTTTGGCCACATTAAAAGAAAATGACTTAGCAAATTATAGTTTTGTAGTAGGCATTGCCGAATCGTTTTTTTATTTTTATTTGTCAGTTTAAATTAAACCTTTTAAATGTGAGCTTCTTTATGATTGGTTCAAATCATTTGGTTATGATTATTTTTACAGAAGTCCTTATTAACACACTCACAACAACCTTCCCTCCTCTGTTCCTTCCTATAGTGGAAGAGGAATAGTCTCTAAACCAGACCTAGAAAGACTCATCCATGCTTTTATCTCTAGCAGGTTAGACTACTGTAACGGCCTGCTCACTGGGCTTTCTAAACGGGCCTTAAGACAGCTTCAGAACATCCAGAATGCTGCTGCTCGAGTTATGACCAAAACCAGTAAATATGACCACATTAGTCCAGTGCTCAAGTCTCTGCACTGGCTTCCTGTCACACAAAAATAGACTTTAAAACAGCCTTGCTTGTGTACAAGTCTCTTCATGGTTTAGCCCCAAAGTACATATCTGACATGTTAGAGCCATATGAACT
>JAVLVB010000491.1:715442-743709 GCA_032876305.1 Orestias chungarensis | reverse complement strand
GAAAACAGCCTTATTTAACTGTGCATATAGCAACTGAGTACTACTATTATTATTTTATTTTTATTTTATTTCTTTTAAATTCAAAACTGATTTTATTGTTTCATTTTCTGATCTTTTTTCTTATGTAAAGCACTTTGAATTGTCTTGTACACGAAAATGTGCTATACAAATAAACTTGCCTTGCCTTGCCTTGCCTATAGTGAATAAACAGCATTGTGTCTTAACAAGCCAAGATGTTTTTTTTAAATTATTATTATTTCCTTTATTTAACCAGGTAAAACCCCATTGAGATCTTGATCTCATTTTCAAGAGGGACATGGGCAGAAGTCTGCATGTTTGTAAATTAGTCTGAAAATGACACTTAAAAGAACAAAGTCCCTTGAAACATTCTATAATAAACTAGCAAATTAAATGCAGTAAAGACAGTCTAATCCTGTAAATAATGGAAATATAAAAACATCACTTCATTCAAAAATATTAGTAGCTCAGCTGACGCAATCTCACAAGGAAG
Organism: Orestias chungarensis; assembly: GCA_032876305.1. Taxonomy (NCBI): domain Eukaryota; kingdom Metazoa; phylum Chordata; class Actinopteri; order Cyprinodontiformes; family Cyprinodontidae; genus Orestias; species Orestias chungarensis. The sequence goes on along the minus strand of JAVLVB010000491.1, from coordinate 743,198 downwards.
CTTATTTTTCAGAATTACACCCACTAGGGCACTTTATCTAAGGAACTATTTTTCTTCTATTCCATGTTAAGAATCCTTTGGGATTTGATAGGTTCGGTTATTAGGTTAACTACTACTAGAAGTATGGTTTGGTAACAGTCTTCTTCTTACCATTGTATTTTTTCAAGCACAAAATCAATATATTTAATAAATTACGCTATACAGACCTTTTTTTCTAAAAGAAACTTATAGTCAGAAATGAAAATGACTGTCTACGTGTTTTTTCCGTTACCTTTCCAAAAAGAAAAGTTAAGGTTTTAGTTTCACAGTAAAAATCATGTTGTGCCGATAGCAAAGAAAATTTATGTTTTTTTGCAAGTATAAGCAGCATGGGAATGTTGGGAGATTGTACTTTAGCAAAAGGAGATAATGTGTATCAGTGTAAGGACAACAATGGTACAGTTTTAGAGTAGGCGTAAAAAGTCCTGATCTTAGTTTTCTTTTTTTAAATTGTGAAGCTGAGCCTAAATTGTGTGTTAGATTTTTTTGTGATCTATGCTTGATTGTGTTTTGGTGTCCTTTTATGTTTATGTTTGGAACATACCTGGGTTTCTTCATATTACTGAGGTCTTGTCATTTTGTCAAATATAGAAGAAAAACTATATTTAGTGTATGTGCACATCTAGCTTTGCATGGAAGGCAGCAGTATCTGATGCTTTCAGAGATTGGCCCACAGACTTTCACTGGATTAAATACGAGAAAGTGCTGAAGCCCACAAACAGGTATAGCCATACTTTTTGTCAGTGAGCAAATCTCTGTGATTTTCAATTACACCTTTTTGCTGATGCCTTTTATCAGAGTGTCTGATGTTATACCTTCAGTGTCGTTCGATGTTCACGATGACTGTCGACAGTACAGGGCTGGACAGTCCCATTTTCAGAAAGAAATTAGATGCAAGTAGCTCTACAGTGAAAATAATTAATGAGGTTTCACTTTGACAATCGATATGTCTGCTGGACAGAAGAAGCATGGACCTAGGCACCATGTGCTTACACATCAAACCAAACTTTTCTGGAGATCACATTCTCAACTTAAAATTACAAATGTAAAATCATAGGTAATTAAATTTGTCTTTCCTCTTACAAAAGGTCAAACATTTCCTTAACCAATAATAACTATTGTGTGCTGCTGCAGTATACTTGTGAAGTCTGGAGTTGCTTCTTGTTTTAAATTATTTCTTTTAAGACTCATCTTTGGTTAGGTACCATACTGACAATAAGCCAGAGAACTGATGAGAATACTGAGCAGACAGAGTGTAGGTAATACATGTTTGATGCTCTCAATTCCTACAATTTCCCTGCTAAGGGAATGGTTTGACTGCAGTATGAGGAATTCCGGAGCTTCCAAGTCCGGCTCCTGAATAAGTGTTAAACTGTTCTATTAAAATGGATGTGGAATCAGTAGGGAGAAGTAGATTCTCCTCCAAGCTCCCAATCTCTCTTTTCAGCCTCATTTATCAATACTATCTCAGAGGAAGTTTTCCAAAGGGGGAGAAATAGGAAGTCCTTGTGCCCTGCCCTTGAAAGCTAACTTCTTGCTCCCCAGGCATGTAATCAAAAAGTTTGTCCATTGAACTTTGGCACATGTCACCTTTGATTGAGATTCTTTCTGTCTCCGTATACACAGCTGACAAACCTAATGCTCATTGCTTATTTCCTCTGCATTTGCTTGTTCATTACACTTAAATTTTTTCACCACCATACAGAAGTAAAGCTTTAAATGATTGAATTTAAAAGAAAAAAAAATCTAAACTAAATGTAATCCAACTATTTCCTGCTTGAATCTGTTGGTTTGATCTGTTGGTGTTTTCTTAGCAGTGCAGTCTGCATATCTGAAAATTTGCGACATAAACATACCAATGCAATTGTTCTAAAGTAAAATTAAGTCATAACATACATTTTTAAAAACTCTTTTCATGGCTTTGTGGCATTTTTCAGCTCTGTGCTGATATTCCTTTGCACTGACAGTATTTTACCATTGTCTTTAAAGAATCTGGCTATTGAGATCATTGTGTGTATGCAGCTTTATTTTCCTCCCCGTGGTAGCTGAATTACAGTTGTTCTTCTCTACCCTCTTCACACTGCATCATACATAATCACACAGCAGAAGCAGTGCTGGGTAGCAGCAGTGCTGTAGCAATAATGCATTTTTATTCTCCCAAATCTACAAATATGTCCTTATGCAGCCAAACAATTCATGAAGCTGCCACCTTTTTGGTTTTAATAACAGCTCAGTTAGATCCTCGAGGAGGAGATCTCTGTCATTCAGGCATTGAGCAGGCATTATTGAGGAAGGTAATTGGCAGGGAGCCTCATCTCTGGAGGTTTCCCTGGGCTTCAGCGATCTGTCAGAGGAATGTGAGACTCTTCCATTAATCAGCATGGGATAAGAGAGAGTAGGGATGTGCCAGCATGCTCACAGACCTACCTTTCTCACCCACTGACAGAAAAATCCTTACCTAATCAAACTGACCACTCTATTCTACACTTTTCTCTTTTGTTAGATGTCACGGCACATGCAAGGAAGAGAACGATGTGTTTAAATTTAAAAGCTATACAGTCGTAATTAGTTACACTTTTCTGCGTATCAAACAGGTTTAAAGTGTGCTTCCGATTAAGGTCAGTATTGTCTGAAAAAGTTATCTCTGTATTATGCAATAGAACAATATCTTCAAGGGATATTACAGATTTCTGAAATTAGATTATTTTATTATGTTAGGGCCTAATATCCTACCTGCAGTAGGTATCTCTCATTTTATTAAATTAGTATACATGAAGATTAGCTCCAGTACTATGAAATTCCTGACAATTTCAAGTTAGGTCAAAACTATCCAAAACTAATAATTAGTTCTCGGACTATTGTAAAGCCCAAATCTCCCCAGAATTCTTAATTATGTAATATTTTGTTAAAGATTGCTATAAAAAACAATCTTTAATGTTTGAATAATACTTTCCAGTGGTGAGCTTGATAACTGATTTCTAACCATATTTTTATCAAGTCAAAAAAGAAAATAAATATCTGTGGGTCAAGATTTTTGTTGCATTCAAATAGTAAAACATATTATAATCTTGAATTAGACAGTCTGTTGACATTACTTTTCAGTTTAAACCGTGTAATACCATTCTGGAATTAAGATAAAGATTGTTTCCAATTAGTTGTGGATTATGTTTGTATAAGTTATTCGCCTTAAAACACATTAACAAGGAAAGGAACCGAATTAAAAATCTCCTTTGTTCTAATCCTCCATACTTCATCCGCTGTCATTCTTACTCAGCCTCGTTTAGTTGCGGCACAGAAATTATTTTCCGAATCAGCAAGACTGTAATTGTCTGCGATAAGAATGTACCATTCCAATAGAGGTCAGAATGGTGGAATCATCCTGTGGCTGTTTGATTTTATGTTTGCCTCAGAGGAGACGTACAAACATAGAATGCAAAGCAAAAAAGATGTGTGAGACCACCACCCAGGGAGGTTATGTTTGAGTTTTGATTTTATTTCTTTGTTTTGTGTTCTGCTTTCTTTGGTGGATATTCTACAAGAGATGTAAGAAATGTTAAAAAAAAGTTGCTTCAAGCAAATACCATCAACTAGTGAAGTTAATATGTTTACTTAGATTTGCAGGCAGAACTAAGCCTCAACCACACCTCTTATTATTCAGAAGCATAATTTCCCCCAGTTCACTCAGACTTCACACTCTTTCAACCCCATCCTCCCTTACCCTTAACCAGATCTCACCTTTTCTCTTGTTCTACTCTCTATTGCCCATCATTTTCATCACCTTCATCCTTTTTCTAATTTGCCAGTTTCATTCTTTGGCCCATGTCCACTCCTCTTTGTTAAAGGTTCCACCTGGGGGGTCCTAAGCTGTCTTGGTTAAGGGCCATTTCCTGGGAACTGCACAACCATGCTGAGTCTTCTCCTTCCTTCATCAGCGAGTCTCCACGGATGACCAATCCATCCATCCCCTTTTGACTCCTACCTTTAGTCAATCTTCATATTTCCATATCTGCGCCATGGACATTGCTTGTTAATAATTTTCAAATGGCCTTTTTTTTTTGTTTCTTTTGCTAAAACATATCTTTTTTGTTTTTTTCAGATATCTATGATCTGTTCTGGACATAAATTTATGTGAGGAAGAATGATTTTCCTGTCCTTTTAAGTTATCTTATAATTAATGCAAAGTATAATGAAAATGCTTAAGCTGATAGGACATCTTGTTCTGGCAAATGGCATTTTTCATGGGCATGCACTACCACATTTACAGTTCAAAGAGAAATGGAGAATGGTGGTACACCAAAACTATCTGAGCATGCAGGATCAGTCTTTGACTTTTGAAAAGTGACCTGTAGCTCATAAGGGATGATAAGATGCTTCACATTTCATCCTACATCTGATGATGAATACAGATGTGATGTTTCTCAGAATGGATATTCTGACAGGTCCCCTTCCAAGGTTGATAAAAGATAAGGAAACTCCAAAGGTTCACACCATAATCCAGTAATTTCTTAGTATACAGTTATTTATTTCTGTTGCTGTTTTGCATTAGGCAATGTTTTTCTACATACAAGTTTTTTTCTTTAACACACTCACACAAAAATATGTTTTTGAATTATATTCCATTCTTATTCCATAGTTTCCTTGAGGTTGTCCAACAATTTTTATCTACACCAACTTCCACTCTTTTGGGGAGGCACTCCATAATATATGCAAGTATGTTTATAGAAATATTGACCCTTTTCCAAAACTGTAATTCCAAGATTTTACAAGGAATTCGGATAAGAAGGCCTGGACCACAGCTTGGCTCAAAACTACATATTACTTCTACCTTGTTACATTACCACTACCTACTGAGCGTGGAATAACTAATAAATAAATTTTACAACTGGACAATATATAAAAATGGTGTTGGCTTGTCATTGTTTACATCTGTGGCCATGTGTGAGTTTTGTATTACGGCTGTTGATAACTGTGACAGTTCTCCCTTGAGACCTTGAGTGTCAAGATAATTTTCCTGTATAAATGAAGGATTAATAAGAACTTTAATCAAAACATAAATACAGCTGCTTTTTGAAGTTTTGTTCGAGAACGTTAGTAACCAAACAGCATCATAAACACCAAGCACCACAGCATACAGGACACAGAAAAAGTTGAGTGGCCGCTTAGAGATGGTTAGATTATGTAATTGATTATGTAATGATTAGGCAAAAATGGACAATATTCAGACGTTAAATGAAAAACAAAATTATAATGGTGAAAAATGACTAACAAGCATTTAAATACAATATTGAATGTACTGGAAAAAAAAAAAAAAGAAGTTTGAAGTAAATAATTGTAAAACACATTTGAAAGACTATAATGGCCAAACAGACCCTTAACTGTATTCCATTACAATAGTTGGAGCAATGATATATTTTTAAGGCACGCCTGAGTAAAACTACCGGTGTTTATCTTGTTTTTGTTGATTTTATAGAAGGAAGATGAACATGAAACTTGACTTTACCAACATGTTGCACCATTGAGCAACAAGCACCTGCTCAGCAGATCCTTGTAACACCCAACTGCTGATTGCTGGGATTAACCTCAGATCAGTCAGCCTGATGTTCTCTAAGGAAAGATAACAGGAAGATAACAGGAACGTAACTATAGGAAGTTGTCAGAATAAACATAAATGTTATCTCAAATCAAATGCGTACATACAAAACGAAATAACAAAGTCTAAAACTAAACTATGTTTGAAAGACATACAATTATAGAACAAAAAAAAAAGAAAAAAGAATCAAGCATTGTGAAATCATACATATAATGTTTTCAATATTATTAACATTTCGGTGAATGTTGTCAGAGTATTCTGTTCAAACATTTTTTTTTTTAATAGGCAATCATTTAAAAGAGTAGTGAATTACAGGTAGACTTTGCTTCTCATTGAGTTGTTTTAAAACCTTGGAAAAGATGCTGATGTCTAAGTTCTTCAAGCAGTTGCCCTCATAAGGAATGTTTTCTGTTTTCCTCCTCTCTTTTGGAAACAATGTTAAAACTGTTAAATTCAATACTATAACAATATTCCAATATTTGAACTGGAGAACACTATTTTCCTAGGTTACAATAATATTATTCATTGAAACAAAGATAAGGTTCCTGTTTTCTTTGCACTCTTCCAAACTTTTTAGGGTAAATTTCAATGTGCAACCTGTTTCAGTTGTTGTTTTTTTTTGGTCAGAGTATTATTATTATTTTTAATATTATTTATTTATTTATTGGATTTTTTGTTCTACAGTAATCAAATGTAAATAAAGCATATTAATCTCCAAGCCTCAAAAAGATTCAAATGTAAACTATGGATTTCCATGGAAGAGATACTTTAACCCTTTAAAGCCTGCCAAGCTAAATGGCAGTAACATAAATCATTCTCTTTATTTATTGTGGCATATTGGATACTCTTAAGAATCCATTATTAAAGCATTGCACACTTTTCTTAATTTTGTTGTACTATAATTAAAACATTATGATTTTGGAGTCATAAACTGTATCTGAGCATACAGACAAATTTTGTATACATTCAATATAAGGTATACTTTTTCAGTGTCTCTAACTTTTTAATTATGGGGTTAATACTATTGACAGTTTAAAATAACAAAGTAACATGTTTTCCTTTTTAAATATGTTGTGTAAACAGTGTTTGTACTCTGCCACAGTATATTTGTGAATTTGATTTAGCAATTCCGAATGTCTTTAAATCTTATCACAGACCAGTTCCACAGCGTTCAGATATGTCCCATTCAATCACATTTTCCTGTGGGAATGTTATATGTGGCAGGCTGGATTAGAGAATCAGTGACTGTAATTGGCATCGAACAGAACCCGTTTGTCTTAACTTGGAGGTACAGCTTGTAAATGTCCCATTTTATGTTTTTTGTTTTTTGGTGATTTGCATATTTTCTTGAATAAACAGACTAAAACCTTACAATCTTAACATTAGACTAAAAATAGATATCACTGTGGGCACATGCATTAGTGGTAAAAGCATCTGTGTAAAAAGGTTTTTACAAGGTGTGACAGCACAAGGGAGGGGGTTGATGGAGCAGCCAGAGAATGTTTAATCACTCATTTTCCCCCTTTATAGGCTGCATGATACACAGTTTGGAGGAAAGCTATATCCAATGCTCAGAAATAACAACTCTCTGATTTGCAACACTTTTTGCGTCCCATTGATAGCACAGATGACAAGGAATTCAGTGACTTACAGCAACAGAGATTCTTAGACAGCTCATGACCTGCTACTTCAGATGTGTTCAGAAAGGGGGTGATTGATTGGTCTGATATATTCGCACAGTTGATAGGAGATAAAGCTAAGGAGGAAATAATGCAAAGTAAGCGAATGCTTCTGTAATTGTTTTAGGTATTGTTTTAGAAATTTTTTACATAAAACAATGTGTATCATTTATTTTAATGATATTTTTTTCTTTTTTTGCATTCTGGGATTTGCAAAGAAATAAAAAGGATCTGATCATTACTTCTGTTAAATATACGTTGATTGAAACTTCTTTGTATTTTGGAAAAAGTATTACCCTATGTGAGAATTATGTAGTGTGAATACTTTTAGAATTCTCTTTTTTATTTGTGTGGCCTTTATAAAGTCTTGATATGGCAAAAAATATCCTTTTGTATAAAGATTTTTTTAATGTTTTTACCACAAAACACTGAAAGGACTTTTAAAAGCAATTGTCTACACTTAATTTGTTGAATTTTTAATAGGTTACCATATGCAAATATAGCTTTCAATTTACCTTGACCAAAAGAAATCTTTCTACAATAAACTACAATATTTGTGTCCCTTTTCAGCTAGCAGCACAATATATTTTTTATCTTTTGAAAAGATCGTTAAAAAAATTATCCAGTTGATATATGCAAAGTACCAACAATTGGCACAAATTTTATCATTATTTGAAATGCTTTGTCAGGCAGTGCAAATATGCGTTTTAGCTAAGATGCCATAGTTGCACAAAGGCTGTTTGAATTGGGCCGCTATTTATCCTGCAATTTACTTTAAAAGACAAAGTGATTCAGAGAAATGCATAATATTACTGACAAAAGATTTCTCTAGGTTGCTTTAAACCAAAAATAAGAAAAAACAGATATGCTTATGATTCACATCTCTTCCTTTGTTGTTCTGCTACTGAATGTGGATCCAGGGACAGCATTAATGTTTTACACATTTTTCAAAGCATGGAAAAACTGTCGGTGTCCAATCACAGGGTCTCTTGTGAATTATTCATGCTGTTTGCATTTAAAATTCTAAGTCATAATTGTTTTATTTGTTCTGATGATTAACTGAAAGAAGAAACATTTTAGAAATAGATATCCAAAACTTGTTTCATGTCACATCCACACAAACCCTTGTTACTCTCCTTGTGGGGACTTTCCATTGACATCTATTCATTTTTATGAACTTCTTTAGCCTAAACGTAACACTAAACCATCCCAAAACGTAACAATTCCCAGTACATGCATAATCCTAAATCTAACCCTGACTCAATTCACAACATAGTTGGTTACCTCATCTCTGACAGCAGTTGACCTCATTGGGACCAGGCTTTGGTCCCCACAACGATCACATTTCTTCAATAGGCAATGCTTGGTAGAAAAAACAAGTACACACATACAAAAACACAGGCTATGTTTCTCTGTTCATGTAGGGTCTTTCCAGTGATGTCCATTCATTTGTAATACAATTCTAACCCTAACACTAAACGTAACCACTACTAGTACATACATAACCCTACATCTAACCTTAAAACAATTCACACCATAGTTATAAACCTAACCTCTAAGCCAAAAACACCGTTTGATGAGCAGTCGATCCTTACAAGGATAGTATTTGTTCAAAATGGTTCACACAATGTAGCAAACATATGGACACACTCACACGCATGGACTTCAGGGTAGTGTCTTTCTCTCATTTAAACATCCTCCTATCTTAATTGAAATATTTCATCACTTACTGCCCATGGTAAAAAGCTGGGGAAGTTGCTCTCATAGAAAAATCTAATTCAGCTTTAATTGGTGTCCGCAGGTCAAAGTTTTGCAAATATCATACAATCGGTCGCATTATTTTTGATCGGTACATGTGTAAAATTATTGCATTCAGCTGTTAAATTAGTCGGGCTATTTATTTTGTCAAACTAGCTCTAATGATGCTCATTGATATTGCCAGTCTTTGGACCAATGAGGTTAATAAAACTGAAAACACATATAGATTTAGGAAGCATGTGTATCCCAGATAAGATATTTACATACACCCCTCCCTCTTGAGCATCATATAAGGGTTCAAAGTTGCCTCACTGTTCCAAGCAATACATACAAATTCCTAATCTTGGGCTGGCAAAGTCAGAGTGTTGACTTTCAAAACTGTGCTTGGTCTCTTTGCCGTCATCATTACTGAAGCTACATATGGTATCAGTTTCGTCTGGGCTCCTGCGAAGCGAGGGGTTCTGAGAGAGGCTGCTACTGCAGAGAAAATAGAAAAAAAGAAAATAGATGGTTTGATGTGTAGAAATGTTTTAAGTTAAATGTTGTATGTCCCTGGAGAGTTTCAAGTATTATGCACTTCCCTTATCCTACATGAAGACATGTTCTTAGCACAGGGTGTTACTGGAGCATTGTATTGACTCTAATATAGGTAATCTACGACTTTTGTATTCATTTTCAGACGTGTTATAAAGCATCTTTTGATGGTCTGTAAGTGGGTTATTATAGAAATATGTTTTCTCGCATAATTCTCATTTGTTTTCCAAAACCATATAAATTATGCAACATAAAAATGGCAAATCGTATGACTCTACATGACAGCAATTGTCATTATAAAAAGAGACATTGCACAGTGCTTAAAAACGATCCACACAAAGTGTTTTCGAAACTTATTAGTACACTCCTTCACAGTTTTAAGACCAGGTAGAAATGAAATGTATTTGAAACTCATGCAGCTCAGAAATACAAAAGAACGAAAAAAATAAACCAACTCATCAGTTTATTCACAATTTAAGACCATGACCCCAAAAAGTCATAATCTGTACTTAAATACAGCTTTCATGTACTTTTCTGCGTGGGATTCACATTGTCCTGACTTGATGGCATAGACAAAAAAAACTTGTTTTGTCTTTGATATGGCACACACAAATCCACAAGTAAGGGCTTTTGCACTCCAAAATCTTTGCTTATGTATGTCACAGTAAAACACTCACTATTTATAAGGCAAAGAAGACAAGAGGTGGCGCTAAAATAAAACAAAAATAAGAACACAATCTGGCCCTCAACTCAAACATTGATATCTTCATGATTATAGTAGCCTAGTAACTATAGGAGACTAGCTCGTCCTTCAGACCTACTTTAAAGTAAGCAGCATCTTTGCCGCATTTAAAAAAAATATATTTATTTATTTATTTTTATAATCAGCTAATGACCAGGATCAGAGTTCATTTTTGCTTCAATTATGTTTAAACATATTTAACCTGTTTTTCTTCTAAGTTAGGATCCTTCAGTGCAAAACTAAATTACTTTCAACTGTTGGATTGATGTGTTCTGTATTCAGAGATAGTGTTTGTCATGCAATGTTCGTAAACTACCAGTTTCCGGACATCCTCTTTGCCCCCACGATGTCCCTAAATACTCAGGCCAGTTCCAAACATCATACTGCATTACCTCACAGTACTTCAAATATCCCTCCTATTCAATTCTAATGTTCAGTTTAAACTTAAGAAGGCCATCTTCAAGACTTCTAGATATTTTAATTGCATTAATTTGCTATTTTGATGGGTGGACGTTTTAAAAAGACCTAATAAACGTTGCAGATGAGTGTATTCCAATTATATAGTATGTGGGTTATACCCCTTGCACAACAAGCTCATCTTTTGGTTTTATAATTCAGTAGCTCCCAGCATGAGTACTCAGGTCACCATAGTTAGAATGGCTGAGAGTCCATTAGCAGACTGTTTGTGTTGGTCACACCACAGATCACTGTGATGTTTGTAGAAAAAAAGAATAAACTTGCTTTGTTATTGAAGCCTCTTTTCTGGGGACGGATTAGCAGAAACAGATGTAAAAGAACACACATGAAAGATTCTGTAATTACTTCTCTTAAGAAAACTCAATATCTTCAGGGTTTTTTTTCCCCTAAAGCCAAATGCCAAGAAATTGGCCAGGAGACTTGTGTGAAGCAGAGGGTAAACAAAATGGCATCCTAAAGCTATATTTTTGTTCGTGAACAGCGGCAAAAATACTGTAAACAACTTTAATTTGATCTTTTAAGCACCTCCGGGTCTGCAGATTCAACAAAAGGTTGAATGATCTTAAATGTCAACAAGGATTACTCAGCAAATCCTAGACATTCTGTTACCACCAAATTGTTATTTTATTATTTTTTAATTTAAAAAAAATGTCTTTTCAGACCGTAAGCTATAAGTGCATGTAGATCATTCATCCTTTGACACACAACAATACATTGTATGTATGTATGTATGTATGGATTGCAGTAAAAACTTTACAGCTAAGGATCCAAAAAATAACAAACACAATCATGATGGGCTGATTTTCACTGGTAAATGGAGAAAAATGTTAATTAATTCTCTGAAAGTGTTTATACAGAATATGAGATGAATATCAGGAGGAGTCTTTTTGCAGCAAAAAGGGCCGGATGTTGACAGCGTGTTTTTATTATCAGACTGAAGAAAAGTTAAAGGTTAAAGGTGTTTTTTTTAGATGCTTTGAATATATTGACAACTGCAATAAATTTAAATAAGCGGTTATTTATTTGGAAAAACCAAAATGCTTAATGTGATTTACTAGTTCATTCGTCCCCTGTGGAAGTTAACTGTTATTCTGACGAAACTCCTTGGATATAGCATGTTCAGTTAGCTGCATATGAGCTACCGTTTACATGTATTTATTCTCTAGCTTCTGTAATCTGATTTGCCAGCCCAAACCTGATGTTGCTGGAACCAATACTAATCAGTGCTAACTTGGTCTGCAGGTGCCTCCAGCGTGCAAACCAACAGCAGTGACAAACTGGGGGTAATTTCTGCCAGCACAACCTTTCAACCACCCACTCCCCACTCCAATCCTCTCTTTCATTCCTTGCCTGCCCTTGTGATTAATGTTTCCCACTCTCCCCGTGCTGCCCTTAAGAAAGGAGCAGCTTACTCTTTTTCTTGCTATGCCATAGGTCCCACAAATGACACAGTTAATTAGGATTAGAACTTCTATTTGGGGCGGATGGTGTTTTTGTGCATCTGTTTTAAGGCATAAAAAAGCCTCCATGAAGTAGTTTTTTGTTGTTTTTTCCTTTTACAAATTTATGTCAGAAAAGAAGAAAGGTGCACAATTTCGGGTGGGTTGATGCTGTGGCAGTCATGTTGCTGTGAAAAGCAACACTGTAGGGAGTGAGATATGGATTTGAGGGGGTGATTCATTTCAATATGCCACAACGCTACATGTGCCCAAAGCTGAAATCTCATCGTAGGTTCAGCCTTAATAAAGCTTGTTGGCATTAAGCCTTATTAGTCAGCAGTCAAACGCCAAAAGACATCTCACATCCCACGATGAGATTACACCATTGCCTTTCTGATTTCTCATTAGGTGGAAGCTGCACCTCTTTCTTCTTACATGGTGCTCTGTAATGTAAAAATTCAGAGTTATATTTATTTCTTCTCTAATAGGGGAAATTAAAGCAAAATATACAATACTCAAACTTTCTCCGCACCTTACCCAGTTTTATAACATTTGAAAAAAACAAAAAAAACAGACTACTGATCAAGTGATTAATGGAAGTTGAGCTGGAAAACTTCCAATCTTTCTAGTAGCTACTTTGTACAACCTGCTAAATTATGTTCAGAGTTGCTAATGCTGAAATCAACAGGCAGCATACTGAAGAGATGCCAAGGGAAATTTAAAGGATCTGCCCAATACATATTTTTGATAGTAAAGTAAACCTTACCTTAAAAAAAAAACTAAAAAAAACAACAACATTTTATTAGGAACATTCAGAACTGAACCAGCGACCTTCTCTACTCAGTTTCTACACTGTGTTTAAACATTGCACTATTTTTATTTCTACCCATCTTCTGGCTTCTTTGTGCCAGCTGAAGAAATGCATAACGGCAACAGGATGCTACCACACCCATGTTTCCTTGTTATTATGGTTAACTCAAGTTGTGATAATTTTCCACTACTTTCATATTATTGCAGTGACTCTACATGTCTTATAATATTCTTTCACCTAACTTGTATTCAATACGTTCTGTTGGTTATTACACAAAATTCCTTTAAGAATGCACAAAGGTTTGCAGGTGCAATTTTGAAAATGTGGGGAACTTCAAGGAGTATTAACATTTCTGCAAGGGTGTTGTGCATTAGTCGCATAAATGCTATAGGAACGGTTGCAGGAGAAAAAGGTGCTGGATAACTTGATTAGACTGTTGTTTTGGGGGGAAAAAAAGATATATTTCATATGAAAATACTATCATAATTAAACTGACAGATTGATATAGTTTTGCCAAAATTTATACTGGTTCACATTGTGTACTGTACATTTTTTGATTACGTCAAATCATAAGACCCTGGACATTTATTACTCAGTTAAATAAAATGGGTTACTATTTAAATGAGAAAGCTGTATATTTGTGTTGCAACAGATGTTACAAATTAATACACGTCCTAAAATTCTGAACAGTATTTTATATATTATATTTGGTATTTATTCCATATAAGGTATTAGGATGGGGAGCTGTGCACTCCATTTCTAACTCCTGGAATGTGTACATCTTAAAAGTATACCATGTTAAAAATACACAATGTTGTTACTATAACAGGTAACATTAGTACTCCTTTACATTTCCCTTTCAGCTGCAAATTGGCAAAGCAAGGAAAATGTAATTACGAAGCATATTTTATGTACAAGAGAACTCAAAGTGCTTCACATAAAGATTAAAAAGCACATTAAAAATAACACTTTAAAAGCAATATTCAAGAACAAAGATAAATCACAGTTAACATGAAATAATTTCTAATTGTTCGCACAAGACTAGAATAATGAAAGCCCACTTAAATTGCTCCATTTCACACAGTGGAGCTGAACAATGACAGAATTGCTAAGTAGATTTGTATTTTGCTAATTATACATTTTACTAATAATTAGCCTTTCTGATTATTAGTGCCGATATTTATATTGTGCCCAATTACAACACTGAGTGCTGTGTGTGATCTGATTGTATTACAATCTAAATGAAATTAAAATGTGCTTGCTGCTGTCTGGCTCAGTGGCCTTTCTTTAGTATAACTACATAAGTCATAAGTAACCTCCCAACAATATTCCTAAAGACATGTTTATGGCAGACAAAAACAAGATTAATTTGTAAAGTATCAACTATTTCACATCTCAATGCTTCAACTCTACCATTGCTGTCTACCAGAGCCGTATTTGATAATTACTGAACAAAGCCTTAAAGATGATGCCCCTTCACGCTGCAAAAAGCTAAATGTGACTCAAACAGACCTGGGGGTTAAAGTTGGCCAATATCATGCTTGAATACAGATTTAAAGGAGCATTACACCCTCGAAATTGCATCGTTAGAAGTTTTCAAACGGTTTTCGTTTTTGCAAGAGAAAATACTGAGTGGTTTAGTTGATTTGGAACTATGCTCGGGGAGAGTTACATTTTTTCTCTCTATATGGGGCAAATCAGTGTGATTGAGGTACTCTAAAATGTCATTTTTTAAAGATCGAAATTGCAATAGAAGTATTTTCCAGTTTGAAAATGGAACTAAATGACATTATATGAAACTTTGCACATTCATGCCACAATTTGCTTCCCTGCCTTTTCAACATTCAGTGTTTCTTAGAAATACAAACGGAAAACACAAATCACAAGCCAGCCACACTCATCACCCACAGAAATGAGTGAGATCATTGTGACTCCTCCATCTTCTAAGAACATAATTCTCCTATCGAAAACAAATAAGAATCACTTACCTCCTTTCTCAGTGCAGACACAGATCTTCTGTTAATTTTTATTTGTAAAAATTATGTAGACTATAATGCTAACAAACCCCACTGGTCCTGTCAATTACACTTCTTCAATTTACCAAAATTAGTCAGTGACATTTTTCAAGTTGACATATTAAGAATCAGAATTATTCTTTTAGTCATTCGGTCACATTTTTTTTCATCTGTGGAGCTGCTGAATTTAAATCAGAACTATATTTTAGTCAATGTGAAGGGGTTTTGGCACCACCAACTTATGTTTGTAAAGATGCTTTATATTATTACAGATAACTTGTTGCTGCTTTTAATAACTGAAAAAAAAAAACATGTGTTTTGCAAACTTCGCTGTCTGTTTTTTCTTGTTTCTGCATGGAGAGAATTTAGGACTACACAGTCTAGGGAAGTAATATCTAATTTAGACATCAAATTAGGAATTGGTAGTGTGATCAGTGACCATATTTATATATATTTTTAAATGACACAATAGGATCATCTAATATGAATAGTTATTAATGTCACACTATGTCTACTTTTAAAAGAGTAAAAAACTTGAGCAATCTGTTTAACAACATTGTCTTGCAAAACTGTAACAACAGCCTATGTATATTTTGTATTTTAGAAATATTATTTTTGTTAAGTTTGTCTAAAGGCTACTAGTTGACAATCATTGAATTGTCTATTGTCATTATACCATAAAATAGCTTGTAAACTTTAGTTTGTCATGTTAATTAGGGGACTAAAATTACCTCAGATATCACCATGGCATTTAGACCAGGTGCCTCCAATCCAAGATCAACATCAGCATCAGTCATGCTGTTCATATCTGTAAAGATACATCGTTTGCAAATATGAATTACACGTTTAAAGCCTCAATTGCCACAATATATTCTTAAATGTTACCGGGTAACTAACATCAACACAAATAAAGCCTAAGGAAAGGTGACACCACTTAAAAATGGTCACTCCTTAAAATAGCGCCCAGCATTTGAGTGACATTTACATTTACAAAACTACAGTGAATTAAAATAGAAGCAAAAGATCAAATAAAGCACAAGTCAACAAAAACAACATTAAAATACGCTTTTAAAGCATCTGCCTCTGACCTTCGAGTGAAATGCTGGCCATGTTCATTTTCCTCACAGTAAGTACCTCCTTAGGGAAATGTTAGGCCTATTATCAACTGCATTTCCAATTTACTGGCTAGTAGCAAGCCTTTCCTGTTTGACTTAAGGTTTTCATTTGATGAAGTCAAATTAAGTTAGTGATGGTTATTTAGCTGTAACCGTTTGCTTGGGTCAGAAAAAAATGCTGATAAGAATGAACAAGCACAGAAAGCTCAGCTGAAGATGCCAAAAGGACATCTGTGAAATAGCTTTTTTTTTTCAATATGATCAGCTTATTTTTACACTGCAGACAATATTTGGAAATAGCATGACTGGACACAAACAACTGAGTTTAAGGTTTTATAACGTAGACAAAAGTATACAAAATATATCATGATTGCCTATTAAAGAGGACTCTAAGTAACAATGTGTTTAATACACAGGTGATCAAGGTAAACAAACTAACAGAGGTGCTGAATTAAAAAATTGTGCAAAATGCTTTAAAAAACATTCATTTAATATAACATATTCTATAATATGTCACAAGGTTGTAGCATACAAAAAGGGGGATATTTCCTTTCCTAATGACAACCTATTCTCAGTTTTGTGTCAAATGCTCTCATATTTTCTATGAAAAAGCCATTGTAACAAGTTTAAAGCGCCTTTACGAGAGTAACAGGCCCAAAGCATCATATATTCTTGACTACTGGTTCTGTTGCTTCGTGACACAGCTTTGTTCATTTGTCTCAGAAAAGTCTATTTTCAACATACACACTTCCAGTTAAAATTTAAGTTATACTAAGAATCCTCCAATAATCTCATGATTCCCAATACCTTACTGATACACATGTAGAATAAAAAGCAGAACATAGAATAGGAAGGCAAAATGTTAATAAGAAACAAGAAAATAGACTGTGCGATAAAGTAAGACTTGAATCCCTGAGCGTAGTGGCATATGGAATAGAGGAAGGAGGTTACAAGAGGTGAAAAAAAATTAAGCATGAATCTTGATGAGGAAGATGAAACTTTTCTTACTGCTTTGAAGAGCTGAGCTGGGCTTGGAGCAGGAAGAGGACATTCAGGCAGAAGGTGGTGGAGGCAGTATTCAAGGTTTCAGATGCAATGGAGCAGATGACTCTAGAGGCATTTGTTTTGGATAAACAAAGGAAAAAAAACATTGAGAAAAGGCCAGGCAAGTGGTAGCTTGGAGATGCCAGAGCTGCTGTGGATACCCATGAATGTGTAAGAAATCCAGAGATGATGTGACATGGAGAGGTTTGGTGAATCTGGGGGCTGGTTTGGTCTGGCTAACCTTTAATCTGGAAGGCAAATATATTACAGGGACCTAACTGAAGCAAAGTAACAGTAACTATAAGCTAACTTTAAAAAGAAATATATAATATATAGAAAGGCTGATCATTAGGCAGTGAGGCATCATCCATCGGGTGATGAGGGAATTGCAGTCAGGTATGGAGATTGCCCTAGGTTGCCCATGGCCTTCAACAGAGAGGAACTCTTGAAACAAAAACAAAAACATAAAGACATTTTAAACATTTTTTTTTACCACTTTAACATTTTTACTTCTGTTTTTTTTTTTGTCTTCCTTGCCTTTTAGGGCTTCTGTAAGAACTAGAATTATATTCAGTAAAAGTTAATTTAGTTCATTTGAGCTCACCAGGTAACTATTGCTATAATTGCTCCATTGATATGTGTGGCACAGCCCACACAAACGGGAGCTCTGTCAATTACAAGAACTTTTGTGGAAGATGAAAGAGTCTGCATTGGCTTGCTAATTGTTTTGTAATAATGAATCTGTGAACATCAATTCAGGTTTCAAGAAGACGTGTCAGCTTTATCTCCATATTAGTCACAAACACTGTCTTCTTGGTGTAAGGTTAATGTCTTATGTGGGTTGTCGTCCTCCTCTGCACATTAATAAGGTGGATTCTAAAATTCTTTTCATGGATTGAAGTCAAACACCTGTGGAATCTGGGTGCTCACATTTGCCTCCAGTGATGGTAAAAGAAAAGCCAGATGAACAGAGATGTCTTTGCAATTTCCTTCTGTACAGAGAGGTAATTACAAGAAGAATTTGATTCATTAGCCTATGGAACGGGGAAAAAAAAGCTTCCTCCCCGAGCGACTGCCCTTCTACTTCAAAGAGAGCACAGGTTCTTTGAAGCACCACCACCAGGAGTATGAGATGGGAGGGAATGGGTGCTGAGCAGCACTGAGTCCACTGTTCACTTCATTGCTGTCCCTCTGGACACTCATTTCGCTCAGACGCTTATCGTCAGCTATGTTTCACAGAAAATTATTTTTTTTTGATTTGAAGAGGATTTGGCCTCTTAAGGTTGCACAACCCGAACTTGTCGATTAACTTTGTGTCATGTTCAGTGATGTCCACCTCAGGTGTGGCTACTTTAAGTGCTTTTCTTTCTTTAATTTTTTTCTTGTCTCTTCTTTATTCGGTCTATTTTACAGCTCAGTGACCTCCGGACTGATGCAAACGCAAGGCGGACATGGAGAAAAATGTGTTCGCTCAAACATTTTTTTCCGATCTTACTCTTTCTTCTTATTCTTTTTCTGCCTTAGAGGAGGACAAGGTGATCTTCCAATTCATTCAGTGGCTTTGGTTCTCTCAATGTACCAGTCACCTTCAATTTCATTATGTTTGTGCCCGATTCAAAGCTTGCAGTAGGCTTTTCAGATTATTTTTTTTCATTCTCACCCTCCTATCTACATTTCTGTAAAAGCTTTTTCGAGTCTGCGCAGACAAAGATGCACTACTTTTTCGGAGGACAGAATCCCAATTAATTTAAAGGTCCTTTGTTTAGTCCTCCTTTTTAGATCAATTTTATGCAGAAGGGAAACAGGGAAAATCGTTACCCTGCTTAAAAGATACCAAAGTGAATTACAGTAATTATTTAATGCTTGGTCTTGATCAAGCTAAGTGTCTGAACAGACTTTTATTTATTTTCTTAATAGCCCCCTTCATCTCCCAAGGTCCCTGTGTGGACTGTGATAAAAGAAACAGTCATGAACAGAGGATGTATTCGACCTTAGACAAAAAAGAAACTGCGGTTTGAATATTTATACTGGAGGCTTTTCATAAAAAACCTCGTTGGAGGATTCTCTATTCACTCCAGAGGCAATAAAATGAACAAACAATTTTACAGTCAGCAAGGGAGGATGTCGTTTTTTTTTGTTTTTGTTTTTTTTTTTCCACTGAGATGCGTGCCCATCTTCAGGAGCAATCAAAGAGAGTGGGAAAATTATACAGTTAGGGTGGATGTACATTTTTTAGGGGGGATAAGTGTTTTGTTATGGTTTTAAGTTGTTTTATGGGTGGAAGAACGCAGGAGCCAGTCAAGATTACAGCTTTCTCTTTTTGACACCTACACGTTGTAATAAAACCTATATGTAGCATTCCCTTCCTCCGGAGATAAAAATGTTTTAAAAAAATGTATAGAATCTAATATATTTGTTTACAATGCAGGTATAAAATGGTCTATTTTATTGTTTTACAAGGAAGTCAAGAAGACGCGGAAGAATGAACAAAAATGTTTGGGTAAAAATATATTTTAAGTGTTCCACAGTTAGTGTATGCAGCTGAAACCAACTTAGATTAAGTTTATCAGTTAGGCTAAAGAAAAAAATTCAGAAACATCACTAAAAGAATAAAATTGTATTGCTCTCTTTAATGTCAGGAGTTCACACATGCAAGATTATGTCTAAGAAAATTTTTTTTTTGCACTCCATGTGAGGCTAATACACTTTATATAAACCTTTTATCCAAGACAGAACCTATATATAAATACATAAAAGTGCATCGACAGGTCTTTTTAATTCATTGATACTTTATATAGAAAAGAAAGGATAAACACCACTTACAGCTTCTATGTGTGAGGATCAGCTGTCCAGATTACCCAAAGCTCTCAAACAGATATAATCTCTAAAAGGGATGAATCACTCACACAAACAAAACATAGTGACAGCCAAATCCTGACACCACAATTTATATAAACTCCCTTTGAACGCAAAGCACAATTATTTAAATGTAATTAGTTAGCCAGCTGCTTTAAGAGCAATTATTTAAGGTTGTTATTTAAAGTTGTTTTAATCATTTGAGAAGACACCCAGCTGGTGACACACCAGTAGAAATAAAGATAAATAAATGAGATAATGTAAAATGTTCTAAGCTCTATGTCTTCTGCCAAGTGTAAAAAAAACAAAAAAAAAGAAAAAAACATGGACATCCCTCACTGGACTCACTGTTTAACCTGCCTGCAGTGGTAATATGTTGCTTTTTGTCTTAACGTCTGGTGCATAGGGTTTAAACATCATTTACTGAATGTAAAGAGATGCTATACTTAATTCTGCACTAATAAGTATATATATATACCGTTTTAGAACCGTTGCATTAATGTGACTACACCTCACTTTTGTCAATAGAACCTCTAAACCAGCTGAATAATATTTTTTTATTTAATCCTGCCAGCTGTGATTTTAGCTGAAGCACAGAGCATGTGTTGTTGTTTGTTTGTTTTTTGTAGAGTAAAAGTCAAAACTGGTGGATTTTTCTGTCAACAACAATTGCTGTGACACAAGGAGCAGATGGAAGGCTAACTAATGATTTTTGTAACCTGAAGCACATTTTAGATAGTAACAAGTTTTTATATAATTCTTTTGGGGGGAATTTTGTGTGGAGAGAAAACATAGCAGACCAACGGAAGCCCACCTGTTAGTTCATATGGCACCATTTTCTTAAAAGCCGCTACCCAGAAAACTCAGCAAAGCTGTTTCTCAATAGTCAAGTTTTCATGTTTAATTGTTTCTTGTTGTAAACCTGCATTGGTGTTTTAGAAGGAGGAACAGTTTTGACCTCAGAATATATTAACTCATTTAAGCAACAAAATGCTACTTTTACAGGCTCCTCCAGAAGCATTTCAGTTCAGCTGTTAAATGCAATAATCGATATGATCCTATTTTTGTCTTTTAAAACAACAACACAGAGCAATGATTTGGGCTTCGTAATTAATATTATTTTCCATATAATTATATTATATAATTTCAATTTATCAGTATATTCTGAGGTCACAGAATTTCTGTCTGACAGTGACCTGTGAAGGTAAACTTAATTTACTGCTATATCTCTTTCCAATGCTAAGGCACAGCATATTAAATAGTGAACCTCCTAAACATAATCAATTATATGAGCTCCAATGGAAGAGAATGCAGAATGCTGATAAGACTTTGTACACTTTTTTTTCTAATAAAGAGAGAAAAGACGATTTGGTTCAATACCCTGGGGGAGTTTTTTCCTTCTCTCCTGGTAAAAGAGAATTATTCATTGCATCCTCTAAGGGAGAAGTCGATTATTCCCAAGAAGTCGCTGAGTTGTTGTCTCTTTCTTTCTTTTTTTTCGGTCAAGCAGAGAAGGACCCTAGGCTGAGTCAATTTCTTTGTGTCATATGCTTTGCTCTACTTTTTCTTAAAGTCACGCTTGTCAGGCCGTCATAGATTTGACTTTGACACAGTGGCAATATGGACAAAAGCGACACCGAGGGGGTGCATACAGTACATTGAGACTGTTGCATTAAAGCTGCTGGTGTAACTTGAAAACATCATCTCTTTTGCTACCCCTGCAAAAAACTCAGATTTGGTCTCTAACCCTAACCCTATTTAGAATAAAATAGTAAACTTTATTCTTCTGACACGCAAGGTGACAGAAATATGACTTTGACAAGGCTCTATACACACATAATAATCATTCAAAGAGACATAAAAACAAAATAAAAGTTGTAAACAGGATGCTTAATTGCCGGTAAAGTTGAGGAATGTCATTCATTTCAATCTCTTTCCAGATATATTGTATCTATTCAGTATAATTTCTACATGTATAACTCTAATTAAGTTCAAATAATGCTAATAGTTTGAAAATTGAATTATGTAGTAAAAAGAAAAAGAAGCTTTTAGGAGATGCTTATAGAAATCCTTATATTGGACTTCATAATGGGTGTGTCTTAACAGGAATTTTCTTGCTCTTTCTAGATATGCTTATAGTTAAGTTGATACTTGTTGACAACTGTTGAGTGTAGTACAGAAACCAATGACTTGACAAGAAGTGGCCACATTGGACAATGTCCACCATGGAAATGGTTAAAAGCTAAAATTAAGGCCAGACTGAATGAAGTAACCCTTTTGCCAGAATTACAGAATGGTGCAAATCCACCAATGCTGGAGTCTGAACAAGTTGTTTGGGGGAAGGAACCATCACATTACAATGATGCATAGACCTGAGAGTAGAGCACACTAATCTCACTAAACAAAACCTGGTGAAAATCATGCACTCATCAAACAAATAGTCTCGGGCATTTAGAACTAAACAGCACCAGGTCCAGAAAAGATCCAAGCCAACTGTCTCAAAAAGTTGCCTTGTAGCCAGTATTAAGGACGATATAGAAGCACTGATGGGACAACACAGGAGCAGGCCTTTAGCAGCAGAACAATAGAAGCCGAGATGTAGTATACAAGGCAAGATGCGGGCTGACCAAAGAGTTTAAAATTCGTGACAATCACAGACACCAATCAATGCACAGTTCCAGGGCCCAAAGCTATCAAGGTACTAAAGCTATCCAATGTGGAAAAAAATGTCGGTACAAATACCATAACCCATACAAACACAGTACATGCAAAGTTAAACAAATGTTAAAATCTTCCACATCATAAAGCTTTGGCATGATCCTTGGGGCCATTACACAAATGGGAGACCATGCCACAGGTAGAAATGCAAAAAAGTAAGAAATATTAAAAGTAAAATGTAAATGCAGAGATCAGTAGTGTAGTGCAAATGCTAGAAATGTAATCTGTGTGTGAGTGTAGAGAGCTGAAAATACAGAAAATTAAATGTGATTAAGAAAAAGGAGATGATGAGCAGCAGGGCAGAGCGACTTGCAATTGGAGGAAAGGCAGAGAGAAAGAAAGAGAGAGCAGAGCTGGTAGGAGGAACCAGGCAGCCTACACAGGGTAAAAAAAAGGCAGGCGTATTACAATACACATAACTAACAAACTCCACCAGCAAGGCCCAGGGCTTAAAAATGATTGTTTTTTGTACTGTCATCCCAACATTTGCTGTTTCCACTTCATCTATATTTGTAAACCATAAATCAAAATGGGTTAATACAATTAATTTATAGAGTGCTTTTGTAGTTATTCTCAAAGCACTTTACACATGAGACACACCTGGTACACACCAGTTTATGACACCACGCAACTCAGGGTTAAATTCCTTGAGCATGGACACATTGACATTTGAAAAGGGAGGAATCTACGATCAGATACACAACCTTCTGATTGAAAGACTCCTTTCAATTAGTCAAATTACCTCTTGCAACGTTTTGATTCAGTTCATTTCCAATTAAATAGCACCATTTTACAAAAGTTATCACATGGCAGTTTACAAGGCAATCAGATTCAATATAGGTGCAGAATCATATCAATTCAATTATGAAAGAAAATAAAAAAAAAGGTTTACATTTTAATCCCATTATGAAATAGTGCAGTTAAGTTTAAATATCATAACATTTGCCAATGTATATTTATTCAATAGAAGGACTGATTTATATGTTATTTGATCTAAGACAGAAAAATCCTACACATAAGAAATGGGATGATTGTTAACTTTTAAAATCTTTTCTTTACCAATTTGAGGACAACTTTGACAAACATTGGACATAGGGAACTTTTAATACACAAAAATAAAACAAGATTTAGCCTCAAACGCATCTTCTTAACTCTACGGAGTAAAATAATTCAAAGTCATGCTGACCTTTTACAACCACCATCCAACGGGACATGGAATTCATGTTCCATGGGCCAGGCTGTTTGCCAACATACTGTTTTTCTACCATTAAACAAGAGTTATGTCACATTTCCCATTTAATCATGAGCTTTTTCCGAGGTCTGGTCTGAATCTGTACGCACTCAGCCAATGACTCACTGTGAGGGGCCCATTTGACAGATTACACCTGCAGTCACACTTAAAGTTAATGGTAGATGGCTCTTGGTAGAGTGGGGAGGAGAGGACGGCTTCTGTTCCATTAAATGTTCTCAATTGACCTTCATGGCAAATGAGTAGTTGGGTTCACTATAGTCAACAATAGTGTTTGATGTTAGTTCAGAACCTGTTACAAAGCTGTTACTCATCATTTCTGTCAAAGTAATGTTTGTCATCACTATGGGAAGAACACCTCTACCCTTATTGAAGTCAAATTTTATATCCTAAAATCACTCAGGCCAGCGTGTGCTCTCAAGGGTAGACCAGCTGCTTTAAGGGCAAGCTTGCCAGTTTCATGGTCCAGCAGTGTGCTGTGAGAGTTCTGTTACTCTAGACAGAAAGTATTCAAAGACAAAGGAGTGACAAAGGGTGCATTTCCTCAGCACTGTTTAACCCCGACCACCCCCTCTTCTCAGATAAGGCGACATTTTGCAACATGCAAAAACAAAAAGAGACTCTTGAAAAGTTTGATCACATCAGTGAATTTAGAAACACTTCAGACAAATTATCTTTTGGAACTTTTTCTTTGGCTTTCTTTTCCCAGAATAATGTTAGATGCAATACTGTGTCAGATGCCGGGGAGAAGTTAACGAGAAAATAAGAAGTATAATTTTAGACTTTTAAATACTTATTTGAACTACTTCTTGTGCATTTTTGGAAATTCTTGACGGTGTTGTGGATTTTTTTCTGTACCAAAGAGGGAAAGAACATTACTCAGTAAAACAGAAAGATGTACGTTTATTAAAAGGCATAAAGCATTTGAAGACCCTGTCTCTGAGCAATTCAGAGAGGCAGAGCCCTGAACAGAATTTACAGACAAAATTTATAATAGTATGTGGGTGTTATCTCAACTTCGAAGAGTTTGGGAATATAGCCCCTAGACCCTTCCCCGGGTCAGAGGTAACAGAATTTATGGGGGCGCCTCTTGAGGTAAAATACTCCAGGGAGTAAGCATAAACTCTCCTGGTAATGGATTTACAGACAATCTTTTCTAAATAACCAAACACACATGATATTAATTAGCACTCAATGTATGGTACTTGGGCCCTTCTGTGTTTACCTAAATGCTGTAAATGAGTGTCATCATTAATTTTAAATCCTCTCCTAGCATACTGCAGGTAACTGAGTAAATTGCGTTGTAGCAATGTTAAACCCTCTTTTTGTAAGTCGCTTTGGATAAAAGCGTCTGCTAAATGCATAAATGTAAATGTAAACACAGAAATCAAAAGTGTGAAGGGTAAAAAGAAGGCAAGAGCACAAAATAATTATCCCACCACAACAGTTTTCTTTAACTTCCACAGTTTCTAATCTTGTTCAAATATAAACGTACACTTCCATTAAATGTCTTTTAGCAAGTTGCACAGAAACCACATTCTTTTTTATCACTCAGAGCAAGGTCTTGTCTCTCTCGCCAAGCAATTGACCACCCTTTCTGTCTTAATTTGTGGGGCTCTTTACTTTAGGTATTTTACTTTCATTAGTAGTGTACAAGGGGGTACAACATAAATGAGTTACCAAATGAAGGCAAACTATCTTCAGAGGGTTGTTATAGTTGTTGGGGTTTTTCTGATAAATCATGCAATTGTCAAACCTAATTCTTCACGGTTGGAATTAATTTGTAACACGTTATGTTAGTTTGGGATTTTCTTTTAACATCATGCAATGTATCCAAATAAATATTATTACTCGAAAAGCAAGTATTAAAGTATGCATACATAATTTAAATTGTGTTATAATAAAAAAAAAATCAAAGTTTCAACCTATTCTATTTTTTTATAATCTAAGTCAAGTTGAATGCTTTGAAATGAACTAAGCACCATAACACAACCATAACACAATTTTATGCCTTGTTAGATTTAAGAAGAGCTTTAGCCATCCAGGAACACATACTTTATGTGTTATGTTTAGGTGTGAGTTTTGCAAAGCATATTGCATGCTGTTATAATGGTGATTTAGCAAGAGTTGTGCAAACAGCTATTCTAGTCTCATATTTTTACCTTCAAAAATTATCCCTCAGTGAATTTTGAGCTTTTTTTCAAATTAAATATTTAAGTAACTTCTGCATTTCACCTTCACAGTTCAGAACCCTTTTTAAGAAGGGCAAGTTTCTGCCTTGACTTGTAATAACATCCCTTTATGCACATACAGGTCCTTCGAGCTGAGCTCTGCCTTAGCCAAGGGTATAACCTTATCCCCCGTCCTGAACATACGATTTAGTAACGGGAATTGAATAAAAAATGGTTTCTACCTACCTTCATGATAACCCGTGAGTATGTCTTTGTGCTCGATGTTTTTCCAGGATCTATATAAGTTGAAGTGAATCAGGAGGGAAAAGAGGAAAAAAAGGTATGAAGACAGGAAACTATGCAGATATTGACCCACATTCTCCTCAGTGTGTTTCAAACCAAGAGTAGGAAGGAAGAAACCATGCTTCTGCTGAGACCACATGGGGTGAGGGATGAAGTCTAGCTTTGTGGAAGTTTAACAATTGTGAGCCAGTAAAGCTTTTTGCACAGGAAAATATAAATTTGGGGCTTTACTGTGAAATGGAGTTCAACTTTTCTTCTTTGAAGAGCCTATCTTAGAAGTGTCTTTATTAAACCAATCCCACCAGTCTACTCCTTTTTTGCACTTTTGTCAAAATTGCTTTAATATTTTAAACAACACTGAAACTCAATGATTTTTAAGCAGTCTGACTGCAGGGGGATAAATATGTGTGTGGGTCTGTAATTGTGCATAAAGTTTTAGCCAGGACTTCTTAGCATTGAACATTTACCAATTAGGGTTTTAAAAGACCCTCGCTGCAGACAGCGTGGTGCTTTAACTAAGGGATGCATAGCATGGAAAACCAAAATGAATTACTGTTAGTTTGCACAACGTGTTTGTTGTAGCCTTTGCTTGGTTTATTATGGATTTCGTAAATATTTAGGAGGGCTTTGCTAAATATACAGCCTAGGAGACGTTCTAATACCAAACCTAACCAAGTGTGAAATAGCTTTGGCTAAGTAACGGGGACAACCATTAATACTGATAAAAATGGGACTAGGTGCTCTCAAGGTGGAATGTAACCACTCACTAAGAAAGTGATTTATGTCACCTTCAACTGAGGTTAAAAAAAGATTCCACCCTGAATAAAAAAATGTTACATGCACCCTCCCTGCCTTTGTATGCTGACATAGCAAAACAACAGAAACTTATTCTTGGGTTTTGCTAAACTTTTAAGACTTAGCAAACATGGATGTTTCTAATAGCCCAAATAAAATAATAAGACAGAAATGATGATAAACATATTTAAAAAATATCTATAAGAGTATTGACAAAAGGTTAATTGTTTCAAAAATAAAAAGTATAAGGTTCTTCAGGAAGAATAACAATCCAAAGTAATGGCCCTGTTGCATTTATATGCAGATGTTTTTACACACATTCAAATAACTACATTTTATTACAGTATCACACCACTATATATATATATATATATATATATATATATATATATATATATATATATATATATATATATATATA
>JAVLVB010000491.1:681839-699757 GCA_032876305.1 Orestias chungarensis | reverse complement strand
GCTAAGAGCAACGAGAAACAGCAGGGGACAACAACAGACGATCCAGCGGTGAGTGCATGATTGCATGTGGCTAATATAGTGAGAACCGGGGTGTGATTGGTTGAGAAGGGGAGTGAATTATTGCAGACAGCTGTGAATGAATACGGAGTGACGAGACACAGGGAGGAAACGGAACCAGACAAAACACACATTATGACACGTGGTTTCATTTAAACATGGCCAAAGCCTGTTTACTAATCAGGTGATTTCTGACGGTAGTTCTTTGCAGTGCCTTTCATTGCAGGATATCAGAAATTGCAGGGTGAATACAAGTGTATAAACAAAAAAGCTTCCGTAACTTTATTTGTAAATAAATAAAACAAATAAATAAAAACACTATATAATTCTCCTCCTATGTCACTGTTATTTTCTACTCTGTCTTGGCCTATCAAATAAAATTGCAGTGACAAAAATACAAATCTGAGCATGAGCTTTAAGCTTGTGAATCCTTTTTGTAAAACAGTTTGTACCAGATGTCTTATTCTAGAGAGACATGAACAAACAGAATGCAAAATAATAATGTTCCTAGAACAACAGAAATGCAGTGTCCTCAAAGTGCTTCTGGTATTTTCATAACATATGTTACTTCCAAGAAAAAATTCTCAAAACTGATAACACTTAAAACCCATGCCAGAATTAGTTTCAAATAGATGTCCCTAAAACAATTTAATTCTTAAGCGATGATGAATCACAAAGCATCAGTTTATTTCTCTAAAAGCTGTCAACATATACCTTAACATATGCATCGAGGTACAAAGTGAAAAGTGAAATAGGTGAAACCAAACTGTGTGACTCCTGCGCCAACAGTTGTCCGATATGCAAATACTACTGACTCATGATCCAAGTCTAACTGAGTGGCCATCTGTTCACAAGCCACTAAGTAGCTGTTGGATGAGATCTTAGAAAACAGTACTTCTAAATTCAGCACTCTAAAAAATAACCTACATCACATGTTGATTCATTATACGTAAAAACAGTAATGAAAGTTATTTTATCTTCCGAAAGCACAGTGTTTCTCTTTTCTCGAGTAGTTTAGTTAAAGCAAAGGTCTCTTAATTGCAACTAAAATTACATGCACACTGAAATTAAACCATTAGTAATCCATCACACTGTCCCCTAAAACGGAGCTTCTCCAGCAGGCTTTTACAGTTTTGTTTGTTGTTTTTTTTATTTATTTTTTATAATTAAAGTAAAACCCAAACTGCTGTGAGACAGACAACACACACTTGTGTTTTTTTCCTGATACTCTTGGTATCAACTGTTAATCATATTGCAATTGACTTTTATCTGCAAAGGAACTTGCCAATAACATTCTGTACAAAACAGAGCAAATTATTTTTGACTAAAAGTTATATGCTTCTTTAATGAGAGCTGTGGCCCACTATCTAAATAAAACTATGGTGTGGATGTCCTGACTAATTATTAACAAATAGTTATCTTTAAATAGATTATTTTAGCACCGTTTTAAATCAAGCATAATACACAGAACAGTGTTGGACTGACCATTTAAAATGGAATACTCTCAGTTATTTTTAGAGGTTAAAGCAGGATCTACATTCAGGGTTGTCTGTCCACAAATTTACTGAAAAACATGCTAATGATATTTAGAATGCTGGGATCACAGTCACAAGAAAAACCCTCGGAATTACACTTTGCCTTGAAGGGAGAGATCTATTATGGCAAAGTGTCACAGTGACTTCAAATTCTCTTTGGTTAAGGTGAGGGGCACATTCAGGCCAAAGAACACCCTAAAAAAGGAAGCTAGGAAGCACATTACTCTATAATTATTATGTGTCGTATCCCTTTTTACCTTTTCTGGTTTATTATTCAAAACAAATGTATTAGAAAATTTCATGCTAAAAAAAGTTTCCTGTTTTAGGAAGACCAGACATTTTTATCAACCTAGGAAAATTGTCAGTGGACATTAAATACTGTACACTAATAAGCCCCACAAAACTAGATTCAGTAAGGGTGGCCATCTAGAAAAGAGGCTCAGCTAAAACCAAGCCATTATTTTAAACAAAAAGAATACTAACTTAAGCCTATATTGCCTGATCAGACATTATGTTTCCTTAGTTGGCTATATTTTTGTCCTGATTGCTTAAAGTTTTACCTGATCAAAAAGATAGGAGTTGATGCTTTGAAAATTGTAGACATATGTCAGGGACATATTGCATTTTAACTGGTTTTATCGTAGTAGGCACAAAAACTGGCAAGAAATATTAAGAATTGAAATGTAGATAATATTAATGACATTATTATTTGGGTCCTCAAATATTAAAAATTAAAAGAAGCACTTAAAAAGTAATTTAGTTTATTCTTTTCAGTGTTGGGGTGGTTAAAAGTTGCATAAACAACTTAATAATGTTATTTTAAGTATTGTTTATGATATTGTTTTAATATGTGAAGTTTTGGTTTTCTTCATTCTTGGTTTAGTCAGAGAAATGAAACACACTCTCTGCAAAATTGTTATAGAAACTGAGGAGAAAACAATGCTTAGAATAAATTATTCATGGTTATAACTTCCACTGACACCAAGGAGGAATATTATCAGAGAAAACCAGACCTTTGTGGTAATATGGGATCAAGGGTGTTTTTAAGAAAAACATGTACCAGGGAATAAAGCACCCTTGTCCTTCTGCTTTCATAAAATGTGTTGTACTCCAATTATATTTGCCTTTCCACATGTTTCTGTTACTGTTATACCAATGCTGTTAAGTTTATTGGGCCAAAGGCAGAACATACACTAGACAGTTTCCTTATATATGATGGGGCCAGGTCTCTGATTGTCTGAGAGTAATTACTTAACTTTAATACATGGTATATCAATTACAGATTAACTAATAAATGTCGCTCTGTGCTGAAGTTCGTATACGATTTGTTGCATTCAGAGGCTAATTGTCATGTTTTTTTGTTTTGTTTTTGCCTGAAACAGCTGTAATCTGCTGCCTTAAATTAATTTACTTGCTAAGGGTTTGCTTAATGGGCCAATGAGAAACTATTCTAGAGTGAAAGTAAATATTGTTTTTAAAAACCCTCAATAATATATTTATTTCATTGCAGTGCCATCTTTCTTTATAGTTGAATACTTGATCCTCAAGAAAGCAATTTATTTCATTATTTCAACTTTTACTCCATGTGAACTAGTTTCATTTTAGCATAATATAAGTCCATTTACATAGAAATTGCAGACTATCCCTGTTTTAGATGTCTAACATATATAATACAATCAATATTAAACTTTTCATTTTCTATTTTATCTTTGTTATCTTAAAATATAATATTTATTGTAATACATTTTTGTAGACATACTTAGTGTTAAAATAGTAGGGTAATAAAGCTTTAAATTAAATAAAGGAGCATACATTTTTGTCCCATTTAATTATTAAAATGATGTTGTTAGTTTTTTCAGGAACATCTCCCTCTAGGTTATTTTTGTTTTTTTTAAATGTGTTTCATTTTACAGATAAGTTGTTTTTTTGTTTGCTTTTTCATTTTGAGAGGCTGATTTTGTGTGGCTAGCTAAATTTCCAAATAATTCCAATTCCAATCTAACAAATGGTGCTAGTTTTAAAGTTTTACTGTAAGTTTTATGCGTATATTTTGTATTTAATGTGTATTGCACCTGTGAGGGACTGAGCACCTAAGCATTTCACTCACCTTTCACACCTGTGTTAATGTGACGTGACAATAAAGTGATTTGATTTGATTTGAACTCATTTGTAACTGTCATAATGTAATACAACCATTTTCTTCTATAGAAATGTAAGAATGTCAGTGTTAACTATAGTTAGTGTTAACTAACTATAAACTATATTATAAAGTAAAAGGTTGTGAAATAAACTAGATCTTATAGCAAGTATAGTTTTCTAAGAGAACACACAAACCCCAACACCCCCTCTAAGCTTTGGAGAAGGAAACCAAAATTAACCTTATCTTTGACCTCAGAGATGAAACAAATAGCAGGTATTATATGCGGTGGGAAATTTGGTGTTGTGCTGTAACAGGCAAATAATTACAATGTGAAAAACAAATAAAATGCAGAACATATTGTCTTTTCACATTTTATTTCATGCAGAATATCATAAAATAAACAAATTGCATAGAAACACTGAGATACATATGAGAGGTTATCTGCGAGTTGCAGCATAATAACAAAAAAAAGTACAGTTGTAGGTACTTGTTTGCACTATATTAGTGTTTACAGCAGACTTAGAACACATGGGACCATATTTGCAGACTAACTACTCCTTGTCAGTGAGTAGTTGTATTACTATGGTTTTTCTGTTGCAAAAAACTCCTGTTTACTATGTGTCCTGCTCTTTCTCTTTACTTTACACTTTCAAGATGTACTCTAAACTAATCAAATCGCTGCTGTGTTATTTGCAAGACAGCTTAGTAATGAAGGATAAGTTGCTGAGATTATATATCTTTGTCATTTTTAGCCATGTTATATTGATGTGTCAACTTAGACACAAATAGAGGTCTTGATCATTCAGGAAAAAGGCTACAAATCCATATAATTGGATTGTACATAATGAAATCATCAGATGGGACCCAACTATAATTAAATTAACCAAGTAATTCTGACACCAAACTCTACACTTTTTAGGTAGGTCACAAAGTATATAGCCATACAATTCAATGTCTCTAATCTTTAAAAGAAGTCATAACCAAAATAAATAAAAATGCCCATGCAGAATCTAAAAGTAGCCTTGAGTTCAGCTTTTTAATTAGCATTAAATTCTCTTTTCTCAAAGAACGTGACACTGTCAGTGTTTATTGTTAATAAATCATTTATGCCCTGCTAAAGGTTACTTGTGTTATTGCACAAAATGTATAGTTTACACTTGGCTTCCCTTTTGAATATTTTATTGAAGTAAAAGCTCTGGGTTGTTTGAAAAAAAAAAGCGGTATTATAAAACAAAATAAGAATTAAATGATTTTCATTCACCCTCCAACCAAATAAAAAAAAACTTTTGCCCCTTATTTCCCATGCTGTCAAAGACAGAAATAATGATTTCCTATTTGGTATGCATCTGTTCCAGTTCTCTGTGGTGCTTTTTGGGGGGGAGGGCAGAAAGGCAATGTGGTGCCTGTTCCCTATTAAAAGTCGGGCCTGTGTTCCATATCTTATCAAATACAGAGACAAAATTTACAAAAACAACCCTCAGTGTTAGATTGTCTGGCTGAATGGTAAATATCAGGTTTATAATGAGCTTTCCCTGTTTCTGTTTCCCTCTTTTGTAATGTAAAGTGGTTAAGCACCTCTGAGAGAAGGGTGCTTCTTTGCTTCTGTAAACATCCTTTCCACCATTGCTCACATCCTTGGGACATCCAGTTCCTCTGTGACATTAAAAGTAAACCTTGTCTTCAATAGAACCCAATTACAGCTATTATTTCATGACTCCCTCTAAAAATAGACTGCAATGACTCATTCCAAAGAAACAAACAAAAAAAAATTTACAATAAAATCACTATTCACCTTGTTTTGAAAATGTTCCTTTGTTAGTGTTTTTCTATTTGTGTGTCTAGAAAACTTTATTACTCTTTCTGACTTAATCCAAGTCAATATTTCTCTACAAGTATTTTACTAAGATTTAATGTGCTTGTGTAGGTGCTTTTAGCAAACTCTCAAACTCTCAGTACTGACTTGTCCATTACAGCATAACAATGTCGTTACACAATAACCAAATTAAACCTTAAACCCTCATAGAACTTAACTATTTAACAATAAACTACTTCACTCAGACAATATCACATTGTTTAGCATACTTCTGTTTCTTTGCAACCCATCCAGAGCTTCCTGAAAGTCTAGATACACAGTACAGTATGTGGGTTTTGCTTTAAATGACAGAAAAGCTTCTTCTATACTTTATGTTATCCTGTATATACCACAAACAACCTGTTTTATTAAAGATTTCACTTAATTACTCTTAGTTGTCTGCACTGAAGTTGACTGTTTGGTCATGACAGGGGATTTAAATGTGCACCTGGATGTTTCCCAAAATAAGCATGCTAAAGAACTCACTGTTTTGTTTGTTTTCTTTGACCTGACCGCAGCAGCCAAACCGGTCTAAAAGAATCTAAATAAAGGCACAGGGGAACCACTTACTGAAAAAAATCAGGTTTGAAAGAACTCTGTGCTCTAATGTAGATGATCTGTTGACCTCTTACACATCAAGGGTTTTAAATCTTGTGGACACTGTTGCTGCATTTAAGGTCAGAATAGTTACAGCACTCCGTAAGGACACTCAAAAGTGAGTTGAGGTACGTCAAACGAAAATAGTGCAAATCGAAGCTCCAAATTCATTTGGTGCTAGTTTCTACAAAGACAAGCTTGTTTAACCTCACTTTACTAAAAACAAGCCACAGTTATTTTTCTAAGATTAACAAAAACTCTTGTTTGGATGTGCGTGGGTGACTTGATAATCGGCAAACTTTTTGGGGAAAACCTGGTCTGATCCGAAGAGACAGCATCCATCCCACTTTGGACTGAGCAGCTCTCTTTTCTTCAAATTCCCCAAATTACTGACAAACCAGGGTCCAGACGAGGAAACAGTCATAGTTTAGAACTCCTCTCTGCAGGTTCTGTAGAGTTACCTACCCATTATCCCATTGAGACAGTGTCCTGCCTACGGCCAAAACCAATTAGATTGAAGATCAATCTAAAAAGAGCAAATTCTGAATATCTCATAAATATAAAATCATCTCAGATTAAACAAAAATGTATAGCTATTAATTGTGGCTTATTGAACATCAGATCTCTCTCCTCAAAGTCTTCGGTAGTTAATGACTTAATTCTTGACAATCAAATTGATTTGCTTTGTTTATGTTAGTATCAATGAATCAACTCCCTCTAATTATTCAAATATTTACATGCCTTAAAGTACTGGGAAAGGTGGAGGAGTAGGAAGCATTTTTCAATCATATTTATTAATTAATTCCAGGCCTACTAATAGCTGTACTTCTTTTGAACATTTTACACTTAGTCTTCCTCATCCACTTCTGTTTGTTGTTTTGTATTGTCCTCCAGGTCTTTACTCTGATTTTATAAATCAGATCTCAGATTTTTTATCTGAATTACTGTTAGACACTAATAAAGTCGTTATAGTGGGAGATTTTAACATTTTTGTTGACACCAAAAATGAAAGCCTAAATGTATCCTTTACTGCCATTTTAGACTCGATTGGCTTCACTCAAAAAAATCCAGACACCTACCCACTCTCTTTGTCACACTTTAGACCTTGTGCTGATTTATGGCATTGAGTGCGAAAAAGTTACAGTAATGCCTCATAGCCCTCTCATTTCTGACCATTTTTTAATCACTTATGAATTCATTTTTACTGAGTACTTAAAATCTGAAAGAAAATTTCATTATAGTAGGTGTCTATTAGACAATGTTGTTACAACTTTTAAAGAATCTTTTTCAACTTTAATTCCTTCAGTTTCTCGGAGGAACGCAGTGCAGGGCAGCAAATTCATTTCATGCCCTATACAAATTCTTGCTCTTGTTCATAGTATTACATCCTCGTTGCGTATTGCATTAGACAACATAGCGCCCATAAAAAGGAAAGTGATTAGTCATAGGAGGTTGCCTCCCTGGTTTAATTCAGAAATTCGTACCTTGAAGGAGAACACCAGGAAATTGGAGAAGAAATGGTGGTCTTCCCTTTTAGGAGTCCTACTTATCCTGGAAAAACTATGAGCTTCTGTATAAAAAGGACCCTTTGCCAAGCTAGATCTGTGTATTTTACATTATTAATAGTGGAGAATAAGAACAATCCCAGGTTTCTTTTTAATACAGTTGCCAAAATTACGAGAAAAGAAAACTCTGTTGTGCCATCCATTTCTCCAGGTCTTAGCTGTAATGACTTTTTGTAATTCTTCATTGATAAAATTAAATCTATTAAAGCTAAAATTGATGTCATCCTCCCATACATAAGGAACCTGATCTCTGAAGTGTTTTGTTCCAGTTGAGGTAAAATATTGTCTTCATCTAAGCTTTCAGCTTGTATGTTGAATCCAATCCAGACAAAATTGTTTAAAGGAGGATTTCCTATTATTGTTACCCCCATTTTGGAAATGATTAATCTGTCATTAGAGAATGGCTATGTACCAGAGGCTCTTAAGGTAGCTGTAATAAAACCCTTACTTAAGAAACCTTCTCCTGATCAACAAGACTTAATAAACTACAGACCCATATCTAATCTTTCTTTTTTATCTAAAATCCTTGAAAGAATTGCTGCCAATCAACTGAGAGAGCATTTCAGGAATAATGACCTATTTTAAGAATTTCAGTCAGGTTTCAGAGCTCATCATAGCATTGAGGCAGCTCTCCCTAAAGTCACAAAGGATATTCTCATGGCCTCAGACAATGGACTCATGTCTATTCTAGTTCTTTTAGATCTCAGTGCTGCTTGTGACACAGTCGATCACATTATCCTCATAGAAAGGCTTAAACGCAGTGTAGGGATCAAGGGAACAGCACTAGGCTGGTTTAAATCGCATTTGTCTCATAGATCCCAGTTTGTTCATCTAAATGACTAATCTTCTCCACTTTGTAAGGTTACTTGTGGAGTACAACAGGATTTCTGCCCAATTCTATTTACTATATGAATGCTCCCTATTGGTAAAATCATCAGACAGCATGATTTTAATTTCCACTGTTATGCTGATGATACACAGTTGTATTTATCCATAAATCCTGATGAATCAAGTCAGTTTGGTAGATTTCAGGCATGTCTTGAGAACATGCTTGCTCATCAACGTTACTTTTGCAGAGTAAAATGCTTTACCACTAGTTTTTAGTAGTTACCATGAAAATTTTTTTTTTTATTTGTATTAATTCATATGCTGTCAGTGTTTAAAAGAATGTTACTCTGTAAAAACCTGCTAGTGCCATTATGCGTACTAACATTATCTTCTAAAACGCAATGTGACAGCTGTTCCTACTGTCACAGACAACTGAATGGTAATGGTTTTCTTTTCATCTTTTAACATCAGTTTACAAATTGATTAGTTTAGATTTGTACCTTTAAAATTATTTTCATTAGCCTGACTCTTAAGTTGACTATTTGCAGTGCACACATTTAGTTAACTTTATTTGTCAGTTGTTTATATTGTTGTTAAATATAACAAACTAATTTATTTTTCTTTTGAGTTACCAGTTTCCTTTGGAGCTGCTGCTGGAATAACACAGGAGCTCCAGCTAATTGCTGTCGTTATATGGCAGGCAAACCTCCTCAGTGGGTTATTCCATTTGTTTGCCAGGGTAAAAGGAAAATTGATCTTTAGTTTAATGTTACCATTTCTTTAATGTTTCTTCTTTTTGGAAATTGGTTCAGTTGTAATATTTATCTAATTTAAAGATTCAGTAATGTGCTGACCAGTATTTGTTTATGTTCTTGTGTGTTTAGTTAACCCCCATGTGTGTTAGCAGTGGTTTGATCAGCCACTATTTAAGCTCCCTTCATGTCTTTTTAGGAGAGGTCTGTTTTGTTGCTTGAATACTTTGTGTCACTACCTGGGTTGTAGTTTGTTATGTTGACCTCAGTTTGGGCCCAATTTATCATTTTGCAACTATTATTTGACTTTTTGTAATAAATTAAGAATATATTTTGAAACCCATTCAACGTCTCTCTGGCTGGTCTGTGTAAAACCCTCACACGCAACATAACTGAATTTAATTAAACTTTGTTTTGTAATTTAGCTAAGTTTGCTTTTCTTCTGGTTGCTACACAAAACTGTTTAAATAATATGTTTTAATTTGTATCTATACACTTCAAAAGTCTGCCACCCCCATAGAGGTTGCCTAACACATAATTTCTCACCCCCCAGTTTTTCCTTTACGCTATTGTTATTGATTTATATCTAAGTATTTGTTTAATTATGTTGTTATTTAAAACAAAACTACACAAAACAGACACTTGCAGTAATAATAAGAATCAACTGAAGCAGCAAAATATTCCTCATCAAGACATTTTTTTTTTTTTTTGTATTTCCATGCAAAATGAAAGTATCTTTGCTCTGTATTTAAAATAGTGTGTTTTGGATGCCTTGATATGACTGCAATTTATTATAACAGAAGCTTTTTATTTATTGTATTTATGTAAGCCCATACTGTTGAATGTTTTAATTAGTGTGTGTTTGTTGGTATTTGTTTCTCCTTATGTTATTTTAGGATTATGAAGTGGAGTTCGTGCAGCAGATAAGCACATTCGCTCCCTCAGTCTGTGTTTACCATGTGTATCATAGAGTTGTTTGATGTCCTAAGAAATGAGTCAGTCACTGAAAAACATTCTAAAAATTTAAAGAAAACATATCCAGCTGTCACAGGGGTATGAAATGTAACGTTGCTCTGAGGATTTTTAACCCAGGATTTGTACTTCCTTTGAAATCACTGTGACAAGACTCATGCCATCTGTCATAGAACTACCCTGCATATTTATTACTGTCAGTTGTTTGGAACCTCAACATCCCCCATATCTTTGACAGAAACCAGTTTGAATTTTTTTGTAAATCAAAATCCGTGTCACAGAAAGAGTATGTGTCTCCGGAGTGGTAATGCTGTATGATACCAGGGAGTACATTTAGAAAATGTCTGTGCAATTGGATTGGGTAATAAACTGTACATTGAATACTAGTGATAGAGGATGTCATGTTCCAATGTAAACTAAGTAAAAGGGTTTTGTCACAAATAGTAACTTCAGACAGTCAACAAGCAGATTACTGTACGGCATTCTTTGTCATATTCTACAGCTACCACTGTTTTAATTCTCATGTCCTGTCATGTTTTAGTATTTGGCAATGTTGTTATTTTGCAGACAACTCTACTTTTGTGAAGCATATATATATATATATATATATATATATATATATATATATATATATATATATATATATATATATATATATATATAGAGAGAGAGAGAGAGAGAGAGAGAGAGAGAGAGAGAGAGAGAGAGAGAGAAGCTTTTTTCAATGTAATTAACAGACAGTCATTTCCTGTAACAATTAGATCTCAATGTTTCCCATTGTCATCTAGTTAACATGATGCAACAGAATTAAACAATATGGTCAACAGGTTTTAAAAACAAAGGCAGCAAAACTGGTTTTCCTGCCTTAAAGTTTTCTTTTGTTTTCACTTCTTTGTCAGATCATCAAACACATTTTAAATTCAATTATAACCCTAAAAACTTCAACATTGTTGAAATACATCAATTAATTTAACATATATATATATGTCTTTCAGCACGAAACTTATCTCCAGATGGCGCTCTTCCTTGAAGCTCTCGAACTATTGGGCATTAACTCAAATGTGCCTTACCAGAGTTCTCTACAAGAACAAATATCATGTCTTCACACTGGAGGAAGAAATAGCTGGAAAATCTATTATATCAGACGGACGTGTGTAAAATACAGAATATTCTTATTATTGTATCAAAACGTATTTATTAAAGTCCACATTGACGTTATTTCTGTTAACAAAGGAAATACATATAAAGCCAACAACATACTGTAAATGCAGTCTAACCAGCAAGAAAACAAAACAGGAAGAGCTTTGAAGAGCCTTGCACACTTTTTGTATTTTATAAATCCTTCAGGTCCATGTTCATGTGTTAAAAACAATAATTTTTCCATTCAATGAATTATGAAAACTGAACATAACTGAGGAAAGTTTGGTTTGCTAAAGATTCTATTCTGACTTTTTCTGTAACCTCGTGTATAAGTTGTTTATGTTCTTTTTAGACTAATTTTGGAAGGTTGGCCCCCTCCAGGCAAGATTCACTGGGCATATTTTTAGAATCCTTTTCAATTCTTAAATGATAGATTAAAATGATCTCATCCATCTTCTGTTCTGAAAAAAAATTATTAAAAAGGTGAAATGTGTCACTTTTTGGGATACTTTAGCCTTCTTTATGTAGGGCAGGTTCCTTTTTATTTTTTGCATAGACTCAACAGGTTTTCAGATAATCATTAAAATTTAATTTTTGTCTTTTTGGGCATTGCCTATTATATTGGAAAAGGTAGGCCAGCATATTTGCTGCTTGGAAATATACAAAGAGCGTTCAAGTAATATTTCATAAAACATTACAAATCGTTGTTACATTTTGTTCTGCCATGGGAGGAGATCATGGGTGACCGATTTGTGACACAAACATAATAAATTTACATTACATTAGCAAGTATTTAATTATACTCATGACAGAAAAATAAAATTGTAAAATTGAGCTACAAAATCGGGGCATCTTGGGCTTTTTCACCTGTGCACTTACTGTAAGGAGGACTACAGATATAGATTGCCTTTATTTCAGATCTCCCCCTCTCTTCGTTTGTTTTAATCTTTCATTGGTTTTCCTATTCACCACTTCTCTTTGATTCACCTGAGGAAAAACAGTGGGAGAATGTATTGGGAATGTGTCAGATAGGGAACTTCAAGCAACAGCCCGCAGGGCTAGAAAGGTGATGTCTCAATTTATGATTCACCTCCCACATTGT
The DNA here is from genome assembly GCA_032876305.1 of Orestias chungarensis. NCBI lineage: Eukaryota > Metazoa > Chordata > Actinopteri > Cyprinodontiformes > Cyprinodontidae > Orestias > Orestias chungarensis. The sequence continues at coordinate 687,217 of JAVLVB010000491.1, read as the reverse complement.
TCGTAAATGTATCACCGAGATACCACCTGTTGCCACTATTGATGCTTTTTCACCCACACAACGGTAGTGAGTATAATACTCCAGAGAGCAAGTGAAATACTACAAAAGCAGAGTTCACAAAGCCTGCAGTAAGTAACAAAAGTTTTTGGGAGAGCAGCATTAGTACTTCCCATCCCATAAAATTAATGTAAAAAAAAATATGTATTGTTATTTTCTTATTTTTCTGTTTTCTTTAGTAAAATAGTTTGTAACAGACAGACGAGCTAAAAAATTACTTTTGAAATAAAATAAAATCCTAGCAATTTGTGAAAACCTTAAAAGAATTGATCTTCAGCTGAATTATTTCACTACCTGTATTGTACTGTTCTACAACTCATGTTATTGGTTCTGTTGTTTAACTATTTAAAAGGCTTTCAGAATTCAATGTGCTTCATCACTGAGATACAGGATTATGTGTTTGAACTCTAGTGAACAGCATGATAACAGTCAGCTTTTGAACTCGAGTGACCCACAGCTAGTGAGCCCTTGACAAACTTTTAAAAATTAACCTAATCTATAAGTTTATAAGTGTGACTCATTCTTTTTATTATTTCTTGATGGTAGATAGATGAAATCAGCATACACTTAAGAGATGCTGTTTATTCAAAAATGTAAACTATTTCCAGTTTTTTGCATAATGTCCAGATGTATAGCTAATCAATTTGTTTAGAATGTAGAACTACTTAAATAAATATCAATAGGTTGATTTCTTAAATTAATTCCACGATTTTACTGAGTGTTACATATTAATTAGGAAAAAAATAGTATTTACCTTTTTGGGTAACATATTTGCCTGGTACCTGCTCCACATTTGCACTCATACACTAGATAACATGAGGTTGGGGTTGTAAAAAGATTAAGTTACCTTAAAATGTAGTAAGAATTATTATAAAATATATAATAATTTAATTAACATTAGGTCACTTAAGAGTAGGTTGCTGTATTTGTTTACCCATTTTTCTTAACAACAATAGTTATTTTGTCATAAGCAGGTTACGTAAAACGAGCATGTTAAGATATTGGTTTTCTTAATTGCATTAACAAAGTGCAACGCATAATATAATAAATGCACAACTTTATCATTTGATTTTAAAAATATGGGTAACCTGAAACATGCCAGATAATACTCATGTTTTGCTCCTACTAACTAGGTTTCATGCAACGCATTTTTAAAAAGTACCAGGCCAATGCCAGTTCTGTTGTAAAAGGATTTGTTCAGATTTCAGTGTATACATTTCATTTTTAATATATGCACAAGACTAACAAGAACTGTTTTTCTCTGCTGCTTTAACATGTTTCGTTGAACGTGACAAAATTATATTGACTAGTATTTCAGTTGTACTTACTTCAACCAAAGTATCTGTATAAACTCATACACATTTTGAAAAACCAAGATTCAAATCAACCTGGCTGTCACAAAACCACAAATATTAGCAGTAAACATGTGAAAAAGGCAGTCTTTGTTTGATCAACACCAAAGATGAAAACTACTGTGTGTTATGTTTGTGTTTTTAAAGCAGACTCAAATGCAATTAGGATGCAGTCAGAATGGTTATACGGATTGACTGAGAAACTGGTTAAAGATTAATCTTACTTACACTGACTTAAAGGACTTAAAGGTCAAAGGACAGATGAGTTTGTTGACACTAGTTTAGAACACCTCTGAGAGGTATTGAGAACTTTAAGAATCTAAAAAAATTGAATAAGTTAAATGCATATAGGAAAGGATGCAGTGATGAATTGGACGGAAAATAAACACACATAAACACAAAGGAAACACTGGAAGCAAAAACCACAGAAAACAATAGCTCAAAGCTTAAGACACCAGAATGCACAACAGAACAAAGATAAAGTATGACAGATCACAATAATTTCTTGAATGCTCTCCATTGTTAAGCTGCCGTTAATGCTTATATTCACCATCCACATTCTCTCAGAGTTTCCATGACTACTATATATTACTATACGTGAGAAAAGTGATTTTGGTGCCTCTTTTTATCAGACACAAAGAGCACGAAGAGAGCCAGTTCTGTTCCTTTTTCAATCTGACGCTTCCTCTCAGGAGTGCAATTTTCATAGATAAGCATTCTCATCTTGGTGTAACAAAAGATCCTGGACTAAGGAAAAACAAAGCAAAAAACAACCTGTTCAACTCTGCTATTGTCATGTTTAAAGTCATATGTTGTCCTGGTGTCTAATATATCACCCTGAACACAAATACTGATGGTATAAACCAAGCTTCTGTCATGACTACCTTTTCCTTTTACTGCAGCAGTCTCCTTTGATCATCTACAAAAGTAGGATGACGGAATAAAAACTCTTGTTTACAACCCTTTAAAACATGAGCTACCTCAGAAATCCCTGACATTAATTGTGTTTTTATCTTCAGGGGAATATACATCTTGCACATATTTGTTTCTTTATCATTGTTCTTACAAAAGATTTGGGCCAGCCACTTTCTCCATGAAAATATCTTTTTTTTTTTTGTTTCTCCTCAAGATGTAATATGATTCCCAAATTGTTCCTACGCCTTGTAAAAGAAACACATTTACGCTTAGGAGATGAAGCTTATTTGTGATTACAAATTCAGAGAGGGCAAAGCAAATCCACCGGGCAGCCATAATAAACCGTAGAATCAGTAGTTCTGTTTACCCCTATATCCCTGCTTCTTTGTCACCAACATCACATCCCCCGACCCGCTTTCAAGCCCCAGTGGGTTTCTATTCTACTGATGAAAGAGATTGTCTGGGTCTTGCACTAATGAATTGGCATTATTATTAAATGATGTTTGTTAATTATGACCTAGTTTGCAATGAGTGAATTGCACAGAAATAAAACGCAAAAGAAAATTAAAACCAAACACACACACACAAACACACAAAAATAATACATCATGAATTAATTGCTCAATCTGTGCTCAATCTATGTAAGAAATCAATTTAAAGATCACTGGCGCTTCCTTGTGGTGTGCCACTGAACATGTTTCCCCTCTCTTTGGTGGAACAGCTGTGCAGGGAAGCAGTTTGTTCAATTTTTGGACAAAAAACACTTTACATAAAGTGATTGCTGATGTTTACTTTAGTTTTACCATCCTGGAGCTTTTCTCTCTCTTTAAAAGCAAAGTTTAGAAAACTTCAAGTGTGTCCTTGCAAGTATAAGAACTCCCTGATTTTGTGTCCCATCTTTAGCAGAGCATGGGAAAAGAAATGGGAACAGATGAAAAGCTCAAAGCTTCTCATCTCATTGATCAAATATTTCCTTTTTTATTTTCTATTCTGCTTTGTTGTTAATGATGTCGACATAATTCCAATTGCTGGGTCTTTGACAAATGCAAATGAAGAACTGCTAATAAGAATATCTGGTCCAAATAGTTTTAAGAAGCAAACTTTTTAAGTTTGTGAAATGTGATTCGCTTACTGCTTGAAGAAGGGTTGATCTTACAGTGACACCTCGTGGAGGAAATCAGGAATGTGTTGGAATTTATCTCTATCATGAATCTCCATTACCAACAGTGCCTGCATAACTGGGTTTGTTGTCACACATATAAATCAGACAGAAAGATGTAGAAGTTAAGACAATGGGTTATCTGTTCATTTTAGGTATGATTCCTGGTTATTAATCAAATATAATTCAACAATAGTGTTGTGCACTCAACCATTCATTGGGTTTCTGTAATCCTGCTTTCTACTTGGCTCTCGAAAAACAATATCTGTGGTCACTCTATATACAGTTCCATGCAAAGTTTTTAACATAGCCACACAGACACATACAATAGAGTTCTCAGATGCTACAGCTTTTATAGATGAAATTAGGATACTGTGTCCTGGTCCTTAGCTTAGAGCTTTATTGACTTCTGCCTTTGAAATGGCTCCATAGTCGACCAGATGTAAAAGGAAAAAGAGATTTTTTTCTTTTTTTTTGAGATGCAAAATATACAGAAATCTAAGTTGTGGTGTTACAAGCATATCACCATGTACCACACTCCCACTACAACACCACATTTTAGTGCATGATGTTATAGTTACTGATGGAAAGATGATAATAAAGACTGTAAACTTCTAATGAAAGCATGAATGGGGTTTGGCCTGGAATAAATCATTATACAACATGATTTGAAGTTTGAAGCTACTAACGGAAGAAACTACTAAAGGAAAAACGGTTTTCTTTTTAGCAATTTTATCTCTTGGTCTCTCAGTACCTGGAATTACAATTATGCCTTTTCTGAATAAGAATTCGACATCACAGTTCATAGCAAACAAAACATCTTTATTTCAAACTATGAAATATTACTTAAAGTGATTGTTAAGTCTTTTTTTAAGTCATGTGCTGCACAAAAGTAAGAATCATTTAGTCTGTTAGCTTCAGTAGATAAATCTGACCGTCTTCTTAGTTATTCCAGATTAGCTGTTATCATGCTAAACTAATGGTAAAGTTAACAGCTAGTGTCAGTCTGACAGGCCTACAATGGACTTCTATCATCTTAAAACAACACAAATCTCAAACACTTTAGCAGTTCTTGCAAACAGTATTTTAGTAAATATTTAAAGGGTCATATTGTGTCTACAAACTGGCTATTGACACAAAACTGTGGGGAAATGCAATCTGGTTGTGAAGGGAAATGGATGTGGGACATCAATTAACTTAAGTTAAGTAATTTTACATTATTAAGTTTATATTAAACATGTGCTCACTTGGAAACACCACACATGTTTATTTTGATCTGTTTTACACAAGATAACGCATAGAGTCAACTTGCCATTTGAATAATAAAGTTATGATCCAATAAAACAACATCCTTTTTTTAAAAGGGACAGTAAAAGTAAATTTTCCGAGTCAAAGTAGCTGATAACCTGAGTTTCAGGTTTATCTTATCTGGAATGATAACAAATGCTAGGAAAATAGTGTTCTGCAGATAAGAGATACTGAAAACTAACTGAAAGTAGAAGTTTGTTTGTGTTTAAAAAGGCATAAAGTCAACCAGTCACCTTAAAAGAGATGTCGGCTATTGGCATAAAGATTGAAGGTTGGTGTTATGGTGACAGTAAATCTCATAGCTGAATGGTTTACCTTGCAACAGGTTGCATGTTTGACTGGGTTGCTGAAGCTTAACCAACCGCTTCAGTTGTTATCACCCTAATATTGTCAGAAAGGGTTTTTAATGACTCGAGCAGAGGTGGAGTTGAGTGTAATAAATAATTTATTGAGGGAATGATGAGTGAACAGAACACGAATTGAACCAGGAACCACACACGGAACAACAGACAAACGGAACGGAGCGAGAGGAAAACAAAGGGCGCGGAGGCGGAACTAAAATGACAACAAGCGGGGGGAAAACAATA
>JAVLVB010000491.1:614068-681739 GCA_032876305.1 Orestias chungarensis | reverse complement strand
AGGCTAGGAGCAACGAGGAATAGCAGGGAAAACAACAGACGATCCAGCGGTGAGTGCATGATTGCATGTGGCTTTAATAGTGAGAACCGGGGTGTGATTGGTTGAGAAGGGGAGTGAATTATTGCAGACAGCTGTGAATGAAGGCGGAGTGACGAGACACAGAGAGGAAACAGAACCAGACAAAACACACATCATGACAAATATGCATATTTTTAGACTGTGCAACAAAACCAGTAGAGAGCCTAAACAAGCCGCAAAAGGAAACTTAATTTTTTACATATTTGTTAAAACTTTGTCAGTAGAATACAATTTGATTAGGATGATCTGTAAAAAAACTAAAAAAAAGTCAAGCTCCTTTGACTTCTCTGAGTTGTTTCGTGATTTCTACTGGTCAGAAAAAAAATCAATCAGATCGAGGAGAAAAGTCTTTATACTGTCAATCATGCTTGTGCACACCTTTGAATTTAACTTTGCATGGGCAACGTTTTGCTCTGCTTGATTGGATTTCAGTCTGGCGAGTTTGGAGTCCAGTACAACTCCTCATACTACTCACAACCTCCCACTAGCTTTTCTTCTTCCCTTAGTATCCTCCAATGCCACCTTCTACAAAAACAAGTTGAAAAAGACTTTGGTCTGACTGTTGTCTTAGTCACTGCATTCTAACATCTTCTTCTTGTAACAAGGAGTAATCTCTTCAGTAATCTGAACTACAGTGGCTCCCCAGAGAGACAAAACATATAGGCCAGACTTTGCGCCCCAGATGCCTCTGTGGGCCTTGTTTATCCTTCCATCGTTTTTTTTCATTAACCATTGTTGAAGATCTTAACAGCTGTAGGTTTGGAGATACTCTCACCCAGTTGTCCAGCTATATCAAACTAGCTTAAAAACTCATCAATCAAACATCACTTTTGAAAGAGAAAATATCCACTTGCTGCTACTGTTATGTTGAATTGATATTTACTCTACCTGTCAGTGGTCACAATGCACTGCCTGGCTGGTGTATGTGCCATATTTTAATGTTTGTATACAAACCCCAGTAAATGCAATGTTGTTAAGATTGATAAATGCAAGGCTACTCTTTTAGTTGAACCAAAACCGCCGAGAACGAGGATTTTGCTCTTACATTATTGCATGACTAGCTTCATTCCACTTTCATTCTTCACCGACCATATGTCAGTCCCACGCAGCAGAGAGGCTACAGATTGTTACAGCTATAATGTATGACTCTTAACAGGCCTCTCCTTCATACAGTACTTCAAACCACCAGGGAATTTATCCACTTTATCAGCTCTGAGTCACAAAGTCAGTTCAGAGGAAATAACTCTTGGGAAAAGACGTAATTTAAAAGAATCACTCTCTGTAGGCTCTGTGGGAGCAGAGAAAAAGCTTCTCCAATGCTGTTTGTGCATCACTTTGCCGTCTGTTACACTATTCTGTTTAAATTCTAATATATTTCATTGGACCAAATATAATGACACTGTTCAGCATGACATTTAGCTTAATGTTCCATTTTTCTGAGACACACATTGGAGGATTCATCCTCTTAATGGGTGTTTTTTTGCAGCAGTACCCCACAATTTAAAATAATTGTTCCCTGTTCATCTCCATAAAATGTAGTTTAGGAAAGTGCCAGATTATTGCTGTCGTTTGTAGGCTTTCATTATTTTCATAATGGAGCTTAAAATGCACCAGTTGAAATTATGCTTTAGACTTGCTGCAGCATGTATCACAATCAGGGAATATTTTTGTGTTTTGGATGTATAACACAGCTCTGTGTTACTAGGGAGGATGGGGAGCGGTGTCAGATTCCAGACCCAAGGAGCCTTAAAGGAAATGATGTCACCCTTTGCCTAGACTAAAAGGATTCATTAGTTTCAGCCTGAGCTTTTATGTTGCCCTATATTAGGGGGCCCTGTCAGTCGTGGCAGTGTTGGCAGTGCCATGCTGAGAGGGAAAAGCAGCTGGTATATTACATTCTCCTCACAACACATACTGGATTTCCCGTTTTTACTCCATTACAAACAAGCCCAGAAGGTTAATTCAGGGTTCAGTCTGCCGGCTGAACTCTTATATACAGATCTCTTGTTAGCGAACTGTAAATTGCTGTGATTTAGAGCATTTTAGAGGGTTTACTAATCATGATGTGGGAACAAAAGGCAGTCCAGGAAAAACCTCAATACAACAAAGTCAACATAGCTGAAGTTTGTTTCAGATTACAGTAGGGGTGGACTGTAAGATCACTGAAAAATGCAGGCAATCAACTCATCCAGCATGGGGCTGTGCATATTGAGGAGGCTGTTTAACCTACTTGTGGCGCAAGCAGAAATCATAGTAGATTATATGTGAATGTGCAAGTAGACAACTAGCTCCAGCTTCCCCTGCTTTATGGCTCCATGTATTTCTGCCTGCTGCCAACCTAATATAAGGGATGTGAGATATCTGTATGTGGGTCTTTGAAGTGTGTAATTTAGCTTTGCACAAACCTTTTTGTGTTTATTTTTTGTTTTTCCAGGACATCACGCCCCATTTTTTTGATTATATTTAAACTAAAGTTCAAAGTTTACATGTATTTTGTTGTTCTTTGGCAGAATAAAAATCTGCTGGTGTAGGTTTGTGGTCAAACTCGAAATTTGGCCTGAAAGATCCAATTTCGAACTAATAAAACTATATACATGTTTTTTTAACTCCTCACATCAGGGCTGCTACAGTATATGTTTTTTATGAACATATACTGATTTGATGTGTTTTGTTATTATTATTATTTCTTTTTGGGGGGGGGGGATTCTTCACCGATGCTACTTTTGTTTAATCTGTAATGTTCACAAGTTGGTTGGTGGACGTTGTTGGTTGTCTTTCTCTGTTTTCCTGATCTATTCTGGAGAAATTCTCACCTGCAGTGTCTCATGTCATCAAGTTATGGACTGAGACCAACTTCCATGCCGGTTGATGAGTTTCACCTTGTTTCTAGAATGGATTACACTCTTGATCCCTGTGATACTTCCTGGTGTGGGCTGTGTCTGCAATAATCATCTAAAACTTACCAACCAGCATGGGAGCTGGCCTGTCAAATCAATTCCATATGACTCACTTACCTGCCTGTTTGCCTACCTCAAAAACACCATTTGTACAACAAACTGAAGGATAATTAAAGGCAGAGTCTTGAAAAATCTCACATTTTTTCCACACTTTGTGATATGCCAGCTGTAAACTCCAAAATATGAAAATAAATTTATATTTGATAGACCCACCGGATGTTTTGCGTAATCATTATGTGAAAGCAAAATGAAACATTTTGTTCACAAATTCAAAACCTGTAATGCATTTATTCTGATTTATTATTCTTTATTTTATTTATTCTGAGTGATTTAAGCTGAGTGTGTACACGGCTGGTCTATTAAGGTCACAAAGAGGGTAAGTAAGAGGATAACAAAGCTAAAATATAAAGACCAAGAAACCCAACAGGCCATAGTCAGGGATAGGAGTGATGGTTGTGGCGGGGTGGGGGGTTGTCTGGCTGTAGACTCTGTAAATATCAGTAGGATTCCCAGCTAGCCAGGGTCATCCCATCACACTGTCTGCTCCAAATTTGATAGATTCTGTGATATGCTTTGGATCACAAGACATTTCCTCATTATTTCTCCAAACATTCTAAACAATATCTGGTAAATCGTCATCAAAAGGATCACGTTTAACCTATTTGAAGAATATATTTATAACAAATCCACTTTGCATTAAGATTAATTAATAATTAATAATTTTTTCAACAGCATTTCTTGATTGCAACCTTTTTATCCATACCTTCTCAGATGTGTAGTTACTTTAAGGTTACAACAAAGTATTTTTTAATCAAAAACAAATTGTAAACCTAAAAAGATGTGTTTGTCAAATTGAAAAAGGCTGGGGGATTCCAAAACGTAACCTAATATATTTTGTGCTACAAATGTAACTTCTTGGAAGGGTGGGAAGGACAAAGAAATTTTTTTAAGTCTATAAGCAAACATGTCAAAGAACGTTCTCTGAGTCACATCAGACTTGTTAGGGAATAATTACACTAACTCTACATTCTATGTAGAATTATTTGCCACTAAATACTTTTTTTGCACATTAATTTATTTCTGTTTATTCATTGCATATGTAATAACCACTTACTAAAATGTTGGAATTCCACGTATTAGTTGCAAAGAAATTCATGTATTCGACTGAGAAAACACACCACATACTACCATGGTGATTCACGCAGTACAAGAGATAGTTGATACCTTTAATTTTTCTCAGGGATCCGTAAATTATATCAAAGCACAAACAGAAGACAACGTTTGTCCTTAGTAAAAACACAAAAGGGTTTTGGCTGGAAAAATCGGTTATGTACTGCACACCGTAGCCCATGATGCTCATATATATAAGGCAAAACACATACCGCACATGTTTTAACAAAGTACTGCACAACAGCTAAAACACAAGGCAGATATCAAAACAATTAAAATCCTAAAAACACAAACTACTAATGTTTAATCTCATACTGAATTAATAGCCAAGGAACAAAAGTTCCCTTAGATGCTGTGATTTATACACAGCTTGTAAAGGAATTTTTTTTTTATATCAAAACTGATCAAATAATGTGAGGAAAGAATGGTAGCACCATGTGAAGTCTTGTGGAAAACATTTCTGTACCTAAAACACAAAGGACATTTAAACCGATATGGTGCTTGCTCTTTCTCCTCCCTTTAAATTACTTCTAAAGGAAGGAGAAAGAGCAAGCACCATAAACATTGGGACATTTTTCCAAATAATTGCACTTTTGTCATTCCCAAGCCACAGAGTAAAAAGGTCCAACAGCTTGCAGTTATTAGCCATTTTAATGAGTGGTCTCACACACACTTTCACAGCAATGTAGCTTAAAATGTTGCAGTGGGAGGAAATTAAAAGAACTGGACAGAGAGGGATGGATATTCATTTGACCTTTTGAGTTAGTTTTCAGCTTTGCATTCCAGAGAGCTTGTTATGCTCAACAGAACTGTGACATTACTACTGTAGCTCTCTCTCAACTTCCTGTGGCTTCTAACCTCTCTGAAATGGGGAGAAAAGTAAAGGAAGTAGTTCCCACATGTCCTTGATAATAACCACCACTTGACTTTGGAATTGTGCTCCACACTGATTTCATCAGGCCTTCACCTTCTAAGTCTAACTTTACTCAGCCATCTAATATAGGACACCCACTGCTAAGCTTGGTTTTACTCTATAATTTTACCGACCAACCATAATATTATAGAGGTGCCTACAAAGATTTACCAAAAACATCAGAAAGTAACTTTAGTAACCATCTTCACCGGACTGTTGTGCAAAGATTTTATTTCAAAAGCAGTTTTTGAAAAAAAACGTTCCATGTTAGATGTAGAATTAGAAATTCAGTGCCGATCTTCCTAAGTATAACAGCGTAACAAACTGTTTAGTGCAAATGAGGATTGTTTTTTTGTTTTTGTTTTTTTCAATTATTTAGAGATGCTACAATTACTGTATTTACAGACTTTCTCTCCTGGACAGTGAATCCTTTATTAATCTGTTAGATTAAAACGAATACCCATTATAATGGTTACTGAACACATTATTACAATCTTATTTGGTCTGTCTAATACGATTCTTGTGAGTTGGTGTCACTTAGCAGCAATACATCTTAATGAAATAAAGATTGTATGTGGATTTTCTCAATGCTCTGTTTGTGTAACACTTTTATGTAGTATCCACATGCTCCACTGTATTGAAGTACTACAAGATCTATAAACTATTTTTTTAAAGCTGTTTTATTCTTAGATAATTAAAAAAAAGTTTTACCTCTTTTATGAAAGGAATTAGCAATAACAGTGTATTGTTGCCTCGCTAAAAAAGATCCTCGGTTTGAACCCTTTTTTGTACGGAATAGGCATGCAGGAGATATATCTACATGGATCTGTTACTTTCATCCTATCTTACACTGAAGTTTTCAGCCATTCCTTAACAGTTTTAGGAGCAAAATAAAGGCTTCCCCATCCTACTTAATTCAGGCTATTTCAAGGCTTCCTTACAGGGTTTTTTTGGTCTGTAACAGGGTCTGCATCCAAGGGAAAAGCCAATTGATGGATCCTGTGGAGCCAGATAATCAGATGTCTGCTATGCAGATAAAGCCAAAATCTATTTGTTCATTCCCGGTTACATCCCATAATTAATTCTGAAGAATACACACAATTGGAGACATAGTCTTTTCTTTTTTAATTTTTAAACCAAGTTATAGTCTGCCTGAGATTTGCTTAAGATTTTTTTTTTTTTAAGAATCTTCAGACATGAAAGCACCACCACAACAAAAAACCTTTAAAAATCCTAAAATATGTGTTATTTGTCAGTAACGGTAGGACAAGGTTTCGGCTTTATTTATTTATTTATTTTTATAAAGAACACCATAGCCTTATCCTGCCAAGATGTGGCCCAACACAAAACACCTATTACAGTTATTTGCCCACTGGAATTTGAACTAAAAGTCCACTGTCCTCCAGGATACTGCAAGGTACAAAATCCCAACAAACATCCAAGCAAAACACTTTTGAGACAATATTCAAGCAGACATAAAATGACATTGTGACAAACAGATTGTAAATTAAAGGGAAAACGACAGTGTTAGTAGTTTCAACATAGCTTCATCAGTAGTATTCTAGCAATTACGTAACATTTATTATACTCAGAGAGAGAATAAAATACTTCCTTAAAAAAAAGGCCAAAATAAATTTTTCATTATACACAACTCCTTAAAGGCATGCATAACCTGTCATTTTTATCATTACAGACTCCATTTTGTCATGGTTTCTCCATGAAAATGATATTCATAAAATAAACACTCTTTTCAGCCTGCATTTAAGTCACTTTTTTGTGTGTGTATTTTTAGCATAGAGACTGTCAACATATTCAGATAGAGAAAAAATGACATGAGATCATTCCCATAGTTAATCTTGACTATTCATTTTATAGAAAGCAGTGTATCATTTGCTGTCTTTATAATAGTTTGATTTAACTGTAGGCTGTTGGTTTTGTGGCTACGAAAGATTTGCAGCTGGCACTTCTGTCCTCAAGTCTGATCAGATACTTCAGATGAAGCATCATTTAGTGCGGGTCTGTTTGTTTTGAGCCATCCATGTGAACCTGTTGCCCTCTACAAAGAAGGAGGCAGTGCAGCACCAGACTGGCAATCTGGTAACCACAACACATCAAGACAAAAAACAGTGGTGATCCACCCTAATCCTTCTAATTGGTTCTTTGGCTCCAACTTGAAAGACCAACCACAAGTACGGGAATTTTTTCTCTCCCTAGAATACCGCTGGTGCTTTTACAATGAAATATTCCCCACTGGACATTGTGGTCTGTAGCACTGAAATGTAGTGCTACATCTTTCATCTGGGCATCTTGTCTTAGCCTTGTGTTTGGTTCCCAGTGACCCAAATTTGCCTGAAGGGATCAGTTATGATCATGCTCAAGTCTAACTACCCTAAAGCTTAATTTCATGAGATGAAACAGCTTGAATTCTAACTAACTCTGATTGAACATTTCCTAATATATAGATACAAAATGTGTTAATATCTTGTCTGATGCCAAGTGAACATACATACTGATTAAAAAAAGGGTTCCAGGCATGTTTCGTTTGTTTTAGCTTCTGGATGTCAAGTTGACCTGTTGAAAAATGCATGTTAGACCACTCTAAACTAAATTTTCTATGTAATATTCAGACGGTCCAATTTTCAGCGGTCTACAAATTTTATTCCAACTATTCCAACTTTCAGACACAACCTTGCTCTTACACAGTTAAGACAAATTATTTAGTTACCTGCTCAGCATGGCACTGGGTTCTTCAAAGGCCCGGTAACAAGCTTTTTTTCTTAATTCAATTGTGTCAGAACAGTGATCAATCTAAAAGTTGCAGAGCAGCAGCTCATGACGACTGAAGCTAGAGATCTTATACATTACATAGGCACTTGCAATATCTTGTGGATTGAGATTTAGGGAAAGACTGTCATTTGTAATAACGATTCTCATAAAGTTGGGGAGGAAAAACTGATACAGTAAATCCTCCTTTTGTGTTTTGTTGTCAATTGTTCTCAATTAAATTGAGAAAAGTCAAGTAAAGACTATATATATAAATAAGTAGTTGATGGAGTTTAGTTAGAGTGTTATTGAAGTACTTATTTCTATCTTATCTAGCTTATCTTACTTATAATCAACGGGACATAATGTGTTTTAAATTAGAGGTATGCTTCTTAAGGTTGAAAAGTTTGCAACTGTCTGTGAGGAAACCAACAGAAAACTGGGACAGAATTACTATGTCGGTAATATTAGCTCAAATCAGATGAGTGTGAAAAGAGGACGTTTCTTTTGCAGAGAGTTGCACAATTTAGAACCAGTTCCCATGCTGTGCACAGGGCGTTTTCGCTGTCAGATGTAACTTAGAACATCCTGAATGCTCAAGACTCTCTTGGGAGGTGCAGACCTGCTCAGAGTGTATTTGCTTCTTACTTTTTGGTCTCCAGAGCTTGTTAATCTTTTATGTATGTGTTGTACACGTGTTTCCATGTGCTTTACATGTGTTCTGTTTTTGTTAATTACTGATTAATGGTTTGAATAAAATCACTTTAAGACTCATAGAGCAAGTTCCAGTCCAGAGGATCCCCAGGGTAATCTTGGAGATTCCAAAAGAAGAAAATCGCCATACAAATGGAAGAAAATTGCCTTAACACCAACAGGTACAGGAACAAAAAAATAAAGAAATAATTCAGAAATGAAGATGTTTTTTTTTTTCAACTTTGATATGTAGACATGGAGATTCATTTTAAATTTGACAGCCTGTATGGTTAGTGCCAAATTTGATTTTGCAAGGGAAGGAGGTAGCTAGTAATCAGGCGTCAGGATTTCTGATAAATATATTTTACAACCTACTGATTGTAAAGTATGCAGATGATTAACAGCCATTACATTTTACTGTAGGTCTACACCAACACTATTTTTTATCAAACAGTGATAGGTTATTACACAACATGAAAGACTTTGATCCGGCAAAAAATAAGTAAGAGGTTTGGGTGTTTATCCCTCATGTTGTGCCAAGCATCACAAACTATCTAGTAAATAGCAAAGAAAATTGACTCGGTGTAAGCAAAACTAAGATAATTACTCAACAACACCAACACTGCAGACTTTTCTGATACGTATGTCGGTTACATTTTAGTATCCATATACAATCTTCGAAATATTTCAAAAGTTTCTGTGCACTTTTTCATGTTTATCAAGTTACACACGGCTCAATTTTGTTGAATATGCCTAAATGTAAAGTTTAATTTTTGTTGTTGTGTGAGTTCGGACATTTGATTTGGCCACATCACTGATTTAATCTGATCTTTTGCTTACAGGATACAACCAAAAGCCCTGATTATCAGTTCCCATGTGTATATCAAATGAAAATTCATGAATATAATTGCCTACACGTGTACAAACTATAAAAACACACACACACAAAGTTATGTTGCTTTTTTCTTTATGGGGACTTTCCATTGGCTTAAATTCATTTGTCATGAATTTTTATAGCCTAACTATCTAACCCTAACTCTACACTAACTATTACCATTACAAGCTTAACCCTAAATCTATCCCCAGCTGGGTTAACACCATAGTCATAGACCTTACCGAAAAACAGCATTTGTACCTGTGGGGTTCATACTGTTGACCCATAAATTAGACAGGGCCACTCTAAAACATCAACATTACCTACACCCACAGGAAACAAGTAGTCAAATTGACAAACATACTTTTAGTCCACAGGTAATGGGCTTTAATCTTGATTATCCAAAATTGTACAGAACAAGGAACAAAGTGAGTACAGAAGATGGTAAATGTAGAAATACCCATATCTCGGTGAGTATCATTCTACAACTCATTTTCCTTTTGCTTAGTTTATGATCAATATAATTGGATTCAGGACTCTGTGAGCCATGCGATTGCTGGAGAACTTTCAAGTGAGCAGTCTTGTTTGTCTTTTTTAGTAATACGAGAGATGAATTTGCAATGTCCGTCAGCGACGGGACATAGACATAAAAAATAAAACAAAATTCAAGTTTGAAATATATTATTGCAAATTGAGTGAATTTGTATGTGCTCAGTTATATTTAAATCAATATATAAAAATAAGATAAAAAACTAAAAATATAACAGCTATGTATTTTGTTTTTTTTTTACATTTTGGAATAATGCTTTGTAAATAAAGGAATAAACCCTTTGTTCATTTTTTAGTGCACTTTAATTGAACTTAGAAACATAGCATTCCTGGGCACCCGTGGAGACACACCCTGCCACCAAAATACCCAACGCTACTATGTTTTTCATCTGAAATTCAGCCGAGAAAGAAATGATTGAAGGAGAAAAGACTCAGACTAAACACTCTGAAAGATCAGAGTCTCCAACAAAGCCCATAAAAGACTTGTTTTGATTTCTTTGCTGGCTAAAAATGGAGCTCCTGTGGCTTTTGACAACTCCCCATCCTCCACCCATCCTCCGTTACATTTTTGTCTTGTCCATAAATCAATTTGCCTGGGAGTGTGGGGCTGCTGATTGTTTTTACAGAGTGTAGATGTGTAATCTTGAAAAAAAAATCTATGTATAACCAGTTTGTTTTGACGACGGTAAACAGTCTGGCTGGTTACAAAGGGAGGGTGCTGATTGTCTATAGGCATTCAATCTGCTATAATTGGCAGTGTGAAATATGAGAATGTTTGACTACTTACCTTTGTGATAGGTGTGATGACAGATTTTTAGTAAATCACTTGCATCAGTCCCCATTTCTTGACTCTGGCAGCATGTCATTGAGTTGCACATAATCATAGATATTAGCCTAATAGAAGGGTGTCCATACATGTATATTATATAGGATTTTATGTGTAGGTTTGAAACTGTAAATTATCTGCCTTTTTTTAAAGCCAAGCTAAATCTGTACAGTATTTTAAAGCTACAGCTGCATTCACTGCTGCTTTTGTAATGTTAAAATTAATGAATTTAATCCAGCTGCTCACTACAGCTGGCAAATAACTTTAGCAACCATAGTGTTTTGCTTATTTACCATAAAGGTTTTTGATTTTGATTTTGGTTTTTGGTTTCCCTTCACATGCTTGCTTGGTCCAATACATAGCTTTTGCTCAACTTTATAATTGATTTCTTATAGTTATCTTACAGCAGTTTCTTTCCTTTTAACAGTTTCTATTCAGGGAACAGTTCTGAAGGCTATGATTACTATTTATTATCGCAGTCTCCCCATTTAGTTATGAATATCCACAGCTTCTCCAGAGTTACCATAGACTCCAGGTTGATAATTTAATCCTCTTTTTGCCAGGTTTTTAAACAGGTAAAAATAAACTGTATTTAGCCATATTAGGCTTAAGGAGTAAAAGGGGTTGAGATTCCAATCTCTTCAAAAAAAAGGGTTAGGGTTTTGTCGTTCTCTATCACTTTACAAGTTTACACAGTTTTGTTTTGGTCTATTACATTAAATCATTTAAAATAAATAGATGTGGTCACATACAATATACATTTTAATATACATATTTTCCATAAAGCTTTTTCATGCAGACTTTTACATTTGTGTGATTTGAAGTTGAATGATTGCCAAATTCCTGTCATTTGAAACCACTCTGAGGTAACTGACCAAAAATCTCATAGATATGCTCCTAGGGTTAAAAATGCACAGCTGCACTCGTTCCGTCCTCCCTTTTTGTCTCTTTCTGGTACTTTTCCACTAACTCCAAATTGAACTGTGCGTGAACCCAGAGACCCCCAACCTCCACCCTCTTCTCCAAACATAATTAGAGAAATTTACAGTAAGCTAGCCTTGGTATCCTGTATATATAATGCACAAGTGGACACATAGTTGGGCCCTCTTATGTGACATGCCTCGGTTTATATGCTTGAGTCACATTCCTCACACAGAAAAGCAGATTTAGCCTAGTTTTTAAAGATACACATTTTTTTTTGAAAAATTATTTTGAGAATGGTTCTCCTTTAAGCCAAGGATCTTTAAAAGTTATTTCAGGCAAGATAGAAGTCTGGGAATCATAAATGTACAGAAATAATGGGTTATTTGTTTGTTTATTAATGCCTAATTCCAAACCTTAAAATATTTGAGGAATCTTTTTTAAAAGCTCTTTCAAAGGTTTAGGAATGTGTTTACATTCCTAAACATTTTTACATTTTTAACCATTCTTTCAAAAGTGCATGAAAATTAGATAAATTGTATTCCACCCTCTAAATGTGCTAAATGTGTCAGAGTTGCATGTTCCCTAGAAAAAAAGCTTAACCATTGTTTTTAATTGTTTTTAACAAAACCTTTGTAAGCACAGCACATTGAGAATGGTGATATCTGACAATATTGTGGTAGGTTAGCGGGATCCCAACACTACAATACACAACAATAGGAGGTCCCAACACGACCTCCTATTGGTCAGTTACTGACAAATCCACTGGATGAATTAAAAGGTGCCATTATAAAGTTTTTGAGAAACCATTTCAAGATTTAAAAAAATATCATATCTAATCTGTAGATGAGCACCTAAACTTAAAAACATAGACTTTGGGACCTCACGATTATTATTGAAAATTAAAGCTAAATAATTCCCAATTGAATCTGACTGAAAAAAATTGCTCAGTGGGATGATTCATTGAAGCAACATATATACATTTGTGTGTTTCTTTGTTTGTTTGTTTTTCTAGGTCAACTCTAAAAAAGTCTAATCAAACCACTCCAAATGTTTGTAAAGTATTTAATAAAAGTTTGTAGAAATTTTAACAATGCTGTTTTAATAAATATGTTGAAAACAAATTGCAGCAATAAAATCTTGGCCCATAATGATTAAACCATAGATTTATTACAGTGTCAAGTGGCAGAAGTGGTAATTAGGTAACTTATAGTGTGCGACACTTGCTGACACAGTTTCCTTTACTTTTAAATGTCACATGCATTTCAACAGTCTTTAAGTAATGTTCACCGACTGTGACCACACACTGGTAGGCTTATGGCATTTAAAGTCCTGTGTTAAGCTTACCCCATAAATTCCTTGTTTAGTCATGGCCAGGGTGTAAGTTGTGGAAAAAGCTAAATCACAACACCCCCCCCTGAGAGTAGGTATTGGCATATTTAATTTCACTTCATTGGGTTAGTTTGTTACTTAAGCACAATCAAGTTAAATCATGCATTAAAATAAAATGCACATTTTGCTTCAACTACTAAATTTGCTTTAAAATTCAATTGGACTAAGTAAATCAAACTTCTTTATCCTTCGCTCTATTTGATAAAAACCTTTTCTGTTACATTTTCAGAGAGTGTAGGTTTGCTGCATACCTGGTTAAAATCAATGTCACCTTTCACAGTGTATGGAGAGAAGGCAATTCAAGGAAAACGATGGACACAAAAGGCTCTTTCAGCAGCCCCCCTCCCTAGTCTGACCAAAGTCTCCCCCTGCTCTTTCCCCATCATAACTGCCCCATAGCAGCTACACAAATTCTTTCATCTTGACTTTACAAGGATCAGATACTTGCCTTTCGTCAGACTGCCAGCAGTATCGGGTGAAAGCATAGCCCTAGAGGTGGAGACAGCTCTCTAGACACTGTGGGTGATAAAATGTAACGAGGTTTGATAGATATGTAAGACCTAGGATGGTTCATATCAGTAAAGCACTGGTTCGGAGTTAAAATATTTGTACTCTCGTTTAAACTAACAGAACATCACTTTTTATAAAGCATTACAATTTACATAAACCACCCGGTACAGATTCTTTACTTCTCTGGTCTCTAGCGCTTAGATTAAATGTATATGTTTACATAGTTCCCCCAACATACACTGGACCACATTCTTTGTTATATGCAAATCATCACATCACACTGTAAAACACACCAGGGCAGCTCCCTGCAGAGCAAACAGGCTTTAGTTATTCTACATGTGACGTGTCCAAACTTGGAAACAAGCTGAAACAGTGATTACACCACGTAGGTCTGTCTGCAGAAGTGATGAGGGGGTGCGCTGCGAAACAGCCATTCTGCACGTCAAAGGTCTGAATCAACAATTACACTCAAATATTTGGTTTACTGTGCTCCTTAGTTTTGAAGCGAGAGTGAACACCACGGTAAACAAAACAAAAACAACTGTCTCATAGGTCCTCAGAAACAAGTTTGCAAGAACTTCTGAGACTGGTTAGATTTAATAATTTCTTAAATTAATTTAAAATCACCAATTTAATCCCTGCACATGACTGTATCTTTATCTTTCATTGCAGACCCACAAGGATAGTTTTTTTTTCCTGAAAAATAATATAAAGGGTTTTCAGATAAAATGTAGACTAAGTACAAAGTACTTACATTTTTTTGATATTTGAGTCTAAAATGTAACATTTTTAAAATAAAGAACACAGTGGATATAGAAAGTATTCCCAGTGTTTTACTTTTTCCACATTACAGTCTCATTTCAAATAGTTCCACATTAAACTGGGGTTTACCAAAAAGCTCCTGAAGAACTATCAAACCATAAAGAGAGAAAAAAATTGTCTGGTTTGATGAGTAAAAGATGGAACGCTTCAATATCATGTTTGGAGCAAACAAGGCAAGGCTCATCACAAGGCCATTGCCAACCCAACAGTGAAGCATGGGGGTGGCAGCATCAAGCTATGGGAATATTACCCTGCAGCAGGATTTGGCAGACTAGACCGGATAGAGAGAACAATGAATGCAGCAATGTACAGAGACATTCTGGATAAAAACCTGCTCCAGTGCACAATTGACATCAGATTTAGGCAACAGTTAATTTTTCAGAAGTACAAAAACCTGCATGACCAAAATCTCATGGAGTCCCTTCATAACCACTCTGTCGGTATCATAGTCTGGCCAAGCAGGAGTCCAGACTGGAATTTGATCAAACATCTCTGGAAAAAACTAAAAAACAGTTGTGCATCAACATCTTTCATTCATCCTGATTAAGCTTCAGAACTACTATAAATGGGTGAAACGGATGATAGAAAGGCCTGCCAAGCTTGGAGCATCATATTCAAAATCAAACTGTTAAATAAATGTGATTTCAACATTTTTGTATTTAAAATAATCTCATAAACTTTTCCTACATTTTAATAACTGAAGATAAAATGTTAACCACACCTGTGATTTCCGAAGCAACCTGCTATCCATCATATCAGTCACAGTTTTTTCCAAACCTACTCTCCTTTACTATTGTTTCACCTCATCCCTCTTCTTCCGATTACCCTAACTATTCGTCTATTCACCCCATCACCGTTTCCTTGTTCTGTCCTCAACCCTTTGTCCTTATTTTATCCTCTTCTGATGCTGCACATCCTAAACCTAACCTTCGTTATTTCCCTACCAGCCTAGCATTGGGGTGGATGATGCTCTCATTGTTCCCTTTCCTCCCTGGAGATTGCTGGGAGCATGGTCGGAATTACGTTTTTTGACTTCTCCAATGCCCTAAACACAATGCAGCCCATAATCCTGAGGACAATCTGGAAACAGGACTACCTCATTAACCAGTATGTGAGAACTCAGGCCCTGTAGATTTTCACGATCTGCACTGCAGACACTTCCTACAATCTCCACCATCTTCCTCCTACAGAGTTTCTTTGATTACTCTGTGGTAGTTGGCCTCTTTAAAAGGGGGATGATGTCAGGAAGCTATTCTGCTGGTGGTTTGTGTTGGTTTCCTCTCTGATTCTCACCAGGGGGCGTCTGGAGGCTCAGTCTGGTTTGGCTGTTTCCTGCAGCACCTGTGGTTCATCGCAGGTGTGGTTAATGTCGCTGATTATCTTCTGCAGCATACAGTAAGAGGGGTGGATTTCCAGGCATTCC
Organism: Orestias chungarensis; assembly: GCA_032876305.1. Taxonomy (NCBI): domain Eukaryota; kingdom Metazoa; phylum Chordata; class Actinopteri; order Cyprinodontiformes; family Cyprinodontidae; genus Orestias; species Orestias chungarensis. The sequence goes on along the minus strand of JAVLVB010000491.1, from coordinate 665,848 downwards.
CTCCCAGATTGTTACTCCTACATGGCCCTCTCCAGCCCTACTGCGAATTCACTGTGAAATGCATTTTTTTTATTCTACTTTCCTTGTGCTCTCCCCATTTTCCTAGTAATCTCTCTGGTGTGTGTCATCCCCTGATGGCACAGCATCTGCAACCAGAGAAAATCATATCGGCCAAACTTCTACAACTGGATCTACTCCTCTACCATCTCACAGCGCTTCCTGCCCGTCGTCTGGCCTACTGTTCAGCTCCATCTGACATCCATGCCCCCCTTGTTCACCTTCTCGTGCCGCCAACACAACCACCAGACTCCTCCTTGTTTCCACTCACCTATCCCTGGCAGTTACATATTCTCCACAAATGTAACACCGTTCCTATTACTGACATCCACTCAAGACGGAATCACACTCTCCTCTCTTGTCTTCCTCCAAAGCTCCCAGTTCCCCAACCCGTTTCCCCCTTTTGGATCCGGACCAGAGAACTCCTCCAGCACATTCGACTCCTTGTTTGTAGTAAATTCTTTAGCGTCCGTCGTTCTCCTGAGTTCTTCCTGTTTTGTTGGTCATCGCTATTAAAAACCATGATAGATGAAAAGGAGTGTAGAGAACTAAGTAAAAACCTTGTGATCTGGTCCAAGCACAATTACCTCCAAATACTGGTAAAACCAAGGAGTTGTTGTTAGATGAGCAAGCATCCTACACTGAACTGTATGGCACGGAAATTGAGGGTGTGCAGAACTACAAGTGCATTAGCGTTCAGCTTAACAATATGCTAGACTGGTCTCAAAAAACAAAACTAAAATATTCTACAAAAAAGAGCAGTGCAGGCAAACGGTGCCGTTATCTTGAGGAAAATAAAATTAAGCTATACTTCTGAAAACCACATGACCATGCCGACACTCCTCCCAAGCCCTTCAGGAATCTGCCTAGATGACCAATCATCATTTCAAGTTCATCCATTCTTTCATTTACTTTTGGCAATAAATCCTTCTTCTCATATCATTGTGGTATGGTATTTGATATTGAAAAGGGTATTTGTGTGTGCGACTTTACGGAGATTAATGAAATGTGCAATAAGGTTGTAGTATAACAATCTCTTCAAAAACTGAAGTCCAGTGAATTATTTTCCAATGCATTGAATCAAAAGAATTGTTGGATTTATAATGGGCCTTCAAGATTTTCTGAGGAAAAAAATGATTCTGAGCTGGTGATGTCAAACATAGTTCTGGAGATATTTTTAGGATCTAAAGGAAGGAACTGACACAGCCTAACAAACGGGCACAGGAAAATAATCAGAATAACAATATAAAATATTTCAAAACAAATTTTTATTAAATCTTGACTTAAACAAGTTGGTTTTCTGAGATTCAAAATTCTGTAATTTATGTCTCTGATGACAAAAAGGCAAATACATTTTTTAACAGAAGTGAGTTTTTCCATTTAGAATAAGGAAGAAAAAACGGAAGTCAATAAAATGTGAAAAATGCTTACGAATGACTTGAAATCTGCTAACTTGTTTGTCAGGAGTGCAACAACGAGAAAAAAAGCTCTTTCCTAAGTCTGTTTAAATAAAAGCCGTGACTAAGCAGTTTCAGTACAGAAAAACAATTCAACATGCCCTCCAGCAAATCAGATCTTTTTCTCTTGGAAACAAAGAAAGTTGCAGTTAACTAGAACCAGTAGCAGTAAGCTTTAATCTCAGCAGAACCTTTACCTGAAAGTCATTTACTGCAGTTTAATTTGCACATGCTCCAGCAGCGTGTTTGTGAAGATACCAGTGTGTATGACGGCTGCCAGGATCGTACAAAATTTGCTTTATAACCATTATGGTAACCTACAGTACACATAAATGCTGTCTGCTTTGAATTCTACACTTACACTTGTAATGTAGCCAAACTTTACTCAAAAACATTTTTTTTTATGTACTTTATGCCATTTATTTCAATCACTACGTCCATTTACCATCTTCACTCTGTTTGACAGAGATTGTTAAAAAACATTCTTTCAAAGCACTAGCTTTAAAAAAGTTAAAGTTAAAAATAAAAAAACTGCATCATGAAACAATATGACACAAAAAAGAACCAAAAAATACCAAAGGGAAAATTAAGGGGAGAACAATCTATAGTAATGCATTAAAGGGGAGTTTAAGGATCAACGAAGGACACAGCAATGTAGCGAGTGCCGTTGGTTGTGGGTAAACCTTCGTGGAGGTGAGTCAGGCGTCCTGGGTGCATGAAGCTCCAGCCTTTTCTTGGTGATTCTATGGAGCAGTTGTATCGATGAAAACGGCAACCTCCACCCTGTTTTGGATATAGGATGGAAAATGGTTTGTGTTTTTAAGATTAAGTGTAGATCACAAATCATATCTGACAAGAACTATCCTCCATATACTAGTATTGTCGTGCTATTGTCCTATTCTGAGCAAGTGTTGTCCCAGAATCCACAAAATTATAAATGCTGTGAAATGAAATAAAATAATCAATTTAGAGTTGGAGTCAAATAATTTTTTTTTAATTAATATAATAAAAAGTCTGTGTTTGTATGTAGCATGTATTTGTAGTTAAAGAGAGAAACGAACCAAACCTAATTGATATACTAGTATTCTAGTCTACTGGAGTTGATTAAACTTGTTGAAGAGGGAAGCTTTGTGACCCATATTCAAAATATGTCTTACCTGAAAATCTGTATTCTTGTTGTTGAGTGCGATGTTGATGGTGAAGGTGGAGGAGTCGTGATGGGGTCTCAGGAAGGATTGTCTACCCGGTGTGTATTTAACTACAAAGTTCATCAATGCGTACCCCTGCCATGATAGGACAGAATTACTTTGCGTTTTTTGTTCATACTTAATCTAAATAACAGAGAGACATGGGTCTGTAAATGTCATCAAGGTGTAGAAACTGTTTCAAAGGTTACTTTACGTGAAGCTACTTTGACCTTTTACTTCTGGAGTTTTCGTGGACGTTTAGGGACACTAACATGACATTTTTTTGTCTTCCTAATGCTGTACATACTATTACAAAATATTCCAAATGATAATAATGTTTGCACCAGTGAGTTGCTGCAAGATGGTCCTGGGGTTTTAATTCCAGGGGGCATTTATTTTATTTTTTGTTTCCTGTTCGACCCAGCATAGCCCACTTCCGGCCGAGGTTGCATGTTTTCGCTGTACATAGGTGGGGTGCTCTTCCGATTACTCAGACTTCCTTCCACGGTCTTGAGCTTGGCTTGACTCGCCAATTTAAGTTGCATTTCTTTCTTTCACTTTAATAAGAATTACATGCACATAGGAAAGACTTTTAAGAAAGTTAATGGCTACATCCCTTACTGGTAAGTTTACACTGTTTATTTAAACAGTGTTTAAACTAAATGCAGCCTGGCTACCTAAGCAAACAGAGGGACCAATTAAGCAGACAATATCAGCTTAGAATATTCCTGTTACACTTTCGTATTTAAAGTATATAAAAAACTATGACAAATTGGTTTTCCTTCTATATCCTCGCATAAGTCTAAACCTGAAATAAAAATAATTGTGTAGATATTTTTTTCCCTTTTCTGTTTAAAACAAAGCTATGTCATGTAGTGCATTTTTGTTTATAATTACCTTGTAAATACATTAGCCTTTGTGGTATTCATGAAGATTTTTGTACTGTATGAATCCCATTAGACAAGTTTTAGCTTTTACAAGGAAGCTAAAGATTTTAAATCATGTCAAACAAACCTTTGTGTAATAGCCAGAGAAAACCTTTAATGTGACAGGTGATATGAACTCTCTGAGAAAGTGCAGCCACTCCTTATCAAATCCAATTTGCTTCATGTGAATGTCATCCGTTGGAACTGTCTCATAGCCTCCAGCGATCCTCTTGTCCTGAGAATAGGAAGAGAAAGTAGAGCAGTGTGATTAACAACGGAACAAATGACCCACCGTTCTGAAAGTGTGACCACGGCTTTTAATGTGATGATGATGATGTGTCTGTGTGCCATTAAAACCACAGGCTGGGCTGTAGTCTGTCTGCATGAAGCTTAATGACCCATCCAGGCCAGTCATTTCCCAAACACAGTTATTCTAAGTGTCTGTATATGTTCAGTCTGACCAGTCAAACTTGGAGAGACAATACATGAGCAACTTTAAACAGGATAACGCAGGCCAAATCCTACAAAAATATTTAGGATCATAATTTTTTTTTTATTTAGCTCCATATTTAGGCATGAGGATTATGGGAGCTATTGTTTGCTGGCAGTGTGTCTATAAGCTTTTCTGTTAAAAAAGTACCTAAGGCCAGAAGGTACCCTGAAACAACAGAAAATTTTGGTGGTTTTCATTGAGGCAAGTGCTTATAGCCCTAGGACAATTTATACCTCACAACAATACTATTAAAAAATAGTAAAGATTGGGATTTTTTTTTTCACAACCAGCAATATACGGCAACTTTTTCTCCATAATACCTTTGTAATTTTTTTTACTTCATCATTACTTACTAAAAAATGACTGTACTGGGATTTGTGGTGTGTGGTTTTAAAATAAAATAGTTTTACAAAGTAGATTTTGCCACATGATTTATACACTGAAACCATGAAAGAGGGTGTATTTTTATTTATCATTATTGTGGGCAAAATAATCTAAGTAGATGTAATATATACAAATAAAAAACACAGTTGTTTAAAAGCACATTATTATTTTCAACACACAAAAGAGGACATAAAAAAGCAAAATAAATCACAGAAAGCAGTGACTATAGCCTTGTCCTTGTAGTGCAATGTCTTTTAATTTTATGCTCAGGAAGTCTCACCCAACAGTACTGACCTCATGTGCGCCCCCAGACCATATACCATAATGCTCCATCTCCTCTACTATTTCATTACATGCCTTCTCTGAGAGCACTGGGAACCAGAACACATCTGGACAAGGCTGCAAAAGACATAGGAACACACGCAATAAGTGACTACTAAAATCAGACTTGACTCGCACCTTCACCTGGGGTTGTAGCTGCTGTAATGCAACACCCAGACATGCTGAAACCAGATGTCAGGATTTCCATGCGACATTATGTCACTGTCTTTTATTTTTTTGTTTTCATTTTTTTTAAGTCTGTGCACATGCAGCCGTACATAAATACTAACCTCTTCCAACTGATTCTCAGTGAAAATACGAGTGTAGTTTGGATGGATGTACTTCTCCTTCCAGTCCTGTATGTAGACAGATTTTCAGATAAGCAGAAGGTTTTTGCTGCTTGCCGACCTGCATTCCTCACAGACTTAATACCCTTGCCCAAAGCCCAACCAGCTCACACCACTCTTCTGTTGTCTCACTTCTAATTCCTCCATTGATTCTAACACATTTGACAGGTGCTGTGCTGTTTATCTTGGAGAAAATTGATTTCACATGCATGTAAAACTAATGACAGACCATAATGACTTACCGCAGGGTTTTCAAATATCTGCCACAAGTCGTTGTTGTAATGAGATATGTTATAATTAGCAGTAGAAATGAGCCTCCCGAAGTCATGACGGTTGGTTATGTACATGAATACTCCCTGCAGCAAACAGGGAAATAAATCCTCTTAACTTTCATACAAATGATAAATGTGAAAAATCTCTGATGTCTCACAGTTTATAACAGGTGTGCATCTACATAATCATAAAACATGCAGATTTACAGCACGGTAAATCCCTCAGTGGTTTTCACTGGCATAGAAAGAGACTAACATCTGATTTAAGTGTGTCTAAGCACACTGAAATCTTACTTAACTCATAGATCAAGTAGAAAGCTGGCATATAAATAATCTGAGATTATTTATTAGTCAGTCTTATGGGAGTTGTCCTTGTAAGGACGAGACGGTCATTGGGGAGGTGTGGGGGTAGGTAAAAATAGAAGGGCTTTTTTTTGAAAGAAGCAAAACTACGGAGATTACTCTAAATTTGGCGATACGGCGGGAGTGGACTCACTGTCAGACTAGGCTTTGTTAATGTCAGAAATTACAGAATATGGGCCTTGTGGTGCAAATGTCTCAGCGAATCCTTTTACAGCTGTGATTTAGGTCAAATCCATGAGAAGTGCGATGGAAGGAAGTGTTGTTAGAGCGTAGTCTGAGATCAGTCAGTGTGTTCAGATGGGGAGGAGCTGCTAACGAGAGTTTGCGGTGAGGTTTGGCTTCTTAGGCTAAAACATCAGGACAGAGGACTTGCAAACTGACTGTTAACCCCCACAAGGTCTATCTTCCCAAACTGTTTTTTACATCTCAACTTTTCAAAGGCAGTTATAAAAATGCAGGCAAGCATTTATAGTTCCTTACACTTTGATGTAACAAAAAATTGTCGAAAAATATCATGTTCAAGTAAAAAAAACTGTCTAATATTCAGATAAGTTTCTAGTAGTCATTGCATTGTAGAAAACACTAAATCTCACTTGGTCTGGCTAAGACATGGAATTAAAATGGATTGGTTTCCAAGTGCAATATCAATGAAAATCAAAATATCAGGAGGCAGAACAAGTAAATATTGACCTTCGGGGACCTTAGCATATGGAATGTCTCCGGAGAAGGGGAGTCTTTTTCCCTTTGACTTGTCTACAATGAAGGAGAAGCATTATGTAAATAAGAATGCATAACTTTTACTCGGAGTAAGACACAAAGTGACAATTCAAATATGTCCAGGTCACAGGTATTGGAACTTAGGAGTGAAAATCCACCCGCATGATCAAAGGAGAGAAAAAAAAATATCCGTCTGAAGCTGATGTTTTTGTGGGTTAGTATGGTGGGGAATACATGCAGAGCAGGGTAGCAGTTCTGTGCTGAGCAGACGAAACATGTAGGTGGCACAGAGCACAGCTAAGAAAGCAGTTAAAAGGTATTATATATAAAAAAAGAAGATTATACACATGTCATCTGCAAAGCCAGGCACTGCAACTGACTTAACATCGTGGCAATAAGGGTTGATGAAAATGAAGGATGAAGGGATACAAGTGGAGCAGAGAAACTAAGTGCTCTGTAGACAAACCATGAACGAAATTGGCTCATGCCCCTACGACAAAAAAATAGACAATACTTCCCTGTTTTTGTTTTCCATGGACCTCCTGGCTTTAGTACGAGTTTGATGTATTGCATTTGTTCAACTAGCTTTACTAAGTCTTAAAATATGTAAACAAAGTCCTTTTTTAATACTTAACATCTCTGTTACACTACTGCTGCCTTTTGTTTTGACAACTTGTGCAAATAAAAATCAGCATCTCCTTTTTTACAAAACTGAAATTGTAGCACATCTGATGAATTTATTATTTTCACTTGCTGAAATTTCCTGCGCTGTTAGTATAGCAAGGAAAAAACAAAACCTGGAAAACCTCACTAAACCTAACGCCAACGTATGTGCCGAATTTAGAAATAGTGTTACAATAGGTTATCCAATATACACTTTTTTCACCTTCTTACCATTTCCCTGGAATTTCTACACAAAGCCATATCTGGGTCCAGTTTCTCCAGAACAAAGTGATTCCTTTCTTTAAGTTCATTCCTCAATACGGTTCCCTTGATGAGGTAGATGTGCGCCATGTAAGGAATGTTCCACACACCCCTTGAAACAAAAACAAACATAAAACATTTTACTTCACCTTTACACCCAGAATTAAGAGAGTTTGGTGATATTACTCACTCGATCCACAACTTTGTGCTTGTCACACAAAGTGCCATTGTAAACTGTTTGTTTTAGTTTAAACCAAACTCCCAGTACCTGTTGTTACCTTACTGTCAATTGTGTTATTTCAACCTCACCTACTTTGCAATAAAACACGGTTTGGTTTCAGAATGTTGTTGATTTAATTTTGTTCTTTTTTAAGAGAATATACATTATACTGATTTATGTATGGGACTTGGTGATCAGTATATATATTAGTATATTTAACTACAAAATTGGATACCAAACAAACTTGTTTTACTTGGTAGGATTAAACTGTTCGAATGGATTATACATTTAATGATTCCCCAAATCTTAATTCTAGGGCAAACCTTGAAAATAAGTTATTTCCAGTCACTATATATCGATCAGGGATCAAAACTTGGTTGCTGTTAAAACAATGCTGTTATTTTGTAAATGCTCGACTCACACTCTTTTCCTTTGCACGATGTCGACATAATCCTCAGAGCGCGCATAGTAGCCATCCAAACTCAAAGCACCCCAGAAGTTTGACCACAGCTTGCCATGACGAGTGACAAGGGGACCAACTATTTTCCTGTATAGGCAAATTGAAAAAGATTGTGTTTATATCAGATCAAACTGAGCGAGTGTCCTGAAATTACTGGTTCCCTTTAAAAGCATTGTGCTGCCTGGAAATACACCATCACTGTCAATTCAGTTACATATCCCAGTAACGTTTAGTAAAAACCAGATCTGCTTATTATGCTAAATTAAAATGGCTTTAATTTAGAAAACAAAGAAAGTATTTCACAAAAAATAATACAATTAAAATACTTAAAATGTTTTGTAGATCTATCTAAATAAAATAAAAAGATATACAAAGATGGTTTCAATTCAAATTGGAGTTTTGGTTAGGATTTATGCAAATGTATGCACTACGACAGACTCTTTCAGGCCACATTTTGTTGGTTTTCTTCCACTCCCCATGTGCCAGCAAAAAAATTCTCATGCTGCCTTTAAATATCCACAAAAGTCTCGCCTTGCATGCTTCCAGTCAGTAACAATTCCACTGCAAAAGCCACAGTGACATCCAGTTTATGGGAAGGTTTCTTCGCCATCATTCACTGTGTTAGGAAATAAAAGGGTTTGTGTCTGTGTGTGCGTGTTTTTTGTAAGCAATTGAAAGTGCCATTTTGAGGTTAGTGCAGCCGACCCTTTCTGTTTCCAAGAGGAGGGGAAAGAACACATGAAGCCAGGACGATTAAGAAAAACAACTTTAATTGTCTGTAAAGTTACTGTGGGGTTGCCGCTTTGCGGATAAATCCCGTACATTTGTGATCATGTGAGCTACCAGGAGCGCATGCTTAACGCCTCTGGTATCATTCCGTTTTCAGCTGCTGTGTGATTACCTGTTTTGTTCAATGAGGAGCTTTAGTGTTTGTCGGTTGGTGAGCATGACATCGGAGTCTATGCTGAAGTAGTAGTCACATGTGGCCTCCTGGCGACAAAGATCCCTGATAAAGCAAACACACAACACTGTCAAAAAACTGTTGTTAAAATTAATAACCTTTGAAATGTAATGGTAATTTGAAGCTGAGCCGAAAAATCTTTCAATATTATCTAAATAAACAACGATTTTCCAAAAATAGACCACTTATATATGTTTCATATTTAGTCTCATCTGTCCAGATAAATACAGTTAGCCTAATCAAGTTAGTTCTTTCTGAAAGGAATCTATTAATTTTGCATAGTAGACTAGATATGCACTAAGAAATGGACTCGTAAACATAATAAGTCAGTCCTAAACAATGATAAGCAAAAGGTGAAATTGACCATGTTGGCCGCATTTTAAAGTTCAAGTAAGGGTCAGCGTAAGGATCCCTAAATAAAGTTCATTGAAGTCTACTCAAAGAAAAAAAAATGAGATGCAAATGATAACCACGCTAACATTTTGAAATAGTTTTATATAGAATAAAATTGTTAGGCATTTAAAGGTATGAATTGACAGCAATATAAAGGCATTTAAAGTTTCAGTTTGACACAATTTAATTATTTGGGGCCTGGTCGTGATTAGTTTTAACGGTATCAATGTCAATCTTCATTCATGTTAATTCAAATAATAAGTACTAAAGACAGTTGAAAACTAATTCAGGCTTTAAAAAAAAAATAACTACAAAGGAACACTGTGATGAACTGCAAACCAGTCCAGAGTATACCCAGTCTCTCTACCATTAATCAATGTAGATAGGCACCATCCCCCAACCTCTCCTAATATAAACAACTATGACTAGGAAAAAACATTTTGAATGCTGCTAATCACAGTTCTTCAAGAAAAACTCAACTGAACATTTTGATGGCTGGACAAAGCGTCCTAAAATCCCAAAATGAATTATTCAGCACCAGCAAATGTGAACTGGTTATGTTAATCTTCAGATTCTGAAAATTAGAACACAACTGGCCCACTTACAATCCCATGTTCCGGGCTTCTCCTTGGCTCAAATTTTCCTCCGGTCCCACAACTTTGAAACTCTTGAACACGTCCCTGTTTTCTTCCCAGAACCTCTGAATGTGCTTCTCATGATAAACCTCCTGGGCAGGGAGCCAATATTAACAGATAATCAGGGGGGTGACTGCAGTGATCTAGAAAAAATAAAAATAAAAGCCAAGAAAAGAGCAGCTGCACCCACTCACGTTGTTATGAACAAAGAGTTTCAGTTTATCTTTCGGATAGTCCAGAGTAAGCAGTTGCTGGAAGAATTCAGGGAGGAATGGAGTTGGCTGTTCGATGAAGACTCCGACCAACACGTCTGGATACTCCTGTTTGGGTTAAAGGAAAGACAAATCATTTCTGTTTTAAACAACTAATCGCACTGACACAACACTGTTTCAAATAAATCAGGAATATTTACACCTCGCTTCTTACATTCATATAAACAGTATGGCTCTGCAGATGTCTTTCATATAATTTTCCTATTCTTTTCTCTGACACTAAAATCCTAACTGCTGATTGAAAGTACATAAAGGACTCACAAAATTACAATGTGGATAATCTATACACAGATGAGGATAAAGGAGGACACAGCAATGAGGAAAGACTTTCCCATGGCAGTCAGTTTCAGCCCACACAGGCCAGTCTAGAGTTTTGATCCTCTTGACCAGTTCACAGCAAAAATTCTGGGCCCGGGATAAAAAGCCATCCCAGCCGAACCATCTAATTTGCAGGTTCCGCAATAACTGTTTTTCAGGCACAGGAAGGGAACCTCAAACATAAAGCCAACACAAGCTTGAATGGTTACACCAGTACTGCAGACGGGGCAGACCAGTGAGGAGGAAACGGTCGCATTGACAAACTACAGCATTTACAATGGGGTTGGACACTAGGCAGACACAGAAAGTGGGGTTTGTCATGATGGCACGCTACTTGTCTTTGGTGGGAACAAACTTTCAGTCTCTTTGCAGGGTCAAAAGGTCAAAGCAGACATGCACATAAGGCTACACAGGATTGCCTGTGGACTGAGTTCACCCTGAAAAGCCTAGAAGAGCCTAGACAAAGTGGGAGCAGTGTTCCCAGTCTCAGAGCAAAACAAACAAAGATACGTCCTCTCAGACCATTTTATTTTCATAACCATTTCTGCATACTTTCTGGAAGGTCAACTGGATGCTTTTCATGTACCCAGCCTTGTGTTAGACGGCTAAAGGAACTTTATTTATGCATTGTCGCTTCAGGGGTAGCTTTAGTTGGCAATCTATGTACAGGTTTTAACAAGTTTAAAGCACCTTTCCAAATATTCACAACCGTGGGATAGTCATTGATTTCCCACCCAGTTAGTCATATAAAATGAAATGGCCTTATCACTGTGGGTTTAAAACTGTAAATTTGTGCAAAGTCTATAACAATATAGTCTTATTTTTTTGCATTCCGCTTGTACTAAACTGTTATGAAAACTTTCAGAAGCTTAAAATTCAGTTTTGGATTCCAGGCTGAATAAAACAAATGCGTTAATATATTTGACTGATAGAAGGGCACAGCCTGAGAGATTTCCCATAGCCTGCCAGTCTTGCCCAACTCTAGCCTGCACGAATTTTCAGCATAACTGCTGTAACTCACTATTGAGGGAAAAAAAAGACATTGCAGAACCCACTAACATGCAGGCTGGTCAACAGTGACTCCCCTTTAAATGAGCACTTCTCTATACCTCAGAAACCATATCCTGCACCACAGCCATGCAATGCTTCCTTTTTCTCCTGAGCAGATCACATCACGCTTGTGCTCCTTAAAATATCCAATAAACTACGAGTATGAGTATTGCTGGAAATAGGGCAGAACTGTCATCCACAATTATCTGTTAAAGGAAGACAAACCAAGCTCTGCTCCATCTGTCTAGACAGTTACACATAGTTAGATTGCCCATACTGGAAAGAGCAGGATCTGTTTAATCTTTTCCTTAGTTTAGAGCGAATGAGGTCAAAGGCAAAGTTTCCAAAGACAGACGTTTTAAAGAGAACAAGCACTGAAAACAGATGGAAAAGTGCTAAATATGAATCACTTACATGTAATTGAGAGAAATCTAGAAGATCATTGTCACAGTTGCTGCAGCCATGTTCATAGTTCCATGCATTGGGCACGTAGTTCCCCAGGTAGTTTAAGTATATCTGTGGGGAAAAAAAGAAACTCAGTCTATAATTTGTACTTTTTATTATTCAGCAAAAGGGCTCAGATTCAGTTGTGCAACTAAATTATGCAGAGAGAGCATTTAGTGATCAATATAACGAAAACAAATGTAAATGTTTAACACTGTAATAAAACTCACAGGAATACAACATCTTAAATGTCGGTGGCAAATATGTTTATGATGTTTATGTATTTAGCAGACACTTTTATCCAAAGCAACTTACAAAGTAGGCAGTAGCGTACCCACAGTGCCCAGTACACATACTGGATGCTTTCCATTGGAGCTATACATCATACACAACAAACTAGCTCTCTTTTTTCATCAGAATCAAAATTGTATGGCTATGATTGCTTCATGTGTTCTATGAAAAAAAGTTATTTAAATTCTAAATTGTAGGTGCATTAGATACATTTACGTAAAATAAAAATGTAAGCTATTCCATGGTCTCTCAATAAATGCCAAACCTCTCCTAATCTTTATTTCTACAGTTATTAAGAAATAAAAATAACACAGAAAAATATAAAAACTTTCACTTACATGCCATTGACCATGTTTTTAGTAATTGTTGCTCTACAATGGAAACAATTGACTAGAGGACACAAATAACATGAACCTGATATGTAAGTAAAAGCAAATATGTTTGGTACGTTTTTTTTTCCTCTTTTTGTTGTTGTTACAAAGTTTCTCAGGAACAAATGTTTTTGTGCCAAATGTATTTCCAAAACCTAAGATGTGTTTGGATAAAAATGTGCTTGAAACCAAGTATTGTCAATAAGTCTGAAAACTGCCAAAAAACAAACAAAAAAAACTTTTCATGTTCTGTTTTAAACATTTTTCCAAATATCATTTACAGTAGCTTCGTACTATCAAAATGACAGTGGCATGTTGTATGAGAGTTTCCAATGTACTTACGGCTACTTTCAGTATGTTAAAAGTAGACATTATCATTAGAATCCTCCTGGACCAGAATAAGCTGGAGATGATTAAACTTTAGATCATCTTTAACTATAGGCCTTGTATCCAACTGGATTTTTTCCAGTCGTAGAACTGGAGTGATTGCTCTTCAGCTATTGCGACATTTAGGGGAAAATGACTCAATATTTTGGTGGGTTAGGTTCATGACTTGGGCAGCTGTTTGTGGAAAAAGACTGATGAGTTAAGAGCAGAAAAAAATTAAGACAAAAGCTCAGGTTGAGTGGTTGTGTTATATTGCAGTCATCCTGTTAACTTCCTCACTCCCTCCAACTGATAACTGAGTGATGCCACAAAGGAAATGAGAAACACATGGTCAGAAGCATTAGTAGGCAACAGTGACATGAATGAGATATGAACATCACATTATAGTCTGGCAAGTATCCAATAGATACTTGGTATTGAAAACATGACATTTTGAAGGTGTCATTTAAGTAAGGGGAAAAATATAAGTGAAATAGACTGTTGAGTGGTTATTGAACAGAAAATACATTGATAGGGTAAAATAAAACCCATCTAAAATTAAGGTGCACCAGATTTTGAAAACGTAATGTTATCAGAAATCACACACTTTTTTTGTCACGCTTTACCTGAGGTTTTACATTCCTTGTAATAAGTTGCCAGATATATACAAACATGCTGCACTTTCAAAGCAAAATCTTAATACATTTATTGCTCAATTTGTACTTTTTAAAATGCATATTTTAGTAAAAAAGTATTTTAAAAACAAATCAAATTTCATTTCTGCATAGTGAATATCTAGGTCAACAGATATACCAACAGTAGATGATATCAGTGTTATCAGTAACAACATCAATACATCCATTTATCCATCCATCCATCTGCTTAATCCATTGAGGCAACAGCCAAAGCAGAGCTGCCCAGACTTCTCTTTCCCCAAGCACTTGCACTCGCTCTAACGGGGGAATCCCAAGGGGGTCAGATGTGAAAAAAAGAAACATTGTCTCTCCAGCATGCACTGGGTAGTCTTCTTGGTCTCCTCCCAGTGGGACATGCCCAGATCATCTTACTAGGGACCCATTCGGGAGACATCCTAACCAAAAACCCAAGCAACATAAACTGGGCTCTATTTCAAGCCCCTCTCAGATGACCAAGATTCTCACAGTATGTCTAAATGAGACCCAACTCATTTCAGACACTTGCATCTGAGATCTCATTGTCAGAGCTTGTGACATGAGCTTAAAGTGTCCATCTCCAGTGTGTAAAATCTTACAGATGTCCTTTGATTCAGGTTTGTTGAAGCAGAATTGAATCTAAACATCACACTAACATGTACGTCAACACCAATGTACAGATCAGTAAGTAACTTAATTTCAAGTGGCTTACCAAATGGCAAACCACCATTTGGGATAGAGGGAGCTGGAATTGAACCCTCAACTTTAACTTTGCAGGGCAATTACACTTAATCACAGATGTGCTATTGTGAAACAAAGCACTGCTTAAACATTTTAAGTACTAACTATACTAAGCAATACATAATGTCACAAAAAAACACCTTTCGGACAAATCTGAGTGATGTCCAGTTTGTTGAAAGCTTGTATGTATAAAAAAAAAAAAAACTGGAATCTTGTTTTATAGATGCTGCCATGTACCTAACAAGAGTTTGGATTAATAAGAAAAAAACTGTAGCCACAAAGTTGCCTTAAATTTTGTCTAAAACACTCAAATAGCCATGACCATCAGCTTACAAGTGATAGGCAACATTGATGACAAGAAGCT
The DNA here is from genome assembly GCA_032876305.1 of Orestias chungarensis. Lineage (NCBI taxonomy): Eukaryota > Metazoa > Chordata > Actinopteri > Cyprinodontiformes > Cyprinodontidae > Orestias > Orestias chungarensis. The sequence goes on along the minus strand of JAVLVB010000491.1, from coordinate 650,843 downwards.
GGCTGTAGTTTCTACAAGATATCTTGACTAATTACACCGTCAAGTTGTTATAACTGGGTTACTCTATAAAGAAAGATGCAAAAACGTAATATTACATTGAAATAAAACAATTACTTTAAAGTAACCACTTAATTTACCAGGTGGTGATTCTGAATGGTTGCTTTAGAAAATGGTTTATAAGAAACTATATATAAATGTTGAAGACCTTAATATTAAAGCTAGCAATTACTGTATGTTGGTTGTAGGGGTAATTGTATTATTTGTATTTTATGTGACTATTTAAAAAAATAAACATTTTTAACATAATCATTTCTTTTGTGTAGCTAAGAAAATAATCTGACAAAAGTTTACAATTTCATTGGACGGAAAGCCTACGCCTACTTATGCCAAAGAGAAGAGCTTCATACTCACTTTACTGTTTCCATTGCCATGGATGACAACAGGGAGAGAATTGTACGCCGTGTTTCTCACTCGCACTCTGTCTGTTCCAAACTTGAGAAGCACCTCATCTGCCAGAAAAACAACAAGGACAAAATATTTTAAGGCCAGGTTATGAAACCTTAAATAGGAGGTGGGTTCCGTTGCCAGAACTTCATCCCCTTTAGTTGCAAAAACAAACGATGAAAACTTTGTACTTTTTTTCAGCCAGAACTAATTTTCAATTCTCACTAGTGCAATAACTTGGATGTGAATGTAATTACTTACCAACAGCTCCATTCAGGTTCTGGAAAATCTGGCACTTGTGGTCCAGAGTGATGTTAAGAGATTCCTGTAAGATGTGAACATGGCAGTGTACTAAGCCGTCCCAAATATTTCTCCGAAGTGAAATTGTTGGCATAAAGAAAAGAAAAAAACATGACATACTCGTTTCAATGGGTCCAGGTAAATCTTGGTGTAGAAGAGCTGGTCATCATCGTTGTCATGGAGTTCCCACTGTGAAACTATTCTGTTTATATATGGGGCATAGCCAATCATACCTGAAAATAAATGGTGTGAAATGCATAGGAATGTGTAAATGATTTTTTACACAACTTGCAGAGCTGCTGGCTGGCTTAAAATCCTCCAATACATCCAAAAGAAGCTGAGATGCCTTAAACACAGTGTGATTTTTGGCACCCCTGGACATTTTCTCCTCCAAAGAGAGTGGAGGTTTTCAAAAGCCTGCTATCTTTTTGTTTTGACCATCTAACATCACATACTTTGGCTTTCAATGTACATTCTCATAATATTCTCCTCAATAACTTCAGTTTCAGTTTTTTCTCTCCCTCTGTCGCTCAAGGACTGTGACCACAGTAGCAGATTGCAGGGTTTAGCTATTCACTGGTGTGCGTCGTTTTATATCCCATCATTTGACAAAAAACCTCTGACACTGTAAACAAGTCAATGGACAGACATGACATAATATAAATGGTAGTAACTGGAGAAGAAAGTTGAAAGATAAATCACCAATTCTTAGCTGATTATATTGTTGGTATGTGGTTCATTTCACCAATCCTGAGAAAGTACAGGGAACAGCCTTCCTCAGTTTTTCTACCAAAGAAACCATACATAGATATATTTAACATATAGCCTCAATTTGTGTGTTAAGCTGAATTGAACTCTTTCAAGTTAATTTCTTAAGCGGGGATCCCCAAACAGGTTTCCAATAGCTGAGGATGATTTTTAAGGCATTTTGTAATGTTTAACTGATTTCAATGGTTTTGTGAAACTAGCAGTTAAATGTCTGCAATTTGCGATGTTCCTGATCATTTTCTCTATCTTGGCATTCCAGTGAACGGTTTACGATGTGAATTTATCAGTTCCAGGAATCCAAAACTAAATTAACTTATTACTGGGTACAATTGTGCCAAGAAAATCTCCCCCACACCCGAACACCAGCCTGAATTCTCAATATAAGATAGGATTTACCCTACTCCCCTAAAGCAACACTAAAGAAGTTAATTTTTATTTTTTTCCGAATTTGGCGCCACTGTGGACAAAAGTGGTAGTGTTTTGTCTTAATGAAGACTGCTTTTCCCATGAGGACCAGCGCATAGCATCGTAAAATTGTGATCTCCCGGTCCCCTGCAGTCGGATTGAAATACATTTGTGTTTCCAGTGGCTGTGTGAAGGAAGAATAGCATTAAGGTAATGAATCTAGTTGTGGCGAAACAATGTCATATGATGATGTTGAAAGTAAGAAACGGGGGAAGTGACGTATGCCATAAAGCAGTCAGCAAATTAGTTGCAGGTTTCCTGCCACCCTGCTCAAAGTTGCTTAGTCCTGGTTAAAGCGATACGGACTCCCTCCGCAAATGGCATAGGTTTCTTTCAACGAGCTGTAAGAAACATATAATTAAAAAAGCTATGAAAATATTTTATGAAGGTTGAAAAGTTATTTTGTACTGCTTTAATATTGAAGTTGCCATCCATACTCTTCAGACCAGTTATTTGTTTCTGTTCTGTAATTGATCACATAGTGTGCCTCAGTCAGCTGTTGCCTCCCTTTGTTGTTCTTTGGTAATTATGATATTTTATACTTCAGTCCTAAAAGGGGTTTATTGATCTCCTGTTACAATTCAGACATAAAAAAAAAGTCTGGCCATTTTTCATATCATAGAGGCATCTTCATCCACTATAATATTGTACACTGGATATATTCTTCGAAAAATATTATCATTAAACACAAACTATAGTTCCTGATCCTACAGTAAATAGTAAGATTAGCTTGTCTGGCACCGAAATACGTGCCACATTTAAGATCAGGTAAATCCACTTTAACAACTATCTGGTGATAAGATTAAAGTTCATCAAGTCATCTTCCTCATGTCAAGTTGTTTTAATACTTTTAATTGTGGTTATGATTAATGTCCATATTAAAGAGCAATTGAGCTGGTTTCGCTAATGTAGTTGGGGTGAGTGTAATGCGGTTTAAAAATGAAAGATTATAAAATGAAGGCTTGGAGCCATCAAACCATTCTAATTAATATCAAGACACAAAAAAAATGTTTGATAAAAACACTTTTGTTTTCACCATTTTTAGATATAAGGTGACCTTTTTGTTGCTCGACTACCCACAAATACAAAATGTCTCCTTCTCGACTCCAATACTACACCCTCTGTGACCTAGCTGTGCATGTCCAAACGCTATAAAACTTTCCTCACTGGTCACTTGGGCGGTAACCGTATAAACACAAACAAAACCTGCAATTTCATGCAAACTGTGGCACACTCCGGGGCCCAAGACAAATCCACATGTCAAGTCAATGGCAATGAACGTTAAAACTAGTCTCTGATCAGTCCGAGACAGTATGGCTCCACTTTGGGAGGTCGAACAAAATTAATTACCACAGGGAAAGGGGTAGTTCAATGTTCCAGGGGACTGTAAGCAATGTGTTTCAGTTTAATTGTGAATAAGGTTTTACTTGTTACAAAATGTTCTAGCAATCTACATTTTTTTTTCATCTGCGAGATTGACAATTTCCAATAATTTTTTTTAGAAAACATCCCTACATGTAAACGTAATATATGTCCATTCAACAGCTGGGAGTATTACTGCTAAAAAAAGATGCTTAATAGTATGGTTATATAAATTATCTACTCCGACATTCTACTCACCACAGGCAGAAAATACATTGCGGGTTTACTTGGAAAATTTACCCCAAGGAATTAGTAATAGAAAACCTGGGGTTTTGTATTTTAAAACTAACACTAGCTTATTGCCATTCCTTGTTGGAGCTACAGAAATCCTTACCCTAAAAACAGGATTTGAGCAAAGTGCTAATCCAAGTGAATTCCTGCAAATGCCTGATAGTCCTCAGCCTTTGACAGCTGATATTGGAATGTTTGAAACACAGTACACTCAGAGTGGTGGGGTGAGTATGTGGATTCAGCCTGTGTAATCCAACATAACACATAATAATAATTTTTAAAAAACATATTGATTATCTTACATTAAGATTTGAATTGCCTCATTCACCCAACGAGAAACTTTACATGTATACATTAAGCTGCAATAAAATCTGCAAATTATAGAGATACTGTAAAGTGTGGTTAACTTAACGTATTCAGGCAGAGATAGTTTCACGTTTACTGTATAGTAAGAAGATGTAGATGGAAAACCACATACGTAAAGCTCAATAAAACATCCGTGTACTTATACTATAGAAAGCCAACAGCCTAAAAAGGCTATTAAACTGTCTGACAGACAGTTTAAATACCTATATAAACAAGCTGTGTTTCCAGTGTTTCTTGTACTCTTCTAGATTGTAACTCAAAGTAACGTACCGAAACAATCTTTGCCCACAACGGATTTGTTTCACATCTTTAAACTAAAACCTTACAAAGATAAAGTGAGTAAATACATTAATCAACTTTCAAGTGCGATTTGATCTAATAACTGAAAATAGCTACACAAGCCAACCTGGCCCGTTGAGATAAGGCAACTGCTCTCAAGCCTTGGAAGGGTACGTTACCCTTGGTATTAGGAGTTGTCATCAAATGTTATTATATATTTTACATTGCTTTAGAGGACAGAAGATTTTCAGACATTGGACTGGACAGGTTTTTCAATTAATTAATACATCCTGAAAAACTGGATTTTGTAACAACTCAGCCTGTCTTTGTGCGATTTAAAGTTATTTGATGGGCAACTAAGCTTTTTAGAGACCAACATTTGCTGTTGTGGTTATTTTTGTTACTATTAAGTGTTACAGCAACAATAAGCAAGTTAAAGCAAGTTTCAGTTTTGGATGATTTTGGCGGCCCTGTTGACAAAAGCTGTAGTGTTTTGCTTATAGTAGTCTGCATTTCCCATTAGGACCAGCGCATAGCGTTGTAATATCCTGATCTCCCGGTCGCCTGCAGTTGGATTGAAGTACATCTCTGTTTCCAGTGGATGTGTGAATGATCCATAGTGATGAGGTAATGAATCTAATTGTGGCGAAACAATGTCATATGATGATGTTGAACTAAGAAACGGGGGATGTGACGTATGGCTAAAAGCAGTTAGCACATTTGTAGATGTTTTGAGTGTCATTCAACAATCTGCATGTCGACGTACAATCACAAAAGTTATGAAAACATTTTATGAACGTTGAAAAGTTACTTAGTGTTGCTTTAAAAGGCTTTTCCATTCACCTTTTTAGCCTTAGCTACAGAAAAAGCACTTAAACAGTTGTTATTGTTATTCACATTTGAGATCCATATCATGCTTTATTTAGACTCTTACCTGCATTTTAATTAAAGCATCTTTTTAAGGAACAGTAAAGTTTATTTTGAGATTTGTAGGCAAAGATTAAGAAAAGGAAAAATTGATATGATTGTTTTACAATATTTGTTATCAGTGGTACAAGCAAAACTTTTGATTTCTTTCTGGTGTCTGTAAGTAATTTAATGCAAAATTCTTGCTGTGCTTTTCAGTGATCATATTTAGGTTCAAAGTTGCTTTGCCAGATCAAACACTAGCGCAATGTGGATTTTTTTTTTTTAACAAAGATAAAATGTAAGTTTTACAGTGTGAACAAACAGTCACCAGGTTTTCAACAAATCATTTAAACACTCCAGCTTTTACAAACAAATTGAACTTTTGGGACTCACCTCCAGAGCTGAGGTAGCGCTTGCCACTCCGGACCAATGGGTACTTGTCAGCTAGACTATTATCCGGCCATATCAGTCCCTCTGCAGCAAACAGCACTTTGTGATTGGCTTGCTGGAACTTCCTGAGGATCTCCTCTGGTCCCCCAGCAAAGATAAGATCATAACTTGAGGGAAAGAGAGAGGATACAATATAACAAGTCGCTAGCCTTTTATATACCCAGGAGGAAAGGTTTTGTCTTCAACATATTTCATTAAATTTGATAGACTGCAGGCTTTCACATGCCTTAGACTGAACAAAAAAACCTAAATGTAAGCTAAGCATGCTCTCTGCGTTTAGTAACAGAAAGAGTTATTTGAAATGGGTTTTTTTTGCCAGACACAAAAGCCAAATCCATATAGCTTCACAGCAGAATCCTTGACTATATATCATTGTCTAATAATCGTGGCTTTTATTCTGCTTGTATGACGGCACAATACCTAGTGTAGGTCTAAATATAGTGCAACGCATGACACATTTATGGAACATGGCAGGGATAATAAAGAGCCACGAGAGGAAGTCTGACGTATGCCAGGATGTCGAAAAGTTTGGTCCACATCTGGCAGACACATGTTCATATAAAGATCCCTTGTGACTTGTTAAATCGTAAATCATTCACTTATTCGGTTAAAATACGCCTACTGTCATTGAAGCCATTCAGGATTGTGTCTGAGAATTACACTGAATTGAAAAAACAAGTCTGGAAACTTTAGATTCCTACTTACATGTAGGTTTGTTTTTTTTGTTTTTGAGGGGTAGTGTGGGGTGTTCAATGTATTACTCTTGCAGCGGTGAACAATGTTTACTAAAATGTGACAGCTTTAGTAATGCAACTGAAAACTTTTAAAACTGGATTGAGTTCTTGATAAGTTAAAACCAGCAACAAAGAAGCAGCAACTGCAAAACATAGAGATCTTTAGTTATCATGGCAGAGATACAGAGCAACATCTCCCTAAAGGAGATGTAGGAGTACAAAAAAAGACAGTTTAGAAGACCATACTATTTTAAGAGTACTGCCTCTGTGTTATAATGCGGTATTAATGCAGAACTTACGCAAACCCTGCTGGATCATGTGGATTTTGTCATGTTTAGTGCATGTTTACTACTTGTTAATCAGAAGGAAAATGATACATGGTTTTAGTATTTCAAACATAAGAAGGGTTTTCACACAGGATGAGGCTTCCAATACCTTGTGACTGTTATTTAATTTGCTAAGTGCTGCAGGCAACTTCTTTCAGTGGAATAAATGTAGGGATATTAGAGAAACTTTCTATGTGTAGCTGGATTAAATGCCACAAGTAGGAGATTGTGTATCAGTAATTCTATTTAGTAACCATATATTATGTAATAACCATTCTCAGGTATGCATTGCTTGGTGGTTTAAAAAAAAAATCTAAAACAATCTCAGTGCAACAATGAAGTTTGATGTCATTCACAAAATGTGAAATAAGTTACAGTGAGTGAATACTTTAACAAGGCACTGCAATGCAACAGTCTTTCAGTATAAAGGGCTTTAATCTTAACTTATACTGCTTAGTACATTTAGTTATTCTTTTCTATCAATTTTAGAAACTACACCTGTTCTGAAACAAAGGTTTTTTTAATAATAAAAACTTTTAAATTAGTTTACAGTTTAGTGGTTGAATTTAATGCATAACAAAGATTAGGCTAAAAAAAAAAAAACCTGTTGACACACCCCGGATGGGCCAGGAGGTTTTCAAAAATAAATAGCATTCTGAATTACTCTTAATCCTCTGACCTTTTAAAGCATATTATTAGACCACAACTGCTTTTGCTGAAGGAGAGAAAATGACTTTTTAACTACCAAGGGGGTTTTCACTGCAAATATTATTATCTTTTGCTGTACTTAAAGAGACTGCTTCTTGCAAAGCATATATTTTGTTTGAAACCCCCATACTTTACTCCATGAAAAAGTTGTCCATCAGTGTAAAAAGCTTACAATTGAGCAACCTGTGTTTAAAATTGTTTGCTCCTTCCATATAATATTGCCTTTCTCTGCTTTTTCTCCATCCAAAACACCTTTCACCGAGTAGTTCTGGCTTTCAAATCTGTTATTACCACACATGATGCTTAGCATTTGCACCACACTGCAATTAAAAGTGCTTTGTATCTCTTTCTTGGTTAGAAATTAAATGTAGATCAAATGCAAGATAAATCAAACGACAGTTTGCATAGAAACAGAACAGACTCAAGAAAATTAGATATTAAAATAAAACAGGCTGATGCAAAAGATAAACTACATCAAGTGGCTCCACAACTTACCAATCTACAAACAGTACGACAAGATCTTCCTGATCAGCCAGAATCTCCATGGCCTCCTTCAGTAGTCTGACCTTTTGCCCTCCACCAATAGAACGACCGACATCTCCGCCCTTCCAGGTCTCTCCCATTCCCAACACCTGAAACAGGCAAGAAGGTAGATCAAATCTCCAGACTGTTAACTGACAGAACATTTGTCTTGAAAACTGAAAAATAAAAAACCTTCTAAATATGTTAGCCCTAAAAATGAAACTAGGGTTTTTAGTTTTTCCTATTTTAAAATTTTTATCATAAACATATCTGTCTTTTACGTAATTTTAACAATTACCAGATATTTTCAGTAAATCCAATGACCATTAGCATGAGAAAAGGGAGGTAGAAGTCTAAGTAATCACTAGTAAAATTCATATGTGATAAACATACTGAACTTGGAACATCTGAAGTCTTGATAATTTGGTGTTGCTTTAAGCAGAATTAAGATTAATTTATCATATGTACAACTACTGTAAAAGTAATTCATACAGGGTCACATAAGGTTACCAGTGAAAGCACGCCAATACCAACTTGCAAGCTAAAAATAAACAAAAATGGTTTCATTTAACCACAAAGGGAAATTGTGGCACTACATCCTAGAGTTTCATTTTGGAATAGATGTCTTTCACAGCCTCCTGCACATCTTTGTTTCCTTTAACGTGCCACATCCCTTTAATGGGCCAATCATTCTGGGAAGTGTCTATGGAAAGCATTTTCCTGCTGAGTGTATGTGAGTTCTGTATCATTAAAAAATGAGAATTTTTTGGGGCATAGGGTTAGTAAAGGAGATAGCCTTACCTTCACAGTGTAGTTGAAATAATTGGCAGTTTGCATAAAGCGATGCAAGCCATCGGTTTCCTCTGTTGCTACAGTCAAGACCAGCAGATTTTCTGAAATGGACATAAAATTCATCATACGTTTTTCCGCTGCTAAATTATAGGGAGGGAGGGATATATCCCAGCACCGGAAAACTGCAACATTTAAAGTTGTAAAAAATGTGTCCTTATTTGAAACATATCCACAGAAATGCATTTTTCGAAGCTTAAATATAAGTATGGGGATTCCCTCTACTATCCTATGGGGCATGTCCCTTGTAAACCTCAAACCTATGTAAACACACTGGGGATCATTCTGACCAGTCTGAACCTATGTCTTCATTTAGGAATGACTTGTAATTTTAATTTCATATAAAAACTGTGGCATATTTTTGAACAGACAGTCAATTATCTATTTCCTCTCAGGGATAGAGAGAATCCCACAAACCACATAGACATTCCTATTTGCTTTGAGTGCTGAAGTTTGAGGCTTAAGGAAGGGTAAACCAAATAAACATTTTCAATAGTCATCAAACGTAACACTAGAGATAGGAATTGATTATTTATTTTTTTGTATACCAACCTGCCTTTAAACAAATATGTTTCATTTGTTTTATTAATCCAAACGAGGACATTTCCCGCATTTCTACATCGTCGTTATCAGATGTTGCTACTACATGAAAGGAGAACAATAATTTTCTATTGGCATGCATCTAGAAGTCTGGTAAATGTGTGCTAGTCTTCAGAGAAGGCAAAAAAATCTTACTGGCCTATTAAAACTATTTTATAACACTACTTGAAAACAAACGGCAAATCTGACCTCTATTTAATAGACAGCACTGTTCCATCAAATACTTGTAAATCCTTTATTGGTCAATGGCACATTAAACTGGTTATGAATAAATCTGAGAGAAAATTCTTCTGGGTCTTTTAAAGAACTTTAAGAGAGCTAATTGAAATTACTATTTGAGTCTTATCAGAGTTAAGGAACTAGTGCAACCTTCAACTCACCAACCCAAGTATCTATAATTTTGTATTTTACACTGATAAGGCATTGCAACAAAAACACCTGATACATAGTTTGATGGCTCTCATTTTTCTGGATAAAGTGTGTTAACTCCCTTCGAGCCAATTTATTATTATATTACACTATCCGGCAAGCAACAAAGCCAGTTTATAAGAACATTGTCTTTACCACCCAGCAAAATGGTCACTTATGCCAAGCGACATATGTTCTCAATTCTTGTTCTTAGCTTCAGGGAAGACTGAAGAGAAGCACAGCCAGAGGTTACATGTTACCTCATATGGGGAACAGATTTTCCTACATCTCTGTAAAACAGGTGAATTTATTGGTTACATGGGAAAATTACATTACTGGCTTCCTTTTCTCCAAACCGTGAGTGACAAAAAATATTGAGACGAAAGTTAACTCTATAGTCACACTTGTAACTAATACATCACTTTTATTTGAAGTGTGACTATAGTAGCATGCTGAACATCAAATCTTTGGGTGGTTCTTGACTAATTATTATACTAGTTTCATGTTTGGTGAGTACATACAATAATAGCTTGCTGGATTATGTTGATACACCCACATAGAAAAGAAATGAAAAATGAACCACAGATTCTCAATTAGCTTAAATCTGGAAAGTTTTCTGGACACAGGTTAAAAATCTAATTAAACTGTTATTGCAGTTTTGTTTTTAAGCATAGTGTTTTAGTATTACAAAATATGCAGATGCACTATTCAAAAATATAGTGGATTTTTTTTAAAATGTACTGTTGGTGGGTATTATTTAACTCTACTCAAAGAGGAGTGCCTTTTTTCAGATTTATGAATAAGCCGACGCCCTTTGAAAAAGCAGCAAAAACCCACACATGGATAATACAGGAATGCGTTATGGTCGACACACTTCATGGAGTTCACCTTATCTTCGCCAAACAAATAATTTTCAAGATATCCTGAACTGTGAGAAGAACTATTTAGGATTTTAGTCACTCATTTATGTTTTTCTTGGAAAGAAGTACCTTGGTTTCCACACGTCTTATCTCAACACCTCGTCTGAGAAAACAAATCTGTAAAAACTGTTATTCATACTGAACCAAATATATTACACTTTTTTATCTGATTACTTTGGACAACTTGGAACATAATATTTTTAGTTATCCAAATACCTAAACAATGAAAGCCTCTACTTAAAAAAAAATATGTTTAATAATATTTTCTGTGTTTTATTCCCTAAAAGATTTACTGACAGATAACATAACCAACAATGCTTCCGACATTTCACTGAACATTTGGACTTACAGTCGTATTATTATCATAAACAAAAGAGCCACATGAACACATCCCTACTGGCAAGCTCCCACTTAAGTACACCCCAAAGTGCAGACTATCTCTGATTTAAAAGGGATGATTTGGATTTGATTCAGAACTAGTCAAACAGTTTGTTCTTACTTTCTCCATACACACCTACTGGTGGGGGAAAAAAGTGCCTGAATAAGCTGTTATTTCTTGCAAAGAATATTGGGAAATTTTTGTTGTGTATGATGACATTGGTATTTCAGCTTTATTAAAATAAATGCACAATCTGTTTGTGAAAGATAAAAGTCTCATACTGTATCTTAACACATTTATAATTCAGTCAACCTAATATCCAATCAGCAAAAGTTCCCTTTTCCAAAACATCTGTATCTGTATTGAAAACAAGACTTGAAAGACCTGAGATTATGAAAATTCTGGTTTTCTAAAGGTGCTACGACTGTAGATACGATTACTGTTTACGATCTCAAGCTTTTATTCTCCAAGATTGTATGTATATAAATAAAAAGGGTGCAAATGTTAACCCTTTTTAAAAATGTGTGCAAGTAAATTACATTCTGGAAAGTTTGAATTATGAATGTTGGTTTTAACTATCTTCTTATTAACCAACGTCAGATGCATACTCTACTGTTTCAATGTGGTTATATTGTCAAAGCTTTTGTAACGAGTGGGAACCCTATGATAAAGGCAAGCAGGTAAACAGGTATGGCTCTTTCAGGTTCAGTTTTATTTATTTTATTTTCCAATAGCCCAGAGAAACAAGTTTAAAATAATTTGATTGCTGCCAAAATGTAAGCAAATACAAATATGTTGAGACATGTTGCTACGGTTTATTGTTTCACTTTGAATAAAGCAGAAAATGTTTGTTAGGTCAAACCCCTTGAACATTTTTATTGTTGTTAAATCTTAGTTATATCCTTTAAAGTGTTTATTTTTTGCTTTGTTTTTGTCACAGACAGACAAATATGCACACATAGCTGAGATCCAGATATCATGAGCAAACAAAAGAGCTTTTCATATAACTGTGATTTTAGAGGATGAGTGTCCAGTCAGAGTAAACAGAACATTTTCTCTTGGCAGTGCTGTATGAACACTTCAGGAGGAGAGGAATTTAGCACGAACTGTGCTACTGAATTTCTTCACCAAGAAAGGCATTAACTTTAAGCAATCTAAGTGAGAGTTCTCTGGACCACTTTCCTTTTAGGCATTCGACTAAATTTCCCTCTTCAGTGACCCTCTTGTGACAGGAGAATAGTTTAGGTACGCATTGGTTTTAGAAAAAATAGGAAGAAATGAGGCCATGGTATCCCAAGTTGATATAAAACAGCTTGTTTACTTTGGATTTACTTTGTTGAGGCCTTTTACAGTACCACAAGTGTCAGTTAAAGGAAAATATAAGTCACTTTAGTATTTTTTACCACTTCCATAAGCAACATAGGAATGTTTATCCATGCTTTCATCTGCAATTGTGTTTAAACTTCTTGAAACTGCTGCATTTATTAGTCATAAAATGTAATGTCATCTTCCAAGATGAATAATTAATCAGTAACTGTTAATGTGTTTAATTAAAACAGAAAATGAGAGAAAATAGCATTTTTCTAAAGCAGCACGCACAGCATTAGAAGTGCGAACTATTAAATACGAAACAAAAACTTTGCAAGGCTAAAAGGAATTCCAAATAAGTTGCTCGAAAGTTAACTTGAAGTCATTTTTGCACTAAACAATAATTTAGTTAGGTCTAAGTAAAAATTTGCACATATACAGCCTTCCTAGTTCTAATGGGTTTTTTTTAAGTTACCCTGGCCTGAACAAAATTAAACACAATTTATTTGACACTAGAAATGTGCACACAAAAAAAAAACTATTTTATGTGTCAAACCACATGCAATTTAACCTAAGAATGTAGCGAATTTAGTGCCGGAAGCAATTTTTTAATTACAAGATAACGTTTTTTCAAGAATACTTCAGAATCCTACATAAGCAGCTTTTATGTTCCCTTCAGGTGAAGGGCCAACAGTTATGAAGGTAATTTTCTTCATACCATTACATTTTGTTATTACTGAAATAGTTCAAGCTATTATACTTAAGATCTTGACTTTTAAAGTTAAAGGTATTGCTTGGATTGTTTGAATTGTTAATTAGTGAAAACGTCCACCGATAAACAGAAGACATGTTCTGATTGAACATGTGGATTACCCAATGGAGACAATTTAGCAATTGTCACAAAGTCATAAATAGTATCTATGGGAGGGTTCCCATGTATAAACTGAAATACAACCAATTCATAATTTCTATTTTTTTTAAATAGTCCCGAATATAGGCCTTTTAAGTGTCAGTAGTATTTATTTTGAAACTAGTGTTACTTACAGATTGTATTTGTGGCTAGATGAACATATGCTTGAATCCAACCAACTGTTCAGGTAGTTAAACTCTTCAGGTAATATTCCAAGACAGGTTGCCCCTTTATATCAACATATTTTGCAGTCAGTCAGCTTGTTTTTTTGTTTGTTTGTTTTCTTTGTTATTTTTTTTATTTTTCTGTCGTACTTAAAACTTTAACATAATTAAATTCATTTTTAAAACAGACTAAGATAATCAAAGAAAATAAAATGACATGTTTTTTTCTTTTAACAAAGGTAATAATGAGTATCTTTTATGAAAAAAATAAGCTTTTTAAAAAAAAAAACTGTGCCTTCATGAAAATTTGATTGTCCACTTTAAATGATAAGTTAATCTTAAGCATATTGTTTGATTCAATTTTGGTGAACGCCTGTTTACTGCCTGACATACAGAATTAAAAAATTGTTTAAACAAAACTTCCCCGACAGATTGATGGGGGATAAATATATAAAAGCAACACAACATAACCAAATCTAAAAAAATAATCAAGAACAGATTAGTAAGAAAGCCACTGACATATATCAGTCTAAAAACGTTAAAATAAACATTCTTAAGGCTTTAGGTCTCTAGTGAGATAGTGTATGTCTTTATGTACACAGAAAGAAAAAATGGAACAAGAGTAAACCTTTCAAAGAGTAACCTAGTCAACCAAGGGGTCATAAAAGAACCCAGGACTAAATATAATCTAAAGATTTGCAGACCTGTCTTGACTCAGTTAAAGACACCATTCATGATTCAAAAATAAGCAATTGACTGTCAGAATAGCCTCATGACAGAATCCTAGAAAACAATTGCAGACCAAAAATAACACAAAGGTTTGTATGTCCTACCTCACCCAAAAAGCATTGTGATGAACCCCAAGACTTCAGTGGAAATACTCTATTGACTCATGGAAAACAAGCAAACCTCCTTGGAAGGTACTGCATGATACATCTAACTTTGAAGTTACACTGCATTTTAGAAAAATTTATATTATTCCCAGTCAAATAGCTGTGTCACGGTGTGGGCATAAATTACTGCTTCAAGGCCACTTGGCATGTACAACAAGAGGATATTGTGATTCTCCTCAGAATGTCTTTCTCTGTCAACTGCTTTAAAAACCATAACAAAATTGAGCTAATGGTACATTTCATGGGAATTCTTCAGTGTGACTCCCAATATGCCATTCCTTCTTGTCTGGAATGCAACAATCCGGCAAAGAGGGGGGTGCGGCGTAATCTGCAGAGATATGAGGTAGATGTAAATAAGGGAAAAGCTAGCCAATGCCGACCAATAAAAGAAGACATATTCTTGAAGATTGAAGAACTTCTCAAGAACGATTACAAAGAAATCTTAATATGAAAAGGTTAAGTGTGACTCAGTAGTTCTCACAGCGCATTACCTCAGACACTCTAAATTACAAACAAACAGCTCAACACATGTTTGGCTGAAAAGGCATAGACCCAACCTTGTGGTGATATAGTGACAATGTTTTAAGGCATCATTACAGACCATGTCTGCCAGCAGGGTTTGTTAGTTTGTTTGACTGGCATTACGTGCAATAGAGAGTGTCGTTTTGCAGTATATATAAGGCACGGATAACCTTAGGTGGAGTTTCCTTTTCTTCTCTATAAAAGGCACCCTGATGTCACGTAAGAGATGTCTGGGTAAGGTATAATCAGAGTCGCCTTTACTGTGGAATAGAGGGACAGTTTACTAGATAATGAATGATGGTGTTTACCTAAGTATTTCATAAGTGGTCCGAAATAAATGGAAAAAAGTGTGTTGTATCAAAGTTGTATTTTTAGAAGAATTCTTATTAGTTTCCCAAGTCTTTTATATGTGTTTAAAACAAAAAGAGTAATCTCGGTCCCCTTAGTATTTATTATACCATTGAAACCTATTTCATTTTTTCTGAATATACTCATTACATTTAACTTGATCATGTACTTATTTTTGTTGAAATTCCTTTCAAATGTAAAGTTTTATTGATTCTATTGTCCCTTAAGGGCAGGGTCTCAGTGTTCTCCCATTAGAGTTGATTCCTTAAAATAAATTTCCTTCTGGCTAATTAACAAACAGGAGGAGCGATGGCGCTGATTTTCTGTGATGGTTTAGGATTGTAGTCTAACAATTGCTGTAAGTAGGCAATTGCAGGGGAGAAAGTTAACAACGCCATTCAGACCATGTTGGCCAGGCTTCCAAATATTGAAAAGTTAAAGCCGTCGCAAGATGAATGTTATGTGTATTTCTGATTCACTGAGCTTGTGCATGACATATGTCACAGCCAACCATTGGCAACTAGGTAAAATCGGACAGAGTCCTCTAGCAAGAAAACGTTTCTCAATAGCTAAAGGTTCAGACGGTCTGTACAAAGCAAACCAAAGAATAGGTAATTTGTTTTTACAATAAAAAAAGATGGATCAGAATTGGTACTGCTGCTAACTTTTAACACTCACTGGCAAGGATAATACATCGGCTAAAAAGAAAAATCTTAATTTCACATATTAGATAGGAAGTAATCAATTTATATGTACTGGATATGCCTGATAAGAACGGATGTTAGATTAGGATGGATACAATTTGTTGGCTTCCTCAAAACAAATGGCTATTCAACTTAACAATAAGACAGTGTGAATGAATTCCAAGACTGAGTATTAGACCTATAAACAAAGTTTTGCAGGGTTTTGCCTAACACTATAAGACGTACATGTTAAATTCACTACTTTTTCAGAATTGCTGTTCAAACAGTCAGGCATTAGTGAAAGGATCCTTTCAGGTGGCTGGAAAGCAGCAGTTTGCGTTGCCCAATTTTTGTAACTTTCCAAAACTGACCAAACCAACAGCAATGTCCAGTGTTCGCAGTGACCAGCCAGGTGCATGCTGGTGAACAAGGGGCAGAGCTCAGCATTCCTGCTTCTCCCACTGCCCCCATTTACTGTTGAATCACTGTCTATATCCGAGCTCTGACCGCGGAAGGGTACTCCCAGGGAAGAAACAGGGCAAAGCTGTCAGAATGTGGTGAGCTTTAGGTTTTCACTATGAAAACTTACATCTTTGCTGTGAAAAAAGGAAATTCTTTTTTGATTACTTCTGATTTACCTATTGCTGCAGGGAAACCTGTCCAATATTGTTAGTTTCAGTTTGCAACCCACTAAAATTGCCGATTGCAATCACTTCAATGTTCAAGTTTTTTTATTTGACATTTTCAACATTTGTGCATAAAACCTACACTACAGACACATTATTATTTTTGTTGAAAATAGTTGGATTAATGTTTGGATGTTAAAAAAGTTCTAAGACTTAAACAACTAGTTTTCCTTCATAAACTTTACAACATTTTGAAATGTAATACGGACATGTTTTGAAAGCAATTCCGGGATTTGCACCACAGACTCCAGGGTGTCCAGCAACTAAGTTCACAAAGGTCATTTCCTGCAGCCACTATGCTGCATTAGAGAAATAAGCTGCTACAATCAGCTCAACAGAAGAGAGTGTTGCACTTACAATATGAAATTTCTATGTCAAAAGTTTGCATTTGTAAATTCATTAGTAAAAAATATATATATACCTAAATGAAATGCTGTAATCTTGGTGATACCAAATCTTGCCAGACCAAATGAGCATACTTATAATTTACTAGAGATATTATTTTAATAAGTACGGGGATGAGGTAAATAATACAAGGGTTGAGTGAAACACATTATCTGATTTAGGGGACAGTTTCCAGTTATCTGTGTTAGTTATTTTACTTGTAGTAGATAGAATATCGGAGTGAGCTTGTTGAAAGCAGGAAATGTAAACAGCCAGACATCTGCCACATTTTACTTGATTTTACCGTTTAAAAACCACCACAAACTCCAATGTTTCATTTCATTTTGTTAATAATCTAAACCACAGTGAGTTGCTAGTTTGCTACTTTTTCTCTGACCAAACAATTACCAAAAGCTACAGGCTGCATCTGCATCAATCATCAAAGACAGGGGGGTCTTTTGTTCTTGCAGGTCTTGGAAATGCCTGGAAATGTTCTCTTCAGACTGATACAGTTAGCAGGCTCAGCCAGAGTAAGAAGGTGTCAATTTTCTTAATTAATACCGCCTTGAATGCCAATGATGTGACCGCTTTTTTTGTTTCAGTCTTCTTATAAAGCAAAAATCTTATGAAGTGGTGGGACATCCTCTTCACCTTTCAAAACACTTTCATGCCCAAAGATAGACATGAAACATTTTACTGTAGATTTTACAAGATCTCTGTGTAATGGGATTTGAGAGTAATTTTATACAAGCCCCTTGCAGCCACGTGCAAACATGGAAAGGATTACTAGTCAGGTCATTATAACGGAGACAGTTATTCAGCAGTCTACACCTATAAAAGGGGAACCTGCTCTAGTCAACTTTGTAGGGGCCCACGCATATAAAAAAGCTTACAAGCACTGGAATGAGTTATGATGTCGTGTTTTTCCCAGCTTTCTAGGCTTTGTTCACTCATATCTTGTCTAGTAAGATGCCTCTGTTGTGGTACTCACAGACAAAAAAACATGAAGCACCAATTAGCCTTTGTGGCACTAAAACTTTTTACTGCCATCTAATCTGCAACTTAAAAGCTGCTCGCAGCCAAATGACTTAAAGCGAGACAAGACTGCGAGAAACCGCACGGTCGCCTAATTTCACCCTGCGCGCAGATGTTTGCGCCAAAACACGCACCCTGCGCGCAGATGTTTGCGCCAAAACACGCACCCTGCGCGTCATGTATAATCTGCTCTTTTATCCTTTTTTTTTTTTTGAAGATATATAAGAAATTCTTAGACACAAACCCTGACGTGAACTACAAGTACGTGGATTAAAAGTGATTTGCACGCATTAAAATCGGATGAATAGGCGCAAAAAAGAAAGTTTGTGATTTCTTACCGTTAGGAATGGGCGCAGGGGATTGAAGCGCATCTCCTGAGAAGACAGACCTCCCAAACTTCATGCAGGATGATAAAAGCAAGCAGAAAACGAGGTACACCATGGCTGTCGCTGGGCTTGGTACCGGGTCAGACTGACCGAACCGGTTTCTAACTCCCTGCGCGTCAAAAGACCAGTTCAGTGTAAACTCTCGCGACGCTCCAACAATAATTAGGACATGTGTAATAATATAAAAGATTCAAAAAAAGAACTCCCCTGGATGCGCAGACCCGTCGGCAGCAGAGAGGAGTTTATAAGGAGCACAATTCAGAGAAATTAGAGCGCAGCAGGCGTGGTTCCCTAATTGCCGCAGCACCCACTTGAGTTTCCATGAGTGGAGGAGGTGGAGAGAGGGGAGGATAACCGTCCTCCTCATGGACGCAGGGACGTCCTGCGCTAAAAGTGCGACTAAACACAGCTGTGTTTGTGCCCCACACCCACTGGCTGTTAAACTTCTCCCCTACGGTTCCCTTTCCCCCCCTGAGCGTCAATGCTGAACCATTTTTAGCTGTAAGCTCATTAGGAGAAACAACCACAGCAGAGGGAAATGGAACAAGTGTTATTCAATGTGTGACACTGAAGTTTTGTATTGATATAAGTGAGCATTCTAAGGGTTTCCTTAAAAAACATATCTTCTGCAAACTGTCTTCTTTTATTAGTAAGGGCCTTGCAAAAGTGCATACTTGCCCTTTAAGCTGATTTTAAGTCATACCACGTCTTTTATTTAGTTTTCCTTCTTCAGGTTTCTTTTTGGTTATCCATTCATCTGTACTGTGATACCTGTAAAGCTAAAGTCATATAAATGTATTAAAATGTATTATACACATAAAGTTGCAGAATTTGAAAACATAGTTGTGTTATAAAACAACAAGCCAAGGTTAGAACGTTTCAATGGGCACTCTTTACCCCATCATTAGAAAATAAAAAGTGTTCGGCGCAACTGCACCGTGACTTTCCCCTTATTCTATACCTACAGGCCAAGAAGGAAGAGCATTAGTCAGAATAACATCCTAAAGTTACATGGTAAATCTGGAGGAGCTGCAGAGGTCAACAAGGTGCTGTCAACACAGTACTGTGCAAATCTGTACTTCAAGCAAGATTGCTAAGCAGAAAAGCACGTTGACAGGAAAACAGAACAAATCCTATAGTTTGGATACTCCACATAAGAGTATAATGAGCATGTTGAAGAATTTCCTATGGTCAGACAAGACCATAACTGAAGTTTTTGGTCCAAATGCAAAACTCTGGGTGGTAGAAAGTTGACTATCCCACACACAACCTTGAGGGCACCATGCCTTAGCCTGGTGCCTTCAAGGCTGTGTCCTATTAAATTGCTCTAACATATAAAACTTTAAAAACTCACTTTGGAAAACTTATTCCCTAACACTTTAAATGTATAAACTACAAAGAAATACACATTATTTCATTTTTTGTTTGTTTGTATGCACTACAAATAGAAATTTCCATGCTTGGAGTACTTAGTAAGTTGAAAGGTTTTTAGGGTTTCATTAAATTTTATTTCAATTAAGTATATTAATTTAGCCAAAGGTTAAAACAAACCAAATGAAAGAATGTAACGTCATAGGCAACAATAGCTCAACACACTTTACAAACCAAACAGGTGCCTTTTTAACACGGAAAATATATGAATAATTTAATAAAATCATATGAGCAGATTTAGAAAATTTTTTTATATACATTCCAATTCAATCATAGTTATAAAACAGGTACGTTTATTTTGCAGACTGGCCAGTTTTCTATTTACATGTGTATAATGACGATAAAGGGTATTCATTGTATTCATTCAATCATATGGAAATCCAATCGATTGGATCAAGTCTTTAACTTTGTTGCAAAGGCACGGACTTACAGCACACTTGTAAAAGGCAGAAACCTCCAGCAGAATCTGATTTAGTGTGAGTAAGCAAATAAACTTGCAGTACTGTTCCAGAAAGAGTGCAAAGAGAGCCTAGTTGTGCCTTGTAGTGGCTTGATGTTGGTAATAAAAACAGCATAGAAATAAACTCTGAATTACGAGTCTGCGATGACAAATAAAGTGCATATAGGATCCTTCTCCTTGGGAGTGGCGTTAATCAGTCCTGCCAGATTCATTTCCATTCCATTTTCCTTCAACGGCGCAACTCTGGCCAGCTTTGTGTTGGAGTTTTAGTTTTGCACCGGTCGCGTGATAACACCCAGTTGGAGTATTAGATGAAAGATAATTGCATGCTTCAATCTTAGCTAATTTACATTTTTTGCTGTTTGTTTTGAAGACAAAATGAAATACCTGGGTTTATTTGGGTCTATCAAAGCGCTACATTGAGGCTTTGTCTTGTTTTGTGTTTCTACAAACATCATCGGGTAAACAACCACAGCGCGCTCATGGCCCGTCCATGTTCACTCTTATATTTATGGTCATAATAATGAGGAACATACCTGCAATGGAGATTCTCCAAACAGGGGTATAACCAAATCAGACATTTTCCATAAGTGTAGGACTTGAGCATGAAGAAGAGTGTGTAGTTAGTCATACAAATAGCTCATCAATGGCTTGTATCGGTGGGGAGACACCAACTGTCTGGAGAACTGCATTCTATATAGAAATAACATTAAGAGATTGGCAGCAAACGCTTTGTTGAAGACCTGTAAGTCAGCAGGTCGTTTTCCTACAGTGACCATAGCAACATAATTAAAGAGCAGCTTGAAATTTGAGTATGGTCCAATGTTGGGTTTGCGGTCATTCAGAAATATATATTTTCTTACTTAGGAGAAAACTAAGCAAACTACTTTTGATTCAGATTTTTCAATACAATTCAAACCAGCAGCTCTCAATACATTGTCTCTGTTAGCTATTCTTCTCTGTTCAAAGAAAACATTTTTGTGCTTGAACAATTATTATTATAAATAAAAAAAAGTGTGTGTATTAAATTTGCACTTACTTGTCAATGGCTGATACCAATATAATGATACTAGTAGGACATGGGTTACATCTAAAAGAAAACTCACCTCTCATCAGTGTTCTTTACTCTTTAGTTGGAGAACTGAGTGTTTCAGGTTTCTATTGACCAGCTCTGAGGTTTTTTTCTTTTATTTCTTTTTTTTTGCTATTTGGTACCCTTTCTGGAATATACATCAACATACATGGCATAAGCCAATTATACCTTTCTAATTCAATTTCTTTGGGAAATCCTATGAATAAAGCAGAAACACAGGCACCGAATGCAACTTCCTTTCACTGTCAGATTGAATCTTTGTCTCAGCTGAACTTTAAACCAAATGCTTTATCTAATTGATTTCCCTCCATCCTTTATTAAAAGGAAGAGACTTACCACATCCCCTGGTTTCCCTTACTTGTAAACTCTGGACAGGACATTGTGATGCCTGACAGCAGATTATTCCCATAATGACATAAGCAAGTTAATGGAATGAATGCAAATTTAAAAGGAGGGATTTTTTTTATAATGAAACTCATAGTAAAATATATGTAGTAAGGTATAGAATAAAGCTTTCCCTCGTTCCAACTGTATCTCTTTTGGCAGTCCAGATGACTTCCAGCTTATGTAATTACATCATGGGTTTAAAGATTTTGAAACCAGAGTTGGTAAAAAATCAAGCTTTTATATGAAGTAAATTACATGTTTGTGCCAGAGAGTCAATACAAGACCCTGGACTTGGATGTCAGCCATTCTATTTTTTTTTTCATTTCATTTTTTTTTTTTTTACAACAGCTTAGCATGCAACTCACACTGCAGTGAGTATAGGGCTACGATGTTTATGGAAATTGGTATGCCATGAGAAAATTACCACTTTGACGCTTGCTGTATGTCTGCCGCATGTTAACACATCGGAAAAAGGTCACTCTCCCCGCTGTGAAATATAGACAGAAAGCAATAACAGAATACTCTTCGTCCTGACCGTTGCTTAAACGTGTCAGTCCTGTATTTTTAACACAAGACAATCTTCAATAGCTCCAGACTAAAAACCAACAAAAGTAAATTGTTTTTTTTTTCTGTTGCTTCTGAGGGACTACCTTAAACATAGAAATAAGAGGGCAGAAACCAGTGCTGCATTTGTAATATAATTAAAACAATGTATACATTTTTTTCACATTTTCAAATAGTGCAGCCAAACTTTTTTGATATTAGTTAGCACTCAGTGTATGGTACTTGGTCCTGTGTTTACCGAAATGCTTTAAATGAGTGTCATCATTAATGTTAAATCCTCTCCTAGCATATTGCAGGTAAATTGCGTTGTAGTTCAATGTTAAACCCTCTTTTTTGTAAGTCGCTTTGGATAAAAGCGTCTGCTAAATGCATACATGTAAAATGTAATGTAAATGTTTTATTTGACAGGTCAACACAGGGTAAAGCTTATTTGTGATGAGCAGAAAACATGCCTGTTTTCACAACTTGAACTGGCAGAAGTCATCTAATAGAGCCCTCCTGTGCAATTTTACCTTACAATAAAACGGTTGATGTTTAAGGGTCTGAAAGAATTATAAGAAAATATGAAAAGTATTGCAAAAATCCAAACTTTTTGGGTGGTCATGGCTGCCCATCCCAAGGCTGGGAAAGTAGAGCATTATTAAGAAAAGCTGCCAAGAAGCCTACATAACATCGGGGCAAGCAGTGGAGATACATGGCATAGAGAGAAAAGGTGGGAAATCCATGAATTTGGTCTAAAAAAGTCCCAACAAAAAATCTGGAAAAGTAAGGAAAAGCAACCACTGGAAGAAGCTTGCTACAAATTGTGTGTCTAATTTGATAAAATACATTTATGGGATTCAGTAAGGATGTGGAAAAACGTTTCAAGTCATAAGAGACCATGATTTGATTTCATTCTTGGTAAATATTTTGTATGACAGAAACAAAGTGTACATACCCTGCAATGCACCAAAGCCCATTTAAGAGACGGGGATGGCAACATCATCCTGTGATCAGGCAATGTTTTCCTTTTGTTTTTTTCAAATTTATTACAAGTAAAATGCTATTAGATGCAATCTTTATAAAGGTTTATACTGGTAATCCCAAAAAATGTGCAAAGCTTCCAAGGGTAAAAACACATTTAGAATACAGTGTATTTACACAACTCTATTTTTATAAGTTGGT
This sequence comes from Orestias chungarensis, assembly GCA_032876305.1. Taxonomy (NCBI): domain Eukaryota; kingdom Metazoa; phylum Chordata; class Actinopteri; order Cyprinodontiformes; family Cyprinodontidae; genus Orestias; species Orestias chungarensis. Next base: position 627,345 of record JAVLVB010000491.1, on the reverse strand, counting down.
ATACTTAAAAGTAAATAGCAAGTTGTACTACATGGCTGGTGGCAGTGAGACTGGCAAGAACTTTAACTGTGGGAGTATAGGAGATCTGGGGGAGAAAATTACATTTAATTGCATAAAAATGGTCAGATACCTCAGTTAAGAGGTGACTGTGGTGAATTGGAGGAGGACGGAATAGAAGGTTTGGAGTCCATGTGGACAACAAGGCAAAGCTGCAAATAATTATCTCCAATCAGCCCTGTTACCAACGGATGCTGCAACACACAGCATTAAGCAGAAGAAAAATGATATATACATGGATTTTTTGTTTTCATGCTACAGTTAACAGTGTTACATTTTTTATTCTACCATATCACTTTTATCAGTTTGACTCTCGCGTCTGCAGAATTCCCTTAATAAAAGCATTAGATGAGGTTTGTTGACAACAGTTGTGTTGGTGTTGTTGCTCAGACAGTGGGTTTGCAAACACTGCTTATGTGTAATTAGGGTGCACTAAGGAGGCAGACTCCAAAGACAACTTAATTCATACACATACTTACTACGTTTTATTTTTATTTTTATTATTATCATCTGCTTTACTTTCATAGCTACAAATAATAAAATACTTTGAAAAGTTGGATTAGTCTGCTACATAAGAGAGAATATTCATCAGAAGTGGTCAGGAAACACCTTGGATTTCAATCTACTTTTTGCTTCACTTTCATCTTCTTTTAGTGGCAACGCTGGATGTTTTTGCAATCATACTGGTGACTCACATATCCTAGCAACTCAGCCCCGTTAACCTTTCCTCGGGAACCCACAATTGCACCATGATTGTCGAAGAATGGGTTATATTTTTATCCCAAACTCTTTGATCACTTCACAGAAGGTTTAATTACCAGTCCAGATTGGTAGGAAGAGTATCGGTCATCTATTTCACTCAGCTCTTCCTCCAAAAAACCCAAAAAAAACTTTGTTTCTGCATCATGCCAAGGCTGGTGCCGCCTCTTGTGGTCACATTTATAGGGATACTAGGCATCCATTGACCCGGGGTGTGGTGCAAGGGTGGAATCCTTTGGGGAATTTTCTAACTGTTTATTTGAATAAACAGTAAGAAAATTTACTCTATATTTCCTGTGTAGAGTTACATATGACTTCTTTGTTATAAAAAAGACAGAATGTGAGGAGCACTTTAAGATATTTGCACATCTTAAACTGGCATTCTTTTGTCCTATGAATAAGCATTTCCATTTGGTAGACTGAGCTATTTGAACAGTTTTATAACAAAATTATACATAAGTCTTTTGGGCAGATTAATTTGGATATCCTTATTAGGTGATCATTTTAAAACCACAAAGCCTGTGAAAATGGAAATTAAACATTGCCACCAACCACTCCTTGAAGGAAATCATCATTGCTGCGGGAGGCATTCGGACTCTACTAATTTGCTTTTTGAAATGCAGATTGCAATCATGGACGACAGTGACTATGTGAAACGTGATATCTTTATATATCCAGACATTGGATATATAAATATGAGGTTGGATATATGGTATCTTGAACATTTTTAACAGTGAAAACAAAGGTGTCTGGTGATGCATCTTTATCTTACCTTTTCTGCCTTTATTCCAAGACTTTTAAACCCATCCTGAACAGTAGACTGAGTAGTACCACCTTTTCTGGGGGGGCATATAGCCTCAGATTTTGAATTACTCTCATCCCTGCTACACTACGTTCGGCAGTGCACACAGCACCTCTGCAAATCAAAGTTAAAACTATCATTTTTAAAAATGCTTCACACCTATCCATGAATATTCCTTAACATCTTGTCCATGAACACCTCAAAACAGCATTTGGAACAAGGGGCAGCCCTCGGAGGAGTCCAATCTGCTCAACTCTGTGGTTAAAGTTTGGACACATTTCTTGCTTTGGTTGTGCAAGAACCGGGTAGCCATTAATGCCTTGTACAGATCCATAAAACACATGTGGTCCAGAAGACCAAATTCCTTACTCTATGAGGGTAAAGGTCTGGTCCACCACAAAAGGCATAAAATACGGTCAACTCCTTTACATTGTAATATACTGTATTTTCCAGGGAGGATAAAAAAATTATCTGTTAATAGTTGGAACATACTTTCTGATTTTGGTTCATTTTATGTTTCTGCTATCAATAAACCTATCAGATTAGCATCATGGCTTAAAAAAAAAGAGGATTGTGGGACAAACTACAGAAATAGGTTTCAGCATTATGGTGACTGAGCTCAGCCTTGAAAGGCTTTTGTGGAGCTCTGTCATCAGGAAGATAACCAAAGCGGAGCTGCTGCTGCTGCTGCTGCTCGGCATCTAAAAGAGTTTACTTGTGGCCCCACTCTAGAGGCATTCTTGTCAAGTTCCAGAGGTAAAAGATTCAGTAATCTCAAAACTTCTCTGGTCTGGTAACGCATTGGCGATGAGCTAGAGTTTGTTTTTGCTGGACCTGGTAAGCCAGCAGCACACTTCTGCGATTTTTGTTTAGTCTATTAGTGAGTGACTTTTGTGCATTTCACTTAAGAGAGGAAGTGAAATGTTTTTTCCACATTTGAATTTGCACCAGGTCTTTTTGTAATGCTGTTTTGTGATATCGCGACAAAGAATAAAACTGTTTAAGATGCAACTTTAAACAAACAGAAATAGAAAACAGTGGAGGACATAAGGAGCTATTTGGCAGTAGCACAGTTACAAAGACGTACAGGAAAAACACAGCATGGTTCTGCAAACAAACACACTAAATCTGTTATTTTGCACGCCCTTGTTAGTTAGCTGTGCTATTAAGTCTAGTTGAAAAATTCTACTCTGCTTCCAAAAATCTATCCTTTAAGACATACTTTTAGGAACAAAAGCTGTTTGTTTGGTTATTTTGGGAATGTCTTTTGAATGTTACTTATATCCTATATGTATTATTTAGAATTTCATAGCTTTTAAAATATTTTCAACAATTCCTTCACTTTCAGTGTAAACTTTATTATTAGTGTATCAAACACTGATGCATGTTTGTATCTTTGTTCTCTTTAGATGACATGTTGTACATTTCATTATACGAAAGGTGGCCTCTTTCAGCAGATAGTATTTCTGTTTGTTTCCTCCCCTGTCACTTACATTCAACGATGTAGTGGGAAAACCATTTGGTTAATTTTATTTTTTTTTTATTGTGCGGCCTGTTCAACATCACCAGGCCACATCTTTCCTAGATTTAATTCATTGATTGATCAGTTATGATGAAAACCTTCCCTTTCGAGATGTTCCTATTGCAAAAGACCAGCTGACTTCTTAGATTCAGCCTCTGATATGAAAAGAAAAATCCTTCAGAGCAGCCGACTGCAGAGAAACTATGCACGACCAGTTGTAATGAGGACTGATTACCCTGTCACAATTTGGTCACAATAATTACCCCCATACTTGATTTGCTGTGTGTAACTGTGTAAGCTTTTATAAGACTGTGTGTCTTTTTTCCATTCAACTTGGGAGACATAGTTTAGCTGCATCCATATCTTCACCGAACTATTTTGTTTTCTTCTAAATTGCTAATTTTCATAAATTATAAAGGAAAATATATTATTTGTGGTTGTTTATGTAGGGGGATAGTTTTTTTTGTTTTTTTTAACTGGACATTTCTAAATTTGTTTCAACTTACAATTAACTGGAAGTCTAAGCGTATATTCAGAGACTTTTAGGTCAGTTTCTTTTTGTTAACATTTTGAACCTTGAGTGTGTTGTTCTCAACTGTTCTCAACCATACTTTCTCTCTTCATAGCTAAATGGCAAACTGGAATTTAAAAGTTCGCTGGCAAAAACCTCACCTTCTTCTTCCATCGATTGCCAATCTGACACAGAGCATGGATTGTGCTTGTCACCACAGGTTATGGGTTTGTGTTTTTGATTGACTTATCAGTTGTCATGTCTGTTTTTTTTAGTTTTGATATTTGGACAGGGAAGGAATTTGCCAGGTTTAACAGGCGCCCACGTCCTACTCTGTTTCTTTTTATTTTATTTTTTTTTTAGTATAATTCACAATAAAAATGTGAGTTTAAACATTACCACTGATGTTGACTTAATAAAGCATGTATACTTTTAGCCACTTTAATTCATGAATAATAATTATAATGGCAGTGTGTTTTTGGTACTGAAATGTGAATTTTTTCAAACCTGTTAAAAATCATGATACCTTTTAAAGTGACTCATTCATGATTAGTCTGTAATTTTCCAGCCATTCTTCCCACAAAATGGTGCTATAATGACCCTATTTGACTTTAGGTATTGGTGAATGAGTAGCCACGACCTGATTTCTAAAACAGTCACGTAGTCATTTTCAGTAAGTTAGAATAAGTGTAGTGATGAGGCTCCTTTGTTAGATCAAATATTCTTTTTTAAATTACCGTCTGTTACTCAGTTAACAAACACACGTATCATTAAGTCCACATTTTTAAAACTTCTTTGTCTGATGTAGTTTGGTAATGTAAACGTTTGTGTTTTCACAGGCTAGAAAATCCTTAAATTAACAGGTGGAAAGGTTTGAAAACATCATATTGTGTGTAATTAATTTATGTAACATGTTTTAATTATTGAACTGAGATCTTAAAATAAATTAAAATGTTTAATATTGAACTATGTTGAATATGACTGTACTGTCGGATGTCGTAGCAAGTCTTTTTAATTCATATATCATTAGATTAAAGAATGTTATTCTGCATGGTTCAGGAATAATTCATATCTGCAAAACATTCCACTGGTCATCATAAAGATGTAATAACTGGAGTTCTGTCATAGTTAACCTAATTGTCTAGCATCTTTTTCCTTTGTCTAAAACAAAGTTAATTTAGTGATTTGTAGGATTTTGGGTTTCTTCAATACACAGAAAGCATGGTTTTGTAAGGTGTCTTTTGTCTTTATCTTTAATGGGTAATAACTTAAACTTCCAAACTGCTCGTGTAGTTTTGATAGAAATAGTACAGTACTTATTTTATAAGAGAAGAAATGTAAGATATACATTAGCTAAATAAAACAGAAGAGCCTAAATTAGTAAGATACTTTTTTTTAAATCTATTTCTTTTGTTATAGATTACTTTTTTTTATTACTTTCATTTGCATAACACAAATAAAAATGTTGACTTTTATACTCGTTATTATTTCATTATTTGCAGTCGGTTAAAATTTAAAACTGTACTTTTTTGCCAAAAAATGTGTTCCCTTAGCCAAAAAATACCCTTTTGTTGTAAGACCATAGAATAAACATGCATTTCATGCTAGATTTGTCTGTCATACCACAGTAAAAGTAAATAAACATGTGGTAATTGCAGTTGGTATCTTTAACTTTATTGCATGTATTGTGTTCTTAGGCTGCGTTTGCACAGATGTGAGTTCAGCCATGTGATTGTCCCAGTATGTCTGAAACACAAATCCCACAAATTCCAGGGAGTGCTTTTGAGAACCAATTGCATTCACCCCATTACACACCACACTGCCTTCCATGGAGCTCCAATTGTATTCTAAATTAGAGTAATTGTAAAAATAGATATATTTGTTGATACTTGTCATACGTTTAAAATGGCTACCATTCAGGCCTTGTGTCTGTTCATGTGTAAGAATTACAGTCTGAATTAATAAAAACTTCTTTTTTTTTTATCTAACATTCATGTCCAAGTTTTTGAACACAGGACAGATGTTTAATGAAAATGAACTGTTTGGTTCAAGACAAGATGGTCATCCCCCAATAGCATGGGAAACAGTCGGGGGGTAAACAAGGTTAAAAAAAATGGCCGCCGGCTGTTGCAGTTGAAAAATTGTATTTATTAAGTCAAATTGAACAATTAAAATTTCTTTGACATGTGCTTATGAAAACTAAAACAAGAAAAAAAAACAGGATTCTCCACTTGACGTCGTCTCACTTACACGAGAAAAAGTCAGTTCATTTCCCACAGACTGGATCTCTTAAGCAATAAATCCCTTCTCTGTTTACAGACATGTAATCAAGCGGTCTTTGAGAACAATTCACAACTTAACATGTTTACATCAGACAACGAAAAAACAAGTCAGGGTTTTTCTGTTGCATTTTCGTGAACATAATAGTTCTCAACTAAATAATACAAAGAACATTGAAATAGACACAACTACCTTATTAGTTATATGTCTCCTATCAGCTTTGCTGTTAGAGACAGATGTTTTTTTCCCATTATTCTTTGCAAAGATTATGTTATTTAACCTTAGGGAGATATCAAGTATCATATGCTGTTTGCTGCCAATAACAGCTGTGCATTTCAGAAGAGGGACTAAATTATCTTTAAATTCCTCAAAAAAGAAAAAAAAAAGTTGAAATCTGCAACTAGAGCAGTCCAAATCTGCATAAAGTGCAATATTCTTATACGACAGTGCCCACTTGTACACATCAAGACTAGATTTTAAAAAGAGTTTTCCAAAAGCATTTAAAGTGTGTAGACTGTGCATGAAAGCCAGGTCAATGTGGTCAACAAACTAAGTAATTTAAATGGAATCTATCACTTTTACCAATAAGAGTGATTAAGTGTCAAACTTGGAATTAATGCAAAAGCATACTGAAGGCTATAAAAAAAAGTAGACATTTCACAGAATATTGTAGTCTAGGTTTATCTTTTAGGTTGGGAATATTCTTAAATAACCAGGTTATAGGAATTGTTCAATAAATTGAACCCTGAGTCAAATTTAACATGTTGCAAAAAAGAAAATCACAAGAAATGACAATAACAGTTTTTCTAATTTTATTGAGGTGGTTTTACAAACTATTTGCACAATTTAAGCCAAGCACAGTTCCAATACATTGCAAGGACTAAACATTATATTAGTTCATAGTATTAGTGCAAAAGTTGGACACAGCCTTTAACTGTTCACTGTTTAAACTCTTCATTGCATAACATCCAATCTCAAACTAATGATGGTAACACACAAACAAAGTGCTTATCAGCATCTCATACTTTTATTTCACTGTCAAATGATAAGGTTAGTGAAAAGGAAATGTTACCAAATTTACCTCTTCTGTGAGGCAATAAAACAGAAAACGCCATCCAACAACAGAACTAGTTATAAATTCTACATACCAAAGAGAACAGATCTGGTGATAGAAATCCACTTATGGTAATTATACAGTACAAGCAACTGTCGGCACACCGAATGCAGAGTGTAAAGCTGTTGACAAGGGACATCTTAGGTTTACACAGAGATCAGTTTCTCAAACTGGCAGTATTCGGTAATCTTTAGAAAAAATAATTCTGCATAATTTTAATACTTGAATATGAGAAAATTGCTTAAGATGGCTCTTTTTTTTTTCAAAGTCTGCAAATGAATGAAGTGGTAAACCAAACAGACAAAAAAATGCATCATCAGCACTATGAAAATACAGGCATTATTATGGACATAATCAATGTCTATCTGTATATTTGTTACCATGTTTTATACATTTACACCTGATTGAAGGCTAAATGGGGGCCAGTGGCTTTAACAAAAGCCTGTTGGCTACTGTTTTTTTTTTGTCACAAATGTAAGGGAACTGAAAGAACAGGGATATCAAGATCATACCATGCCTGGTCAACAGGATGAAAATAAACAGAAAAAATTAATGAAATCGTCCTGATTTATGTACTTATAAATGCAGGTGCGTAATTTCCAGAATTTGCGGTACTACAATACAGCAGCATGCGTTTCTACCTGAGTTTGTCCAAAAATACACAAAATGAAACAAAAAAAAAACAATAACAAATAATTATAAATATATAACAGCAAAAATTGGGTTATGAAGTCATTTCTTATGGAAAATTAACCAATGCTAAGTAATTATCTAGCTCCCTCTTGTGGTCAATGCTAACATGTCAAGCTACAATACATCTTTATAAATAAATAAATAAAGTATCCACTGTGTTAATAATATTTACCATATAAATAAAACCATAGGTGCTGCAAATGCTTAAACATGACAGTATATGTTCAACTTAAAACACCCAAAGCTAGGAGTTCAACACATCTAAAATACCTACAAAAGCCATTGACTTTTGGAAAACAAAATCTGAATGGACAAAAGTTTTACAATATTAGCATATTCTTTCAAACTTTACAACAGAACATGGCTCTTTTCCATTTTTTAAAATCTAATATCAATGTATTCTTAGTGTATAAATTTACTTTCATAAGAACTTTTGGGTCTCACCCTGTAATCAGTGACTGTCATGTGAATACACCTCATAACTAATACACGGCAACATCCTTATGATCACTCCTATTCTAACAACAAAAACAAAAAGGGAACCCTCACAGCCCCAAAACAAGACAAACGAACCTGAGCAGCTGAAACAAACAAACATACAAAAATCCCATGATGAATTTTTTACGCAATGTTAGAACTTTTGAGAACTTTCGTTGTTTGAAGAATCTGCATTTAGGACTGATCATCATGGCTTCTTGTTCTTTTTTTTTCCAGGAATGTGATGTAAACTTCCTGCTTGGTTCCTAGTTGGTGGTCTCAAAAAACATGAAATCCTGTTGTTAAAAAGAAAACACATGAGGTAACTGTTACTTAGGAACAATCAAAATCTGATATAAGCGAAGGTATCGGGCAAAAATGTATTGGAAAATATAAAGTCATATATGTCTGAGGTGTGTTTGGGATAGCTGTATTGTTAAAACATTCCATAGAATGTGTTACTCACGTGAGTTAAATAAAAAAACAAAAAACATAGAACATGGTTCTGCTTTTATACAATTGTGAACACTTTGTGCAGAGATTCAGTAAAATATCACCATTATGCTTAAAAGCCTCAGACTGGCTCCTCCAGGTTTTGCTCCTGTTCATTGTTTAAGATTATTTTGCTTGTGGACCAGATTTCAACCATCTCACCCATCCTGTCGCTAAATTTCCTTTGTCGTATTGTTCAGAAACAACTCAGGAGGCATACGGCTTTAGTATACCATGAACACCAACCTACTTTAAAACCATTATCATTTCTACAATGGTCCAAACGTTTTGACAAGCTACTCAAAACGTTAGCTTGTCAAAACTTTGCAGGTTTCAAGATGAGGGGAATAAATGTTTTAGTATCATGGTTAGATGACAAAAAGGTTTATATTTTGGGACAAGAAGTATGCTTGTTGGAGTTAAGGGGAGATTTTCCAAACTAAGAACAGGTTTCAACTTTCAATTGGGAAGTTGGCATCATTATACTGTTGGGTTCCTTTGCTGTCGTACTTATGTGTCACATAAAGTACAGGGAATATAAAGAATCATCCATGTTGAAACGTTTGACAACTGCATGTGCCTACAGGAAAATGATCCATAACGCATGTCAAATTTGGTGTTAGAACGGATAAAGTGTTGCAATGGTGACCTTAAGGATACCAACACCTATTTGAACATGGCAGGCTTCACATGTTAGCAGGGTCCATGTTAGAAAACTAAGCAAAGCCACAATCCTCAATTCTGCCTGACTGCGTTTGTAGTCAGCCAAAATCACACGATTAATTGTTTGAGCTGGAATCTGAAGCTAACAGAGAGTTTGCGATTAACTTGCTGATAAATATTTTCTCAAACATTTGATTAAATGTAAAAACCTCACAGAGTTTAGGGAAAATCTTCAATTAAATTTAGCTTTGTGAAAAAAAAAATATATATATATATATTTCAAATAAATCATCAGCACTCCCAAATTAAAACGACATTTATGCCCTTGATAGGTCCATGTTCTTCAGAACCGTAGCTCAAACAAGCTGTCTTGACATTTACTGTGACTGGGTTAATTTTAGGTCATAAATAACACTAAATGCAGTCTATGTGGTAATATAATTAGAAGCTCCATGAACATCCTGACTACCAGCGACAAGAAACACATTCACGATGAGTGTGAGGTCATGCGAGGCCGTGGCGTCTGCGACAGCCACACTCGTACAGACGCTTTCTTGCAAATTACAAAGTGAGAATCCCCAACATCCTTTACAAGATCTTAACATTACAGGTTATCATCACATTTCAGGCTGATTTACAGCCATAAGTATATATATATATATATATATATATATATATATATATATATATATATATATATGTAAGAAATGCTTTGGATGCCGCACTTACAATGAGAAAACATGCTCCGATCATTACAGCTTTCATCCTCACATCCAGATCCATGGGAAACTGGATCCCGAAGTTGTCAGCATCTGTGAATGCCTCCCGTAGCAGACCTGTCCACTGTTTGCTAATTTTTCCAATCTTGCTGACTTCATCCATTGTCAAAATCTGAGGAAGGGCGCCAGGAATACAGAAGAGAAATCTATTAAGTACAGATAAAGATCCGTTAATGGTTTATCCCGTTTAAATGTTTGCTTGTGCCAGCAATAATTCCTGTATTCTGCAATGTCTTGAAATACCTGAAGGAGGAATCAAGGCCAAAGTTTCATACTTTATTTGCTCTTCCTTAAGGTCTCATAGAATCTTTGCATCGCTGACCCAGATGCCCCCTCTCACATCTAAGTCTTATAAAAGTATGCAAACCATGGAACAAAGGCCAGATCATATCCAAATCTCTGTCAAGTTGTACAAAACACTGACTGAAAGACAACTCCCTGATATGGACATTTGTTAAAGAGAAACAACGTTAGACCGGAACACTTGCTTCAAATGACTTAAAAAAAAAAAAACAATATCACCTCGAAGTCAACTTCAGGAAGGCAGCTCCATCCACAGAAAGGCCCATGGATCTTCAGCACGGGCTCATTATGTTCATTTGCTACAATAAATTTAGGAGACAAAGGATGCCACTGCTGTTTCACGTAGCCAACTGTGTTACCGGGTGGAGCCTGCACCTCCAGCTGTAAAAGACATTAAAAAAATATATAAAAACATGATTAGAACTGTTTTTTTTATAACATGATGCCACAAACGTCAACGTATTTGATAACGATTTTATAGAACTGCTGTTTAGGTTGTAGTCCTTGAGGAGGTTAAATTTATACCCGAGTAGCAACCATTTTGGAGCAACCCTCTTGTTCAGCCGGATCCACCTTCCCATGAATTCATGAAGATAGTCTTCTGCCATCCGTATCGTTTTACATGGAGGTATAAAAAGCTAAAATTTTAACATGTTTTCTTACAACCACTTATTGATAGAGGGGGTAAAAACTTTTGATTGGCTTGTCAACAGATTATCTGATTTCTGCAGCCATGTGTTACAATTTACACCTTGGATGCTATAATTCTCTCCCTACCCAGCCTGTGAGTTCAAGCTTTGGTAAGTTTGGACAGGATTTTATTAACGGTTGTAATTTTTATCTTGTTTTTAAACATTAATATTTTTTTCTTTTACTTCGGACTTAGAAAATCTAAATGACCATTTTGAAAAGCAGTGGTGAATACTTGTGCACGGCAGTGTAAATGACATCTAAGCCTGATATTCTTGCAGGGTGCCTTGAGACGACATCTGTTGTAAATCGGCGCTATGTAAATAAACCGATCCTTGATTCTAATCCAAAAGCCATTTGATTGGCGATTGAACTCACTTCTTGTAAACAGCAGGGGAAGAAGCACGACATGCACTTCAGCGGCCTTGTGATGCTGATGATCTCCTGGCCGAAGTTGTCCAGAACATGGATGTTAAAGGGACGCAGTGGCCCGCAGCACTGCCGACTCAGGCAGTCATTCTCCTCGACGGCGTAGAACACGTTCTGACCCATGACGTTTCGCACCTCATACTTGTTATTGCTCTCAAAACCAACCAGGGCTGTGTGTGAATCGAAGGAAACAAAGTGCTGTAAGCTGCCGTTGCGGCAAACAAAAGAGAGGAAAACCTATCGTACTCCACACCGTACCTTCAACGACCTCCACCTTCTGTTTGATGAGGAGCTGATCCACCTAAAAAGAAAACGACAGTTATTTGTTGTTTTCGTTTTTACAAAATTTGAACATGCAAAACAGTAAAAACAGTAACAAAGAGGAGGTTTTCTGATTGGGTTTGTGGAGACTTATTTAGATTTTTGTTGGGGAGATTCACAAGATGTGTACTGTGGCAATTGTACAAGGGAACTTGTGAGGCAAGGCCAAATGTTTTGTCGTGCAATGCTGGTCTATTGCTTTGTGGTTAAAACACCTCTTTTCACAAAATAAAGGGAAATTTTGAACTAAATTCAGACATAAAGTTCTCAAGAGTCTTAAAAACATATGCAAAGGGATAAAATCCAAGTCTTGAGGTCTAGTGTAAGTATGTTTTTAACTCCAAAGTCACCAAAGCTGTCTTCTAAGATTTTAGAGCACTTATTAACAAACGATACAGAGACGCTCATTTCATTTCCCAGCTAGAATTTGGAACTAGCCCAACTTGCTCGAAAGCTGCAATAGATCATCTTAACGCTAGCTGCTAACAAACTGTCCGGATCAAAGCCGCATTGAGTCAGAAAGGAAATGAGAAACATTAGACCCAACGATGCAGATTGATGGAGGCAGCAGGTAAAGCAGCCGGCAGTCTCATGGACACCGTGGCACACCAGCTGAACCATCACCAAAAAGAGTCACGCCGCATTGAAGAAGGAATTCCTACAATAAAAGCCTCAACAAAGTATTGAGTACATTCACTGTACCGTATCTGGACTTAATTTACTTAGTATATATTGTATGTAGTCATAGATATTGTGGTTTTATAATATAGTTAGTAGGAAAAAATCTATATATTAAAAGTGTAGACATAAGTTGCATGTGGGAACAATGTTTGTTTACTCACAGTAATGAGACAATAACAGCTGTTATTGACTTTATTGGCTGCACATTGGCACGGCTCGTAGCACTGTTACTTCGCGTCGAGAAGGTCCCGGGATTTCCATCTTGGCCTAAGGTGGTTGTGCATCCACTTTGGCTCATCTTGCTTTTTTTAGTTGGGCATTTTAATTTTGATTGCCGACGTAAAATAACTTATTTTAGGAAGTTGTAAAATACTGATGCACATAAACATAGGAGCACAACCCCTACAACAACAACAACAACCTTACCTGTGTCAGGTACTCCAACCCCGGGGGACATCCTGGTATTCCTGGGCTGGGCACAGAGTACATATCCATGGCTTTTAGAAAGCTGGGAGACCTGTTGATGAGAGGAAAACCGGTGAAAACAGCGAACTGGCGCCATCTAGTGCTAATTTAGGTCATGGTCATAAACAAATGCTGAACTATCGCAGCATATATATATATATATATATATATATATATATATATATATATATATATATATATATATATATATATATATATATATATATATATATATATAT
>JAVLVB010000491.1:587575-604506 GCA_032876305.1 Orestias chungarensis | reverse complement strand
ACACACACACACACACACACACACACACACACACACACACACACACACACACACACACACACACACACACACACACATAAACACACACGCACACGTGCAGAGTTAATGTCTTTTTCCATGTTGGCTCTTGGTATAAAGCTTTGGCTTTTGTGCTGTCTGTATTTCACCACAAAACCCAGGCATGGCGTAACCTTACAAAGCCAGTTAAGTTTTGTTTCAGGTTCATTTAAGAAAATGTAATCAAAACAGTTTTCAGTTATTATTATTTCAGGCATCTTAAAAATTGTTCCACCTTTGAAATATGTTTCTTTATCTTGTAACTTGCATCAGCTATTGTATTTGTCAGGATATTGAAATTATATGAACAAAATTATTTTCTGTAATATGCGGAGTGTGAACGAATATTTCATGAGCACTAATTGCTATAAATAAGTTAACACAAATAAGTAAGCACAAATTGATGTTTGATAATTATTTATTACAAGTTATTTAACATATCTTGTTTTTACATTTCCCTTTAAATTACTGTAAAAAAACAAACAAAAAAAAAACAAGTCCCCAAGAACAAAAATAGTGTTCATAATTACATAAATAATTGACTTTATGAAGACAAAGCATCCTCTCTTTCTAAACTGATTGACCATGTGGTCAACAGATGATTAAATTGACAACCTTTCAATGCTATTAATCACCTCTTCAGCGCTAGCATATCAATAAAAAATAAAAAAACACTGTAATCTTGCAGCCGTTAATCATTAGTGTCAAAATCTGAGCGAAACATAATCCAGCCAGGCTGTGGGTATGTGGGGGGTTAGCAGAGGAAGTGGAATGCATACGGAATGGGAAGACTGATCCCTCTGTTCCTTTGGTGTCAAGCATCCATCTACTGGTGTTATTCCTTAATCTGATTCACTTGGCTGCTTGGTCCTCAGTGTTGCCTGTTGGAAAGGTTTTACGTGTTTGATGGATGCTATTGTCAAAAACGCCAAGGTCAATATGCGACACGGCAGCAAAAAAAAAGAAAATAGTTTTCTTTTTTTCTGCAATCATAAAGTGCTTCCCATGTATCATCAAGTCAGCAACATGACCTTCCTTCTCTCTGTAATAATATTCAGTGTGAGGACAACCGCTGCGTACATGATCATAGGTTGGCATTGATCTTTAAAACGGGTCACGGCACAGCTGAAAAGAGACCCATGTCACTCATGACAGTGGGCAGGCGTATTACTTACACCGAGACACATTTGGAGATAGACTTTTCCTATCCTACATAAATACTGGCTGATGAAGATGTGTTGTTTCATCTTGATTTGAGCTTTTTACCAAGGTGCTTCTGATTTACTGGACTACTTTCAACAAATCCTTAGCTAAATAACTTAAGTAACGGATGACAATCCTGATAAATGACAAACAGGGGTTGTGAAGTTGTCACCAAAAACAGAAATTCAATATACCAATTTATCAGTTTGACTGACAATGTTGGCCATACTCAGTTTTGCTGCTCCTTCTTCTATGATTCACCCAACTCAGCATTACTAAGAATAGGAAGTTATTAATACTCTATTTAGAAGCTTGTGAACATTTTGTGATGCAAAAATACTTTACCATAGACATGACTATTTAAGTGGAACTTTGTCTGATCCCAAATGCAAAAGCAAACTCCTAACATCCTACCCACGTAAAAAAAATAAAATAAATAAATTTGGGATCAATAGTTTATTATAAAAACTCTGTTGAAGAACATTTTGTCATTGCTTTAAATAAAGGAAACGGTATATCTCCCCAGAATGTTCTTTATAAAAACACATGTCATTTTATGTTTCTGTTTTTGCTCACTTACTTGACACTTTGTTTTCTTTATTTATTTGGTGTCTGTTGCCAACACTTCACTATCAGTGGGCTTGTGGCTGTCAGCAAACACAGTCAGGATGGTCTCAAAATACCAGGCTTCACTCATACACCAGTAAAGTCCCAACAGACATTGGAGGGGGTGGGTATGGTGTCTAGTCCCTTTGGCCTTCATAGGATGAGGAGGGTGCCATGAGACACCAAATTACTGTTATTTTCCTTCCTGTTAACTATCGAGGTAATTTAGATTTAGAATAAAACTAGGAAACAGTAAACGACAGGGGAAGAAAAATTACAATTTTTAAACTTGGGGTAGCAGGTTTGCCTGCTGGTTGTGGTCAGAGAGCCTAACCCTGCTTGTGTCAGTTGGCTAGGCTGGGTTTACCACCATGAATGTTTGAATGTGTGCAAGAATGGGTAATTGACTGAATGTAGGGTAAAGCGCATTGAAATCTTCTACCTTAAAAATGCAATGAGTCCCTCAAACCTCTGCATCTGGTCGTTTTGGCCAATTAATTCCTGGCAAACAAGAGATTTGTGACTGTTTTCCACAGTATATACAGTAGAGGGTATGCTATGTTGATGTACAGAACAATGTAGCAGTGTTTTAATCTGTTTTGTCTAAATATGTGATGCAGGAGAACTTAAGAAATCAAACTGAGATACTAAAGAAATCTTAATCTACTTTTAGAAAATTTATAATTTATTTAACCCAAATTTAATTGAAATAAAATAGCCTATTTTTGACAAGGTATTCTGGATTCCTATCACATAAAAATATATGCAAGCTTGTGCACCAAGCAATACAGCCAAGCCGTCTACCTAACATTCTGGTTAACAACAACATTAATCAGGAGAAGAAGTCTCAATAATATTATTTATTGCTAATACTTTACTTAGCACAGCGATTTGGATTTTACACTTTTTTCTGATTTGCAACTGGAGTATGGTTGAGCTTGGTGAAATTTCCGGATCCATTTTACAGCTTCGTGTGTAAGCAAGTATTTTTCAGCAGTTGCTCATGGTCCACACCTGTCCTCTTCAATTTAAGTTTTTTGCATTTTTCTATGTAGTTTATACCCAGAAATCCCCAGAATGCCTTTAAATGTTTATTCTTATTTCATTCTGAGTATGTAGTGTACGAACCAACACATTAAGTCCCCCTAAGGGGTTGCGTTCAATTATTCTGAAAATCATTCACTGATGCAGAGACATTTTAAAACAAAATGCATTTAATGGGCAAATGTACACTAGATAAATTTGCTTGGTAAAAATATACCACAAAAGTGTTTTGAGATTATGGCATCTGTATGTAATTTATGAAAACAGTAACATGGGTTTGAGAAAGAGCTTTCATCTACAGTTCTTAACATCTTTGCAATTCTATTGTTTTCATACTTGGGGGAAAAACAATTTTAGTGGGAAAGATTTAAACAGAGCAAATACTTGTAGTAAAAACAATGACTCAGTTTTTTAAATCTAATATCTGTCTCATGTGAGTAACAGGAGAAAAACGATTTAGATCCGTATAGGTAAAGTCACTGCAACAAAAAAATAGTAAAAAAGTAAAAATGTTTTAAACTGCACAGTTCAGAGTATAATATGGACCATTATAAAATTGCAAAATTATTTTTATGGAGTCACTATGTTTTAAAGAGACCGTAGAATCCATGATGCACTTTATCTTACATCCTCCTTAGGGTTGGGAAAAATGAAACGTGGCCAAACTGGTTTTACTGCCTGACTGTAAAACATATAAATTCCAAAATGTGTCCCAGATAAAAGCTACATGACAACTGTCCACACCGACCAGTGTTCTAAAAAGGTATTTTCACTAAGGCAGGTGTTACCAACCTTTGAGAGCTACTTCATCGGCACCAGATAATATTATGGGCTACCAAATTGATATACACAGTTTATTTTTAATTATATCCCCTAATGGTTAATGATTTTTCCTAAATTTGGAGTATTTCTGAGGGCTACTCATAGGCCTATGAGGGGACTCTGGTGCCTGCGGACACCATGTTGGTGACCCCTGTGTTAATGTTAAAAGATTTAGATGATGCTATATTACTAAATTAACTAAGGAGTAAGGACTGGTAAAATACTGTTAACCTGATGAAAAATGTTCTCAAATTATGTATTTTCCTATATTTCTTTCTTCAGAGTTGAGGTTTCTCTCAAACTACACCCATCTATCCCTCTGGCATGGTGTGGAAGGGGTCAGCCAAATTTGCGAGTCCATTACAGGAAGTTCAAGGCTGTTTGAAACATATATGCAACCTGTTATTTTTTGTAATTTGGTATAATCATTTTTTTCAAACAAATATTTGATTTAAAATCATCTATTAAACTAAGTTAAGTTAAAGGTTAAAATTTTACATTAAGATTTTCAATATATGTACACATTTTTAGTTTACTCTGAAAGATGGAATCCCACTGTCAGTTTAATTTGCTCATCTGATTACAAGAAAAACATCACTGAGTCACAAGCAGTCACCAACCCCACAAAGTGGACATCACACCATTAATTATTTTCTTTTCCCTAAGTGATGTAAGGAAATGGCTGCAAACCTAAGTGGTGTTTCCCCACTGATTCCTCATCTCCGACCGTCCGCTCATTCGCCGCTCCCTATGGGAGAACTGACCGCCTCTGTCACCTGCGGACGACCCCCTCATGTCCAGTCGAATATGCTCACAGGAAGAAACCAGAGATGAGAAAATCAAATTGGTAAGACCTCCACCACCACCCGCTACCAGTGCTCTGTCCAGCTTCCTCATTTCCTAAGGCCAGGGATGAGATATACCCCAAGTCTGAAAAAATGACTTCAATTAGCCGTGATGTTAATCACTATCGCTCACAACAAAAGTCAAGCTGAGAAATCCCTTGATAGAAATTGTTATAATTGCCCTAACAACAGGAATGAATATTTTTTCTCGCTTAATTACATGTGACTTAATATTTAAATATACCATTTGGGCGTTTTAAGGTATTTTAATCTCTGCCATTAATTTTAAATATCTGGCATTTGCAACAGCAGGGGTGCAGACAAATTCCTTTTACTGTTAGACTGGTTACATGTGGCAGGTAACATTCGGAGAATGTCAGGTATGTATTATGCACGAGGCGCCACTGGCAGGGCCTATATACCTCGAGGAGAGCGGGTAATTGCTTCCTCCAGTTACGGCAAGTGGGACCAATCTGGGAAACAGATTGACTAGCGACTGCAAAATAAACATGGGCAATTTTAAAGTCTATGCAAACGGAATTTTCACCTGGAAGATATTATTGATACATTTGAACGTTAACATTTAATCCTTTTATTGCCCTGTACAAAATGTAATTGTATGTTTTCAGGCCTTAGTGCAGAAAAAATTAGCTAAATTTGGCTTGTCTGATAACATTTTTCAGACAATTTTATTGGATTGGGAGGAACAAAGGTTTCTTTGAAATAGTAAGTTTAAAAGTTTTCATTTTAATGTCTACTGCAAATAAAAACCTTTTCCGGTTTAATGTTCCATTTAAAGCTTGCATTTTTTCATGTTTTAGATATATATCACAGGAAATAAGTCACAGGAGAAAAAAAATAAAACAGTAAAATGGTGTTCATTTACAAAGAATAATAAAAAGATTGGTTGTTCTGGGTTGGACTGAGGCAGAAAAACCACTACAACAAACGCACACAGAATCTCCCCCTTTTCTTGACAACCATAAATTTCATATGCCAGCTGGAAATGCAGTCTGATCTCATTAGCCTTTTAAATAAGAAGTAATTCAAAGCGATTGTATTAAATGACCAAATTAATCAAAATCAACAAGACAAAAATTTATGTTTTTACATGAAAAATAACATTTCCATTTGACCTAATGTTTGAGAATTATCAGCTCTTAAAAGAGAAATATATGTGCATTGATATAAGCTGCAAGATAATACCACTGCAAACAAAGTCAGGGTAAATTGCATAGTAAAGTTACAACAGCAATGTTTAAACTACAGCATTACAGCCAACTACGAAAAAGGGGACAACAGACAAATAAATAAAATTTTTGATACTAATACACAAATATTAGATGAAAGGCGGGAGCGTAATGACGTGTTGAGTGAAGGGTTCAGGCAAACCGCTTGGACAGCAAACAGGATCAGGTTTGTGGGACATGCACTGGTCATACAGGGTGACACAAAACTATCCTTACAAATCTATGGGCATGAAGGAAGGAACCCTAAACACCTACTCAAAAGATGGTGTCTGCCGTCGGCCTGACAGACAGACAGCGGTATATGATACCTGATGAATAGCTTCTGTACACTGCAGAGCAGCAGCACACAGGTGCATCAGTTGAGCTTTGACTGCAAAGTGCAGGCAGACAGGCCAGAATCTGAACAGAATCAAAACATTCTACTTGGAAAAAGATCTAACTGTTTTTTTCTTGACCTATTAGAGTTCCATCCTACCTCAGCAAAGATAACCTTTTTCCAGTCTTCACTTCTTGGGACATACTGGCAACAAAAAAAAAAAAAAGACAAAGGAGCTACTAAAATGTTACGTTTTTCACCTTGCGTATTCTTAGTATAGCTATTAAAATGTATTTAATTGTTATGCCTACTGAGACAATCCCCAATTGAAATGATTATGCTAAAAGAATGATATATGCAAGTAAAAGCAAAAATCATTGTTGACTCAAAATAGCTTATCCAGATAGTTATATCAATGCTTGTAAAGTTTGATTCCTCTCGCCTTCTTTCTTACTTCTCTTGAAACTCATAGCATGATTCCTTGATCTGGGGGCTGCAACCCAGTGGCCTGGCCAACGGCCAGCAGAGATTTTCCCAATCTGGTCACCAAAATCGCCACCTTGTCTAATTGGCCAAAACACCCACTGCTTTTTGGCTCCTGCTGCTACATTGCAAAGGCCAACTGAGGAATCAGATTATGTTTGCAAACAGTTAATGTTCTGTCAGTGGCCAAAAGATGCTTCCAAAAATCATGACATATTGGAGTTCTAAGAAAAGGATTTGTTTAAAACGAGTCTTAGCTTTTTCAATTTCATGTTTAAACAACAGAAAGTTTTTAATTTCAGAGCATTATGAACACAAAAAAACTCAATGTAGGGATGCAGCTCTTTCATCGCTCTGTCCCTTATGAGAAGATGAAAACACGTTGAAATTGTACCGGGGTTCCAAAGATGGAGAAATGCAAAGATAAGCAAACATATGAAGAGATAACTGCTAATGCATACACACTTCACACACAAGATGAGCAGGCCTTTGGGTCACACAGTGTGAGTTAGAAACAGAGTATCTGTGTTAGTGAGCAGCTGCAGGAGCCATGGGGTGGGCTGGGCCTTACGGCAAGCAGCAAGGGGCTGGGGGAAGCTTCAGCGATGAAGGAGATTGGGAAGGGCTGCGGGGAGACCTAGAGCAAGGGGCCGCCTGTTTAATTGGAGCTCATTTACACAGCAGTGGAGCAGGAGACACCTGAAGGGAACTTCCCTGTCTTATCAGCTAAATAGTTCCCACATCCCTGTTCCACAAGTCAGTTTTGTTTATTCAAATGTTTCCCTAACAGAAAAGGCACATGGCTGCTTTTTTCTTTATATCCGTGTTTAACTGAACATGTTGCATTACAGAAATCATGGTTTAATACTATGTTGGTTTTTTGAAAAAATTGCATTGTTTCTTTCACAAAGAACTAAGCACTTCTTACTTTTACTTTATGCTTTTATAATAATATGAACAGCATGAATGCTGTTGCATTTTACAACTGCAACAGAATTCCTACCTTTTGATACACACAATTTAGCAATAATCTGCACTACAAATTTTAAACTTACATCTTGTCTAAATGTTAAATAAGCATGCTTTTAATTTAGACCTTTCCCTCAATTTATGTTGACAATAGCAGGTATCTTACAATGTTTGTTAAAGGAAGGTGGCTGATGGCGAGATTGAAAGCAGAAGGGAGAGGAGAAAGGGGGAGCATGATGAGGAGGAAGAGGAGCCAAAAGAAGGAACAACTTACTGTAATCATAGTCATGTTCAATCAGACACCTGCTATTAGGTTGATAAATACACTTTTCCCAGTGTGAGTCCGGATACACTGAGTACCCCTAAGGCACTGTTCTGCTCTTTAACTACCTACTCTCCCTGGCTTCTTCACTCAGCGACCAACTCTCTACCCATTAACTCGCATTTCATCCAGTCTTGCAAGATGTCCCGAAATCCAGTCCTTACAGGGCTGTGTATGATTGACTAAATGTAGTCCTTAACAGTGGGACAGAGAACAGATTTGGTGAGTGCATGGTTTTTCAGCACTCTTAGAAAGTGAAAAGCTAGGGAGTTAGGTACATTTTTTGTCCATTAGTAAGTACTATTTCACACTTTCCTTTCTCTTTTTGCTTACGGTAATAAGAAAAAATGGGACCACGATGTATGAGCGTGCGTGTGTGTGTGTGTGTGTGTGTGTGTGAGTGTGTGTTGAAGCAATGGAACAACCTTGGGTTTGAGGCAAAGAGGGTGCACAGACAAAGCTCCTTGGCTCCTTAATCTCTTGTCTCGCCTTTTCAGCTCCAGTCGGTGCCCACATGCTGGTAACGGGGCCAAGAGGAGGCCTCCTGTTGCGAGTCTTACTCAGCACTGTGTCATGGGCGCCACGACACCTGATAAACATTAAGTACAGGCTGCGATACCTAAGTGTTATTATTGTTGTTTATTCGTTTTATGTCTCATTAGTGCTTCAGCCATCTTAGCTTGTCTACAGCTGCTGTTACAGGGACTAGTAGGCATGGCTGCATGCTAATGCTGTAAAAAAAGATTTTGTTTCTTTTCAGTCGTAAAAAAAACAAAGACTTTTTTATTGGGATTGTAGATAGAAGTGTACTCAGTCAATATAAGTAGAAGACTTTGCCAAGTGACTACTTAAAGTGCTTTGAAGACATATTTGTATTCGATCTCAGTTCATTTATATTGGACAGAACCCAAAAAATCTTATCAAAATGTCTTTTTCCACAAAAATAAGCAAAACTCAAACAGAAATGATGACAGCAGCAATGGGATCATCAGACGTCTAAGCAGTAACCATAAGAACTAAATCGGGAGCACAAGATGGTACCCATGGTTAAAGGCAGCATCAACTTCATGAATGGCTACATTAGGGAAAGAGTAACTGACAGAATATTTAAAAAACGTGGTCAAGATACCTTACTATGAAAAAGAAAAGAAAAGAAAAGAGTGTACAAATAGTTACAGGAGGCAATAGTTGTCCAGGAGAGACACAGTTCTTAAAACTGAAGCATAGTGCCAGTAGTGCTATCTATGGAAAGCAGAAAAAGACAGAAGATGTATATTTAATAGCAACAATAATCCTGCTAAAACAGTCAGGCTAGGAAATCATTCACCTTGGTATATCTCCTACAAAAAGAAGAAGAGAAAGAGATTACCTACCTCTGCTGACTGTATTATTTCAGAAAACCATGTTAAAGTGTGGAATTTTTAAATATGTATGTCTACTAACAGTCTTACATCTTAACAGAATGAATCCTAGGCTCGTACCATTGTTAAAAAGGGGCCGTGTTATGATAGACTGAGGTTCTTACAAAAATATTATGGGTGTTCCGAAGAATGAACTAAACCAACTTGAGGAAACAGCATTTCAAGCACAGCAGCCCTGTATAATATGAACTGGCTTTGAAAGTTGAATATCCTGTGTGCTTTCTCCTGAAAATGTTTTCCTTAACTTCCTTTCAGTCTTGAAAGAAAATTCATAACTTTGTGGTCAAAGTTCAAGATCATCCCCGGTTTGAACATCTGAAAAAGAAAAAGAACAAAAAAGGCATAACATACAAATTCCTCTCCAAACATTGCACATGTCTCTAATTGAGTTGCAAACTGGGTTAGACGAGATGCGTCTGGAGGCACCAGAGGGGGGTCTCCTACTCTCTCCCCCGTCTCTCATTTCCATCCTTCTTTTGCCCTCTATCTTCCTATCTATCCATACTTGGATGAGTGGAACTCATCAACTATTATGAGGGCCAGGCATACGATACAAAGCGCATGAGCAGGAAAGTTGGGTCGCTATATCATGGAGAATGAATGAACGACCCCACTTTGAACCAAACAGGGCAGGAAAACACATGTTCTGCTGGTCTTGGCTGGCTGGCTACCTGCAGAGAGGGTTGGGAATTCCTCCAGCGGGAGGGATGGGAGGATGGAGGGATGGGAAAAACGAACAGAGTATTTCCACTGACATGAATGTAGTGGACATAGACGTAATGTTCTTTTGTGGACTGTAGTAAATGAATTTACATGTTTTAAAGCTGCACACGGGTCACCATCATGTATTTACAGGCAGTTGAGTGTCAGAATTTGCAACATGAGTGTAGGTTTGCTTTATTATGCTGTTAAAAATCTATTTAGGGGAATAAAGAGTGATCACATTCCACTATACACGAACAGACATTTCACAAAAGCTTACAAGACTGCTAAGCACTTAGCTCATACAGCAAATCCTGCGGTTTCTGCTCTAAGCTCACCAAGCACTCTAGAGCTTCCTATTGCTTTTTTATTATGTGTGAAACACTTTCCAGTTTTTAAACTTCTAGGGGCAATGCAAACTCTTCACCCAACACTGTGTCTAGTTGAAATCAGTCTGTACAACGTATTTGTCTGTCTGAGCGAAACAGAGGTTTGGATTGCATTACTGGAGAAGGTGCCCGTATCTCCATGCACATATGCTTGTGTTTATGCATATGGCGTGTTCTCCATATCTGTAGGATGGAGAACAGATCACACTAAATTATAAGTAAGTCAGTGTGTAAACGTGTGCATGTGTGTGTGGTATTGATATATCCTGACCTTTTTCCTCCTCGCTAAAACCAATTTATTGTGACCTAAAGTGACCAACTCAAAGTGGTGCATGTTTGTCCACATTTAATCACCCATTCACACATCTCACCTTCAAAGAATCACCCAATCCTCTAATAAAGGAGGACAGTGTAATACCCATTACATAAATTTCAATGCAACGTCTTGCCTGGAAGAAGTTAACAAGTTAATCCAGCTTTGAGTCATTTCACTTATATATAAATTTAGCTTTTCTCTTAAGGTTTTTTAAAAACTATAAATGAACAAACAGAATAATGGAAACCAAAGAGCATACAAGACTGGCCAGGGATAAAGACATGGAGAGGTTTGGATAAGCATCTAAAAGGCTGATGTTAGCTTTTGCAGTAGTTGGAAATATGCAGGTGGAGGAATCCATTAAACAACTACTTGCATGTGTACTTGATGATTTGTGCATGACAGTGGGATAAAAAAAATAGACGGCCAATTAAGTCAGCGATGTAGGGGCACTGCTTCCACTCACATAGAAATGTGTCTGTTGGACAAGCCTTGTTAGACATGGTCAAGAAAAAGGGCCTTGGCCTGATGTCTCAACGTGGAACTGGAGAATGCAGAAAAAGGCGGCATGGGTCGTAGAGGGAGGGATAGTTCGGAGTAGGCGTGGCTACTGCATAAAGAGACCAATTCCTGCCACTGGGGTACAAGAAAGCGGACTGGTAACTTGGAGGAGGTTCGCTATCGCCCCTTTATTTACTTTGACCTTAGGTCTGCAGGAGGCCCAAGGAGTGCACATGCCAAACTCCCCAGGCGGGCAACGCTGTCCTGCCCTCTTTGTCACCTCGCTACCCACCCCTCTGTCTCTGGTGAAATATATGTCTGTTTGGAGCCAGTCCCATGTGAGTGGCAGCTATACCCTTCCGATAGCTCAAAACTGAGTTTTCACATCTGCAAAAGGGTTTTGAAATTGCAACAGCTTGTTTGCTATCAGCAGCTTAATTTAAAGTAGATAAAGTAGTAATTATGATTTTGCTCTTTCATGCGTCTGTGTATTCTAAGATGTAATTCATGCTCCAGCAAAAATAGCTTCAGGGACATTCTTAAATAAATGATTTTCTCAAGTTATCGGCGGCAAGACACATTAAACTAGCATCTTAAATAACTGTGACAGTGTTATTATATGCTGCAGTTTTATACATGTGTACAACTAATTGGTAAATTATGCAGAGGCCTCATCAATCCCATCTTTAGAAAAAAAATATTCACAATAAGAAGCAGAAAAGGAGAGTGATTGGAGAAAAAAGTGAAACAGAGAAAAAGCAGCAGGTTTTAAGATGTTAATTATTCAAATGAGGCCAAGTGTACCTGCCTGATGTCAATGTCATTGCAGCAGTAATTATTACCATGGAAATTCTACAGTAATGGCAAATCAGAGTGGGGTTTCTAAGTTAAAGCAATTAGGCAGTGTGATTAGAAATAAAATATAATTGCAGATTTAAGTAAATTGTTTCATTTTTACAGGCTATTTTCATTTTGGGAGTGTATTTTTTAACAGCTTTTCTCATGAAATGATCCGTGCAAATATATTCTTTCAGAAACATGAATGTTGCAAAAAAAAAAGAAAAAGAAAAACACTTATTCAGACAAATTTATGAGTCAAAACTTTTCTTATTACAATGACAGGCCTTCTTGTTAAGGAAACCTTTTATTACGTCACAGAGCGGTTCTAATCGAGCGGTCTTGTTCGTCGAGGGGACGGTTAATTGATTGTCAAATCATGTCACACTGTAGCGGGTAACTGAGATGACTCCAGGGCAAATATGTTACTGGAGAACACTCTGCCCTCCCGCCCAGCGAGCTCAGCGGAGTCGGTCGCAGCACAGTAGCAGTGCTGAAAATGTCACCCCAAGATGACAGTCATATTCCATTACAGCTATCGCTCAATATCTTCATGCCGGGAAAATTACAATGTTTTCAACGGAGCATAAAGCAACAAAGGAAAAGCAATATGGATGTAAAACCAACCAGATTTTTTTCAGTGAGTTGACTGTATCACACAAATTCCGCTTATCTTTGGGTTTTGTTGTAAATCACGACATTGCTGTTGCATCTGGGCTGTTTGAAGAATGAAATGAGAAAAAAATAATTTAAAAAATGAAGAAGAAACACTTGAAAATAGACGTTGTTTTGTGTTCAGGATAACATGCTGGGACATATTGAATGACCAATTACTCCACTGTAAACTGCGTTTCTCCATTGAAAGCTAAAGCTAGTGACAAAATCTATACAATTCCAGTGGTTTGTAAGTACAGAGAATGTATTGGACTTCTATGGGGATGGGGAATGAAGCTGCTGGGCATCCAGAAAATTTCAGCTCTATCTTGTTCCTTGCAGAAAGGCTCTGCCGTAGGCCTGAGGTTGCCAGGCACCTCCTGAGGTGACTCTATCAGAACCAGTCAAGCCTGAAATCAATCACTCACTCCCATCAAAGGCAGCGCTGCACTGCCATTGTGACTAAGCCATCTGGGCCTCAGCAGACTGTCTAGACTTATCTTTATGAACTATATGCAGTGCTGTGTGCAAGTTTACTTATTGGTGTCCATTTGCACTGCAAACGTCTCTGTATGTGTGCATTTCTAAATGTGGAAGTAGAGTCAAACAGTAAAAGCTAACATATTTACACTGTGATGGTTTGTAAACCTTAACGCTACAGCCCCAAATGTATAATTTTTTATATACATTTTATGTACAACTCTAAATCTTTAAAAATTTGGCACTTTAAACAAAATCAAAGGTGCCTCTTGGACAGTCTAAACAGTCTAAAAGAGCTACCCTTACCTTTTTAAAGGAAAATTATTATGGAGTGAAATGCTATTCCTTTTTTTAAACAAAAAAAAAAATCTTTGCCTCAAGTTTGAACTTCATAAATTTTGGTCGAAATAACAGAACTATTTATAATTTCTAATGTATCAATTATTGATACCAAAAATAAAAAAAGGTGGCACAATAGTAATACTAAAATATAATAAAATAAAAGTCAAAGAATTAATTACTGAAATGAAGCTGATGATGCCAAATAAATATTTTTGAAAATGTATGAAATCTTTGATGAGTTAGTAGGTTCGTCAAAGACCTTGCCTGTGGTGGAGGTTCATAGTTGCGAAGGCTACACACTATTTTTATGAAGTAGTATTGATGAAAGAAAACTATTTTTAAATGTCTACAGAAAATGAAATCTAGTAAAAAAATTTTTTAAGTATGACACTTTCATGTTTATGTTTCAAGGCGTGCAACTTGCATTGCTTCTTTTTCATAGGGGAATTTACAGTACACATTTAATGCATAATGTATTAGGTATTATGCAACAAGGATAAATTCAAATTTTAAAATACACACTTCAATACATATGTGTGTGAGTAAATATTTGTATATTTTTGTGGGAATTTTCAAGTGTATGTGTGTTTTTAACCATAAAAGGAGATGCAAAAATTTAAGATAATACACCCATATTGTAGGACTTGGTACACCCTAAACGTAAAGACATAAAAAAAAAAAAATACATTTTGTTAACCATATTTCTGAGATCTTCATTTTCTTTACCAATGTTGCCACACTCCTCAAAGAATATATATATTAAAGCTTGTATTTTTTTTACTGCATGGTGGGAAATGTAAGTGTAAGATTAATTTTATTTACTTAATTCTTCATAGACTTAATACATAAACATTTGTTCAAGTCTAATGCTGCAACAAAAAATAGATGTATTATATAAGCAAACATTTTAATAGTAAAACTGTTAAGAAAATGTGTGTAACAAGTGTTTATTGTATTGGCCAGTTGTTGTTTTTTTGTTGAGAATTTATCCATTTGAAAACTTAAACCAATCTAAAATTAAATTTCACGTGATACAATTTTTGAAAAAAAGGATCAGTTGCAGTATATTTATGATTAGATTAAACTGTTTTATATATTTATTTATTTATTTTTCGTTTTTGTGAAGTGGTTTGACATGACATGTGGTGAGTTGGTGCTGTATAAATATATCAAATTGCACTGAAATACATTCTGTAATTGTATTTTCTTGGTTTATATTTGATTAATGTTAGATTAAATTATATTATTATTTGTTTAAGCTTTACATCTATTGTAAAACATGTGATACTGAAAAAAAATAGATATCTGCTTGAAATATGTATCTGAATGATTTATAATGAAAGAAAACTAATACTTCTCACTTATCTTCTGCAGGCTTTATTGACCAAACTATTCTCTGTTGTAAATTAATTAGAAAGCAAACATCTTTACACCAGTTAACAACCTTTTTTTCCCGTCCGGCTTCATTTGTTCGAGTTGGAATTCTGGATTTGAAGTATCTTTTCTTTTGGCCCCACTGTGGCCTCTGCCACACTGAGGATGATATGATGTTGAAGTGCGAGTGCGCTTGCTGCCATTTGAGGGCAGTGTAGGACCTGTGCAACCAGTTTTACCAAAGCAAACACCCCCCTGGTTCATGTTAGGCTGCTGAGTGTGAAGCACAAGGCTTTACAAGGGTATGTTGGGAGCATGGAGACAGGCTGGAGAAAATGTGGACAGGTCAGGCCAACACTGAACTCCGGTGGCCCTATGGACTCATGAGCAGTGTGTGTGCTCGGCTTCATGTGAAGAGACAGGATGAAAGGAACAGAGAGTCAGAAAAAAACAATTGCCAGAAAGAAGAAGGGGCACCATCAATGCTATGACAAAATGGAAAGAAAGGTGTATTATCCAGTTTTAACATTTTATAAGAAGAGGTTGCATATGATAAATATTCCTCCTATGTACTCGGTTAAATACCTAAACAATGAAAACAATGAATTTGATATTTCCTAACGTGCTGTTACAGATTTTATTTTTAAAGGCATTAATGCACATCCCAGTAAACACTAACATAAATCACTTTTCTGCTGCATTTGCAGAAGGGAAACTAATATGAAAATTATTTTAGGTGAAACACTCTTTGTTTCATCCAAAAGGTCAAAAAAATAAATAATTTGTATTTGATCATATTTTCCATGTTATAAATTCACCCAGACTTTCCAATATCTTTTTCTATTACTAGAAAATGAACATTACATGGATGGTACTAGGAGATTAAGACTAATACTCAGTTCTATTCAGTTCAATAATATAGTCCCAACGATAAATGTGATGCAAAGTAACAAAAGCATGCATCAAAATTATTTTTAAAACAAGGTTTATTCAGTACTATAATTTATGATGATGTTGCTGTACATATTGATTGTGTTTCTTAAGATTTATTTTGAAAGTAATCTAATGAATTTGGCATTTTACTTTGCAACTCATCTGTTCTACATGCATTGTTGTCTATTAAATTATGAATTAACCTTAATATATTTAATTTTGGTAAAAAATGAATCTAAAGGGTAACTTTGAAAGAAAAATATAACTAAACATGATAAATAAACATATCTTTAAAAATAATAAACACATAACAACATACAGAACATACAGTGCATAAACTGTTTTTTCAGCCTATTATCCTACATTTAGGTACACAAACTTCAAATAAAACCACAGAAACCAGAAACTTTCAACCCCATCTGAAAAGAAAAAAAAAACAAACAAACATGTTCCTAGTTTTTTGCTTGTACATTAATGTCCATGTTTTTGCTGGTTTTCACTCAGACATCAGAGCCAGGATGGCCCGGTCCCGAGTGCAATGTCCTAGACACTGCTCGGCTCTTTTATGTAAGCAGAGAACTCCTCGCTGTGAAGGGGTCCCACAGTTAAGATTTCCACTTAGAGCCTGCCGCACTCGGCCAATGTACCGAGTTATAGTCATGTTCTCGCTCGCTCTCTTCTGAAGATGCTTTGAGTAGCCTTTTAAACAGTGCTTCAATGCCCATCCGGCAGAGCAGAACTGAGAGAAAACAGTTTTGATTAAGTCATGAACTTGAATTTTTCTTTTTTTTCTTTTTTGTTGACATTTTGATAATATTGTATTCCCCAATCAATCTATACAAATCAATATATGAAAGAGAAAAATGAGCATATATATATATATATATATATATATATATATATATATATATATATATATATATATATATATATATATATATATATATATATATATATATATATATATATATATATATATATATATATATATATATATATATATATATATATATATATATATATATATATATATATATATATATATATATATATATATATATATAT
>JAVLVB010000491.1:556682-587475 GCA_032876305.1 Orestias chungarensis | reverse complement strand
CAACTTTTTTGTGTTTACTTAGAAAAAAAAAACTATGTCAAAGCATTTAGACATTAGAGCTGTATTTTATTAACCCTGTTACCATATCTCATGATGTCTAAAGGACAAAAAAGACTTCCCTTTTGTTAGCGAGTTGATTTCCCTTACTCACCAGAGGATTTGGGACTCTGCAGATGGAAAAAAAAGGGCCAGGTTGGCACAGCTCATCTTCACTTTGTCTACAAACCTGTGATGGCTTCAGGCTAGCCTTTCTCTCCAGAGCTTTGTAGCAATACCAGATTGTGACTTCCGACACTGTCAATCTATTATTCTGTTTACCCCCAGCTTTACCTACTCTCACAAGGTAAGAAAAAACTTTCTATGCTTGTTATTTTCCAATAAAATACTTTTTTTTCAATGGAGTTTCAAATATGACATCCCCTCTACTTGATGTTTCTATTTTCACTGTCAGCTGTTTTCACGTCTATCTGGAAGATGTCATCGTTAGTTTGCGTAGAGATACGATCCTCTCATCACCCACTGATCCCAGCTCTAAGGGCAGTGGGTGGTGGGCTTTAAAACGTCATGTTTGTAAGCTGCTGTGGGAGAGATGACACATTTACGATGAGCAACGCGGGCCAAACAGCCTGCACAGATTCAGGCGAGGAGGGAGATGTGCTGTTCATTGCCCCAGTTGTGGTGTGGGGCCATAACAACGCACGTCCCGCCTCACTCACCTACCACTGTTTGATCACGGTGGGCTATTCTCATGTAAATGTATGTTAATCAGGACACAGAAAGAGATTGGTTTAATCGGATTGCTAGTAATTGCGTTGTTTTCATTTTTGCCTTGAAAAACTGGGGAATGTGTCCGAAACAAACAAAAGCATTGGGAGGTGGCAGAAAGCCAATGATTACTATTGCAGCATGGTTTCACCAACAGACTGATTCTCTGCAAGGATTTACACAGTGACTGAACTTGTCTGCTATCTCACCTTTGAACTTGGGTCCTCTCCTTTTTAATTAAGTTAAAGAGATACCTCTTAGCTTGACTTTTGGATTTTTTAACAATGTTAAAGACAGCTAGGGTTAAACTTTAGATACTATGGGATCAGGATTACTCGATGTTGCATCTGTCATTCCAAAAAGAAAAAGACAACTCCTGGGCTTTGATCAAAATCACTTTAAATACAACTAGATTATTTTACATTTTCAATCGTGGATTTATTGAGGGCCACAGCAGCTGTCGAGTGACTGACTTGTGCCACATTGCCTTGGGTTTTCTGTGACGGATGCCGCTGCCAGTGCCAGTGCATTTGTGCCTGCCAGCGGGCCTTTAATCCCTCCTAATGGGGGTTGTCATCTCACCGCTAATTTAAACGCTCCAACCACGAAGCTCCCCCACCTGGCCAAGCTAATCCCAGTGAGAAGGCCTCCCCCTCCATCCCCGCAGCTAGCCGCCTCGTTTTTGCTCATTTTTCTGGGGCCTGGGGGCCCCAGGGCCTGACCACCCTCCTACACAACAACAGCATCTTTCAATCATCTCTCCCTGATTGTATTAATCTTATCTGTGTTTAATTACATTTTTTTAAGATTATTGCTGTATGCCATCTTTGCACACTGTGGGAACCGCAGAGGGCTGCTCATTTCAAATGCATTTTCATTTGGGCACAAATCCCCAATCAAAGACGGCCAGAAATCATAAAGAAAGGCATTTTTGCATGGATGGGGGAGTTATAAACTTAATGGTTTAGCCTAGAGTTATGTGGGTTATAGGACTACAACAGATTTTATTTTCTATTCATGCAGAAGATCAATAATTTTATACATTCAACATGCTCTAGAATTTCTTTTTTATATTTTTAGCTTTATGATATGCTTAAAATATATGTTCAAAAAAAATAAAGGCAGGTTTTCTGTTGAGTGGGTTTTCTTTTACAATTTGGCACTATTTTGTTCTTTTTAATTTGTAAACGTTTTATAGATGACTTTATCAGACTTGGACGACACATTACTGAGAGTAATTTAAATTTATCAACCAGTGCTTTTATTCAATGAAATGTAACCCTGGATAAACTAACAAATAAAATCCCTCGAAAAATATATTAAACTGATCACACAAAGTCTGCGCTGGACTAAATTAGCGACCTGAACCACTATTAAAGGAAATAGGGTGTGAAATTAAAATCTGGAGTACATAAGATACAATTATTTTAAATATTTGTGAGATCTGACCATTCACATGATCAATTCTATTCCTTATTATTCTAAAACTTCATCCACCAAGAAATTACATTTGGAACACATATTTAGGTAACAAAAGTAAATGGTAACAAATGGTAAAGAATTTTAATAGCAGAATTAAATTAAGCATTGGTCCAAATTGACTTAAAACGCTTTTTTTAAAATCTTAACTGTTTATTTATGAGAATGTCCAGCCTTTAGATCATGACCAAGGGATGCAAAGGACATAAGCAAATCCAACACTAAATAACTTTGAGAGAACTTGACAAGGTCTGTGGCAGAAAAAAACAAACAATTTAACAAGAAAGGAGGGTGAAATTAAGAAAAATACCTAAGATACATTTAAAATATCACAAATTCCTGAGAGCAGTGGTTGCTACTAAGAATATATCCAGCGGTTGAATTAAGAGGACCATTACCTACTTTACATCGGTCAACCATTGTCTGGACATTTTGCTTTCTTTAATAAATGGAAACTTAAATGTATTTTAGTTTTGTTTTTTTGTCCGTTTTCAAAAATATTTGAGAATGTGTGATGTGTTGCAAAAAAATAAAAAAAACAAAAAAAAAATAGGACAAAGGTAAGGAAGGTAAGTGTATAGATTCCAATTAAATTATCAAATTTTCACATTTCAATTTCCTCAAAAGCATTATGAGAGATGAGATTATTACGAACTGCAAATGTAACCACTTGATTAGAGCATGGCAACGTCAAAATCAAACACTTGATTACAGCTTTTGATTAAATGTATTAAGTGTCTCCTCCATATTAACAGTTTGAATTACAAAACAACATTTGGTTAATTGCTAACTCTGCTTTTGTATGTTTATTAGGTGAAAACACCATAAAAGATAAAGAAAACAACAATTCCATATAACTAGTGAAAGCCTGTTTAACAAAAATTACATCCAGCTCTTTTTATCTTTTTATTTTAGTTAAGCTATACTCACAAACACAGAGGATCAGTAAATTGATCACTTTTATAAGCCGAGGATAAAGAGCTGTGAGGGGTAGCTCCAGCAGGTGCAGCTAATTATCTGGATTCTAATTTGAAGTCGGAATAACATGCCTTTGGACTTCCTCTTGACGTGTTTGGAAGATGTGCTGGTCCAGAGTGACATTAAGATGGCAACTAACAAGGGTTTTGTGCCCACATTGTCATAATTTACGAAGGCTGCCTAATGAGGCTGTGATGGCTGAGGATGATTGCAATCAGAGAAATGTGTTTTTTCTCCACTCAAGTAAACAATCAGCCATCTGGTCAGATGAGGATTACTGTTTTGGGTTTCAAACCTGTTTTCTTGTTGTGTGTCATTTATCCTCTTGGTTAGGCAAGCTTGAGAGCTCCTGTGTCCTTCAGTTATTACAACGGCGTTGCCTTAAGAACAGCCAAGGTGTGGCAAATGTGCTTCAGAGAGAAAGAGTCGCTGCTTAATGTTTCATCAGGCGGCGCAGACACGCCGCATTCGCTGCTCATGTTTTACCAGCAAAATGCACCGTTGCAAATGTGAAGGTGTTACGCAAACTGTGTGGCAGAGTATTTACATATGATGGCTCGGAATTCTACCTGCAGCCCAAAACATGCATCGATAATGGTTTTATGCGGTGACTGTGAGGCTTGTGGCAATCAGCGGGATATTGTGTTCCACTTTAATACAGAATGGGGGGTGATGGCACATACAGAGCTGGGTAATGATTTTTTTTTCCTTTTCTCTGAGAATACTTGGAGGTAAACTTTAAAGTTTCCTCACAGCATTACCCCTTGGCATGACTTAAATGGTTTTGCAAAGTGCTGCAAGGGGAAGGCCTGGAGGGTGTCTTGTAGCCTTACCTGATCCAAGGATGCCGGAGCTGATTAGCCAAAACATTTTCAAAAGGAAATTTGATGTTCAAAGTTGCTGCACATGAAAGAAGGTGACATCACACCCAATTACACGCACGATACTGTTAACATGTCAAGTGGTGGCGTAAAATCAATGTAACAACAAGTTCTGCTCATTTAAATAATGTCAGGAGTGCAAATGGTGATCCAGGTTTTTGGGGAGTGTTCAAAGAAGGACATATAGGCATGACATCTTGGCCGATGAAGACATTTGATTTCAAACGTCCATCTATTACCACACAAGAAGCTCTAATTTCAGTGCAAACACTGTTGCGGTTTTATGTAAAAGACTAAGAAAAACTTGTGCACATCAGGAGGGGAAGGGAAAAGATACATAATTTAGGCATTCATTACAAATAAAAGTCTTAAAAGTTTGGTACGTGTATTCTGATACATGTTAATATCCTACTGTGTTGTGATTAAAGCCACAAGTATTTTACATTGTTTAAACAAGTCTTCATACAAGTTTTTACTCAAGTCTTTGTAGAAGCTTCCCATAGATGTACAAGCATATAGATTTTTGTTTTCAGAATCGTTCATAGACTCTCATTTGGATTAAGTCTTGCACGGATTAATGTGCGCTAACTGAAATGTTTGTATGTGGACATGTCAGTCGCTTTGGATAAAAGCGTTTGCTAAATGCATACAAATAAACAGCATAATGATTAATGGGCCATCTTTGCAAATACAATATTTTTATAAACATAATTCCATTATAGCTCTTGATCTATGAAAAGTGAATCTCTATCAGTGTCTCTATCAAGTCTTTTGCTGCCTGTAAACATTTTTTTTTATGAAAGATTATTTTTTCAGCTCCATACAGCAACTTTAAACAAAAGACTGACCTTTTCCAAAGGCTCCTGTACTCCGCAATTTTCTGGCAAACTGTACAGAATAATGCATAATTAATACCTTATTTTTAAAGTTATCTTCTTTTTGCCATAAAGTTTGCATTTGAATAATGCACCACTAATAATTTACCCACTTGAGCTTTGGAATCCTTGATGCTTCTCAAAAATTAGAGAAGACCTCATGATTTTTCTCTCTCTTTAATTATTTTCTTTTAATATAACCTTGGTTACAACCTGTCCTTGACTTCACAGCTAACCTATATGATGCATTCATTTAAGCTGCTATTCAATAATTGTCTCAAACAAACCTCTGAGACCTTTGAAGAGCAGGATTACTGGGATGAAAGTACACCCACGTGGAGCATTTAAATACATATCAGAGCTTCTAGAAAATTAGCAAAAGATAAACTTAGAAACGTATTTGTCATTATTATGTCATCATAACTAATAAAAACAGTTTTTCTATTTACAATGTGGGACAAAAGTGGAAAAAAAAATCCAACCGCAAATGATACTGCACAGTACTGTACGCCCCACCATGACTGCAGGCTGGTAAAGAAAATCAAATAAGGAAGTTCCAAATAAAATCCACAGCTCTGGGGCCTCTGTGTGAGCCACCGCGGCCATTCGCAGATCTGATCACTTGCAAAGCTCCATTACCAAGTGTTCAGCCCCGACAGCGGAAGAGAAGCCCCGTAATGAGTCACTTCCACAAAGCATCACTGATAAAAGGATTAACTAATTAAATTAACAGAGCAAAGTACTTTATAACTGTTAATTATGGTGCTCCCTTGGCTGCTCTGGGCCACTAGCACCCTTTGTTTGAAAGCCCCTTGTCTGTCCTAATTGACCTCTGGGGAGCTTTTGGTGTGTGTGGGTGTGCATGTGTGTGGTGGTGGTGGTGGATGATAGCTTGCACAATCAAATAGCAAGTATAAACAAACTGACAATTTACTTTGGTGCTGGGTGACACTTTCACTTGGGTAAATGACACTGAATGTGCCTCAGCATACTCGTAGACCTCCTTTTGGCTTTCCCCCCTTTATTGGGCACATTTTCATATTTTTCTGGATCCAATTGGAGAATTGAGTTAAAAGGCGTATTTGTGGGAGAATCTACATGTGGACGTCATTTGTCACCCAAAGTCTATTTCCTGGAACACAATGCCAGAGTGTGAGATGGGGCTTTAAGGGACACCACAGAGGGTTTGTTTTGTTAAGACACCCTATCTTTTGGACTTTTCATGCCATCACAAGAAGGCGGGGGCTGAATCCCTTTTATTCTCGATGGTGTCTCCTCTAATGCGTGGCCAATCACATTATTAGTCAAAGGGCTAATATATGTGACCTGATCTGCCATTCATTCCTGCCTGAGCCAGCTCTGTCTTTTCCCACTTGTTCTTTTTAACCCCTTTTCTTCTTCCAGTGCACATTGCCACCAAAGTCCTAATGACGCCCTTGACAAGTGATCCATCAGTTGGCAATTACAACATCTGTCATCATGACAAAGATGGCTCCTCCACTCTCTTTTGGGACCGACTCTTCCTACCCCTTAAATGTGTCTTGGTTAAAAGGGGGGGCAGGGTTACGGCGTTTGTGGGGGTTTAGTCACTTTGTTCAGTAAAAAGGGGCCGCCCCACAACAGAGACAGACATGTTGACAGCAAACACAAACATGGCAAAACAAATGGTTCACGCCTACCTCTTTAGATTTCCATTCAAATGCACTCCACAACTCTGTGAAAGTGCTCTATCTTCTATAGAGGGAAGAACCTACCAGCTGCCATCGTCTCTCCTCGCTACAAAGAGGACCTTTCACTCAGGAACAATAAGAGGGCTTCTCTTTTCTCTTGGCACAGAGTCTCTGCTCCAGCATGTTTAATTTCAGTAGCCATAGATCAATGCTGAACAACACTCCAGAACTGATGGGACTATCTGAATCGGCACGCAGGACTTTTGTTAACATTAACAAACATGCATTCAAGCGGTGACCGAGCCATAACCTGGAGCCGTCAGTGTCACAGTCAGACTCAGTCTGAGCATCTACCGAGTTCTCAGAGAGGCACCAAATCTGTCGAGGTAGTTTGAGGGGAATAAATCCAGTTTCAGGTGGATACATTTGCAGATGATGCCTTTCATGCTATGTTTCCTGCATCTCAGTGGGTGGAAGGTGTGGGAGTTTGCTTTGCTTTTCTTTCACCCCTTTAAGTGGAGCCACCGGATAGATGGCATGACATCACGGGCCAAGCCGACAGCACAATGCAAAGGTCACGCGGCCCATTGATCTAGGGGGACCCTGATAGAATCCCCCTGTATTATAGGTCTGCGCACGCGGAGCCTTACACATACTGAGCCATAGAAACAGACCACAAATGGAGCCTTGTTGTCTCCCCATTGAAGGCCTGCAATCAGCGGATTTACACTTTGATGTGGAGCTGAGGAATAAAGCTTTTTTGAACACTGACCTTTATCGACTGATGGATTAAAATCCATAGCCTTTCCTCTCACTCTGCAAAACTACAAATCTACGTTACAGTCCCCTTTTGCCTAAGGCTATCCCTTTTCAAATCTATTTTTTTGCTTAGATGGAACAGGGAAAAAAATAAAAGTGATTACCAAAACAGTTAAGAGCAACAGTCATTTAGATTCAAAAGACAACAAATAACTAATGAACTTGTAAACCCTATGTCTCAACATTAAAAAATTGGTAATAATTGATCAACATCTGTCAGGGACTATTTTTTATTGATTTTTTTAGCCAAGCCTAGTTCATTTTGAAATTAAACCTATGAGGGCACAGGTTGGTTACCAGTATTAATTATACTTTTTTCCCCTGCTAACATACCATTGGTATGTTTTTAATTGATGCAGAAATTCTCTGAATGACCAGACTGATGCAACTGTTTTTCCGATTCAAACTAAAACGAAATATTTTTAAAGTTAGTTTACATAAAATCTCCTTGTCACAGCAATAACACAGCATGTCTTTGTAAAGCTGTATTAGAACTATGTTTGCTATTTACTGCATGTACTTTTTTTTTTTTTTGGCCATAAAAAAAATCTGTCTTTGTTCTGTGTTTTGTCATCTTTCCCCTTATCCAACTTAGCCCTATAATTGTCATTAGCGTGTGTGTACTGCTTTTGTTTTTTTGTTCTTCCTACCGAAAGTACTCTGTAGTTACTTGACATCGACATTGACATTGACGCTGGTTTTATTTGAGCCATCCGGGTCTCATTTATAACATTTGTGCATGCTCCACACAGGACCTGAAAGTTTCATATATAACTTTGCATATATCCATTTCTATTTCTATTGCAACCACGCTGAATTTTGATTCCCTCAGAACTTTACTTGCATTCCATATTGAACATTAATAGATTGAAAATTAATAGATTGAACATTAATAGATTGAACTTTAAGCATTAAAAACTACAGTGATATATATGCTTGCATTGTTTATCTATAACTATTCATTTGACCCTTTCAAATTAAAAAATTAGAACAATAAAGCAGGCTCCATCCTGAACTAAAGTCCTCAAAATATATAAATATATAAAATATGTACGTATATTTTCTCACCATCTTATTTGTCTCCCTGATGATCACTAGGGTGGTATGTGCCACAGAATAACTCCTAAAGCTGTGAGGCTTTTGTTTTTATTGCCTTGAACGTGTGAAGAGCATTGTGAAACCCATGTGTAATGCTGTCCGACGGATGCATTGGCATTACTTTGATGCTTTATCCTGAATGTAAAGTAGTATCGGGACTAAAGTGGTGGCAGGTGCTATAGCTGATGGCTGGCTTATTGTTGAGCAAACAAAAAACTAATTTTTGAAGTTGTAAATGTTAGGGACAATGTGCTGCTTCTCTGTTCTGCTACAAACTGCAGGAGACAGTGGTCACTCCATCGGATGCTGACACCCCCCCACTCCAAATGTACCCAATGTACAGAAGGAGGAGCACTTAAATACTGCTCACACAAATTAGTTGTGCAGTCTTTTAAAATGCATGTGGCAGTGTTTAAACCTTATTTTACACCCCTGTGGCAACAAAAACTATATGTTTTAAACTTTCCACCTCACACACATCAATTTCTACCCCAGTGAAATTCTCATTTCCCGCATGGTTGACATTGTTATGTCATGTAATTACATGATCACCTGGCTCATGTGAATAAACACTTTCATTGACCATTTATAGTCAAACCTGCACATGTCCAGGCTGAACAGGAAGCAGGACAGAGTGCGTTGGTAAAGCTGAGATAGAGCTGTGATCTATAAAGGGAAATTGCGTGCATGTGCACAGTGTTAGGTTCATGTCATTTTCAGCTTTTGTATTCAAGTATGCGCAGTTTTTGTATGGATCCTACACATTATTTTAGAAATAAGACATCTGGTTTCTATGTACAGTTGATAATGCATGTTAGGTGTTCTGGTGGTTTTTAAAATGTCCTTAGTAGTGAGTAATCAGAAGTATATAGTATATTTCCTGGTCATGGACTGGTGTGACCCATGCAAACTGCAGTCTTTTGAATTTATAGGTGCTTGAGAATGTACATGACAAGGCAAGTACAGAAAAATAAAACAAATTGTGAAATGTGCATATTTTCTATCAATGACTTTTATTACTGAAATCAGACAAAATTTAGTTCAGATTACTACATTTAAATTAAGATATATACCAGTTGTTGCCTCAAACAGTTTCTCTCTCAAGTCAAATGAAATCAAAGCAGGTGGATTTTATTTTATTCTTGATGCATATGGATTGCTAGGATCCTTTTGCAAACCACTGTTTATGCTCACTAATCCTTTATTCTGTTCTCTGGGAAACAGAATTTGTCCCTTCTGTCTTTACTGTCAGTCAAGCTGGATTTTATAAGCCCACTCAGACACGTGCCAGTTTCTGCAAAAATCCACTACAGAATGGTTAACAACCACCTAATGTTGCAGTGGACCGGCAGTCTTTGCCCTGTGACACACTTTAAAAATCTAGCAGCCATATCCACTTAATTCAGTCTGTGCTTTAGGGAAGGCCCATCAGAGAATTGTGAGACTCCATGCAGCGAGTCAACCATCAGCATTAGAGCGCGTTACATTCAAGCAACAAAAATACACTCAGGTCTATTTCCCACTAGAAAATGCTGCTGTACAAGCCTTTCCCAGAGCTCCTTTAAGTGCAATGAGAACACAAGTCTCTTGTTTTGCTACCGGCAATACCGACCCACAGCACCCATTTGGTTTTCAGTAAAACAGTTCTATTCGAGCAATTATTGAATCTTGCATTTGCTAGGGCACCTTTGTTTGTTAGCTAAGGAGTCGCAATTTATTAATCCTCACTGTGAGTCTAAACGGTTCAAAGTAGCGCAGATCATGAAACCACTCTTTTGTTTTCAGTTCACTGCTGTTAAAGGTCTCCAAAGAAAACAATTACATCACAGCACAACAAGGCCCAGAGTATACAACAATGACAAGAGCATTGTGCCTTCAGGCTGAAAACACTTAATACACCAGAGATAGGGGAGTGGGAGGAGGGGGACATTTTCTGCTCGATGAGCGTAAGGTACACGGTTGGTTCAGATAAATGGCTTAAAGACAAGGTAAGCCGAGAAAAAAAAAAACTAAAACAAAAATACAATTTCTTGAAATATTTATGGGGTATATTTACAGAGAAGCAGCTAAAACAAGCAGGTATCTTTAGGGGATACAGCAAGAGATGTAGTGGTTGTTTGACTGACAAGCACTGGGTGAAGATGAACATGCACTGAAACGCTCTCATAGTCTTTTAAAAATCCTTTTATACCTCTTTTCACATTTTATTACACTACAACCACAGTTTTATTATTATTATTATTATTATTATTATTATTATTATTATTATTATTTAACGTGCAAGAAAAAGAAATACATAAACCTAAAGTATATTTAAAAAAATAATCCACAGTTGCTTCTAAATAAAATGTACTTTCAGCTTTGTCTACAGAAAACCAACAAATTAGGTGTCTCAGTATGACAACAACTGGTTAGTTGGATGCCTCAGATATCAGAAAACATTAGTAAACAAACATAGAAGGATAATGAAGACAAATGATGACTACAGATGGATTCAGAGAAAGTATAGGAGAGTATGGCAAACCTGGTAGAAGATCACTGCCCGGCTAAACAGAAAGGCTATAGAAGGATAGCATTATTAAGGTTGGGTATCTTGGCGCAGAATAATTCATAGCTGTGCTCATATTGGACATTTACAGAAGAACCCACTAGAATCCCCTTATCAAACCATGTAGAGAAAACAAACAAAAAAAAAAATGAAAGAAGGTGCTGCGGTCAAATAAGAATAAAACTTAAATTAACTTTTTCTAAATAATTGTGTGTGTGAAAAAGTAATGTTGAATTTCACAAAATCTTAATGTTATAAAATGAGGGTTAGCAGGATTATGCTTTGGGCTTCAGTCATTCAACAGGAACAGAGAAACTGCTCAACGAGTAGTGTAGATGTGAATCCATTCAAACTTCTACAGCAAGTCATTCTGACTGTATATTTGTATAGCTGGTAGAGACAAACCCCCCAAATACATCAGTAGTTGCAGCAAAAGTATTGCCTCATTATCACTTAATACATATGCATGCTGCACTGTTTATTTTCTATTTTCTAAATAAATAATATTGAAAAATATGTAGTAGTTTTATGTTACTTCACAGTTAGCAAATACTTTCTGTTGATCTATCAAAATATGTTGAACTTCCCATACCTTCATGGAATGCAGGACAATCTGAAAATTGTCTGCTGAAAACATATTATTGTAAAAAAAACAACAAAAAACGAAATAACAACAACTGTTGTATAAAACCTTTTGATATTACACAAGATCTTTAGGCTAAATTAAAAAAATTGGACTGAATTTGGAAGCTTAGAAGCAACATTCCCACAAACTGTCAGCTACAAACCAACACATCCCAGATTGTCCTCTTTCTCCCCTTGGCCTCAATCCTGATTTTTTATTTTTTTTAATTCCTGAAATTCCAAACTTTGCCCACCTCATTTTTGCAGCATATTTCCTTGCCACAGGAGGTGGTTATGACAAATTAGAAGTCTACAAATGTTCTGATGGTGTAAAGGCTCCAGCTGTCACCAGGGAGATGGTGATCAGGTTTCCAAGCCGCATGGTCTCTTGGCGCCACAAAGAGTTCCATATGGTCATCCAAATGCTGCACCTAAATCTGCTCCCAATCTCCACCCTGGGGCCAAGTGCTTTCAATGAATTAGTGAAAAAGGCTTTCAAAACAAGTGAAACAGATAACAAAAATGCATACATTTATAACCCTCATGAGGCAAATGACACTTCAACTGTATTATATTTGCATTCACTGGATGCAAGAAGTAAGATTATATAATCACTTTATGGTGTGTTGCACAGTAAGAACATATGCATGACTAGCTTCTGTTTAGTCTACGAAAGTAAAAGTTTAGTTTATGTATGCACGATGTTAAGAGTGTAAAAAAAAAAACATTATCCTGTTGTGATTTGTCATTTACCAAATCTGTCATTTTACTTCCGCAGAACATCGTCCCAACCACATCATGCGCTTGTCATTGCTGGGCAGCAAAGGTGCAGGAGGATTGCTGATCTATAATTAACCATTGGATCGGTGTTGATGTCATTGACACAGCATGGGAGAAGAAGGTGGCAGTGCCAAGGCACCTGTTGTTGTCAAGCGCAGCATCTGATGTCATTACCTACCCAGCCGGAGTGTCGATGTCCCCGCTGGGCTGCGAACTGTCCAGGCTACCAGCAACGCTCACCTTTTACACATAGAGCGAGAAAAACACACGAACACACACAAACATCTTCCACTGTCACATCGTCCTTTACATAACCAGCTTTGACGGCCATAACACCTAGAGGGCAGAGATCTGCAAGGAATTTCAATTACGGTTAATGATATTTTGATGACAGACGGTTAACTTATGCAACTACAACAGTATGTAGCTGTACAAATATCCGATGGAGCAATATTCATAATGGTGAAATATAAACGGAGACTCAAAGACAGTCCTTAAGGAATTTTAGCCATCTCACAGCTCAAGCGGAAAGAGTGGTTCCTGCCCATCAGTTAGTGAAAGTGCCTAAATGTAACAGAAGAAAGACAAACTTTCAAAGCTTGTAGTAGGACCTTACTATAAGATCAATCAGACTAATTTCTGATAAAGTTTGTCACCAGTAGAATAATTATACATGGTCAAAAATCTTTGTTTCGCAGTTTTGCTGTTACTACATTATACGGTGGCCACCGTAATACTAGGATACTATTCAGATTTCTTCATTGGAATATTTACGTTTGATTTTTCTTGGTTTGTTCTCTATACCTGCTAGTTTTCTATCAGATTTGTCTTTCAACAAATTGTTTTCCATGCAGCTGCAACAAAAGGCATGTCTTAAAAACACGCACACACGGATATATTTAACTTTATTTACAATCCAAGAAAGAACTTGTTATCAAAGGTTCTCAGCAATCACTTTAAATCAAGTCCCCATAAAAAATATACTAGTCAGATATGGTCAATTTGATTGATTTATTACCACACACCTACCGGTTAGCCTCAACATCCAGGCACCTGCAGTCCAGTATAAATACTTCCATCACTTTTAAGTTAGAAAGAACTCAATTAAGGGAAAACAGGA
Source organism: Orestias chungarensis (assembly GCA_032876305.1). Taxonomy (NCBI): domain Eukaryota; kingdom Metazoa; phylum Chordata; class Actinopteri; order Cyprinodontiformes; family Cyprinodontidae; genus Orestias; species Orestias chungarensis. Next base: position 573,838 of record JAVLVB010000491.1, on the reverse strand, counting down.
GTTGAAGCAGTTACATTTTAGACTTCCAAACAGTAGCTCTCGAATAACCAACATGCCAGGAGTGTGACCATCCAAGTTTGCCCTGGAAGCTGACTGCAAGATGCTAAATAAAATAAAAAGTTATTTTAAGTTATTTTAGCTGAGGGGTTACACTAGCTAATAAGAATTGGATAAGCAAACATTTTCATGTAACTGTTTTGTCTTAATTAAAAATATATCAAAAAATATCCAAATTTGTCTCTAAATATTGTTTTTTGTTTGTTTGAAGGGAGTCAGTTTTCTTCACACACTAAAGCCTAAGTCCTAAAAACGAACAAACTATAAGTTTTTATCGTCAGGAATGTAAGGTTAGATTCCTTCAGAAAGGCAGATGGCTTGAAAAATCTTGGAAAGACTGTTCTGCACAGAGGAAATTAAAAAAGTGAACAGAACCTTTCTATGTCACCAAGCCTGTTCCGATGCTCTAACAGAGATTCCACAGCTCAAAATGACTTTCAGACTGGCAGCACTCATGAATTCATACATTCATATAATTTTATAATTTTGTTTATAACCACAAACATAACAAAAAAACAAAAAAACAAGGGAATTGTTTTGCATTAATTCATAGAGGCGTGTTTTTCGGCTTTTATGAGGAACTACATTACTTAGATATAAAGTTTTCTCCTTGATCCAAGATATTATTTTGTTTGGATAGCCTAAATCACAATTCTAAAAAAAACTCCCATAATATAATATGTTGTTTTTTTTAGGACAGGATGTTCACTAGACAATTAAGATGCAGCAGTGCCTCACGCTATTGATTTAGTTTCGAAATAATCCGTTGTATCTTTATTCACTGAGGGCTAAAGAAGGTTGGTAGAAACCTCTCTCTCTCTCTCTCTCTCTCTCCCTCTCTCTCTCTCTCTCTCTCTCTCTCTCTCTCTCTCTCTCTGTCTCTGTCTCTCTCTCTGTCTCTCGCGCGCTTTGTCAAACAAATACACACATTTCACATTGCTTTATCAGGACTTTCCATTGACTTCCATTAATTTGTCATAAATGACTATTTCTTAAATATGAACCTCTCTTTGAGTAGAAAATATATCACTGTACCAGTTTGTGGAAATTAGGCTTCTGCTTTTGATTTATTCAGCAAGGTGTGACTTTTATTTATAATAAAAATGAATGGTGCTTACCATGTAGTTTGTAGATTTCTATTCTAAAGTTGTTCACCAATAACATAGAACAGCTATGAATACTGCAAGAGCAGGAAACTCAAGCAATGTTCTCTGGAATCATCATCTTAATTCTTATCATTTTATTGTAAACAAAAGGTAGCTTTGCATTATTAAGGTGAGATGCTTAACCTTTTAGATCTTGGGTCATCATTTAATATAAAAACTGTTTACTTGTTTCACACAAATATGGGCATTATTGTTTTTTGATTTTTTTTTTCTAACACTGCCTTATTTTTCTACCACAGCAAACACATTACGAGGTATGTGATATTATATGTATTGATCAGCTTCTCTGGACATCTTTTCAACAACTGTTTAAAAGTTCATAATTTTGCATTTAAATATTTAAAATCTGCCCTTCTAACTGTCTCTGTTATACTAAATAACATTGCTAAGTGATTAAATAATTTAATATAACTAAATAATCATTTTTAACTAAATATTAATTTTAATAAATTCTTAAAAATTGCTTTAAGTTTTCTTGAAATACAGGAAATACTTTTGGATTTAAGTAATGTAAAAATGATGTGAAAATTTTGACTCTTGACTTTTCAGCTTCACTTGGCCATTATCTGGTGGAGCAATATGCAGTGTAGTATTTCTTCGGGGAGCTGGCAGCCTTTTCATTCATGTCCCATTGAGGGAAAAACCCAGCGTCCCCTGTGTCTGCATGTCAATGGCTGTCAAGGATGAGGGATTTGAGTAAATTTCCCTTCTGTAATGGGAATATTATAAACCCTGGAGACTGACAGACATTCAGACAAGGAGAGTAGCTGGAAATATATCTTAATCTCTATTGATGCTCTTTTGCACAGATGCTTATGCTCTTATGACAAGAACACGTGAATGTACCAACTATCTCATGCAGGCCTGCACGCATGTATGATGTGTACATCTGGAATGTGTTGCGGCGTCCATATAGGCTGCTAGATGAGCAGCAGAAGTGACAGTGTGTGGGTGAGAGCGGGACTCCAGTGCATCATGGTGAGGCCTCTCCATCACAGTTTCCCCTGGCTTGACAGGCCTTGGCTCTGGGGCTTTTCTGAGTGAACTCAAATTGTGCACTGCTGAGGAAGGGATTCGGTATCCTAATTAGGAGTGACTCACATCACCTGTCCAAGTGGATTCTTTTGACCGGCAGAGTCTAACATGCATGTAGAACAGGGGTGCCCAATACGTCGAACGAGAGGATTGCAGGTAAATTGCACAACATTAAAGCAAGCAAATGACAGCTTCCATTCTTCCTTTTGTCTTTTGGTTCACATACAGGGCAGTTTAAGCATGCAAACACACGCTAACTCTATGTTAGCTTCTTGTAGCGAGTCTCCCAGTCTCTCTTAGCAGAGGTAGAGCTAGATCCCTTAGGACTGGTCATGTTTTAGGTAGCTAAAAAGGTCAAAAAGTGTGCACCCCGTGATGTGGAAGGTGATCAGGAACCTCAACCAGGCTTATCTGTATATGGGATGCTGAGAGTGTGTTTGATACCTTGCAGATATCTCTAGAAGATGTTTATATTTTTAGGTAATTTTATCCTCCTCCGTGTTTTAAGCATTTCTAGCAAATGCAGAGTGTCTTAAAAAGGGTTAATTGGTATTTTAATTTATTTTAATGTCAATGTCCTAAAATGTTGTGTGTCGTAACATGTTCTATGTTTTGTATAGTATTTATCTCCATCATAGGAGCTTTCAGGTTCCCTCTGCTTTTTCAGTCAAGGTAACTTTCATCTTACCTGTTGAGTCCACCGTCTTCCACATGCAAACTGCGTCCAGTAGAATGTGTTTTGAATTACAATAAAACGCCTCAAAATATTTAAAATAGTGCAAGGCTATGGGTACTTGCTCGCCACTGTAATTAAAACTGAAGGTTTAAAGGAAAACATAAGGTGATGTATCTCAAGCACAATAATATGAGCAGCATTTTCACTTTATTGTTTTAACCATTAGCTTAGAAGAAACACCTTCTACAAAAGGTGTTTTTTTTTCCTTCTCTGGATGTCTCGGTAATGCCGCTTTATTCCCTAACTAAAAAGGTCACAAGCTGCCGTCATTTACTTTTAATTTGGATGGAGAGAGGCTGCTGGTTTCATGCTGTTGGACACCTGCAGACACTGGTCAGGGCTGCAGCCCTAATCAACGTAATACATATGTGTCACATCCAATGACCCATGGCTGTGTTCATAATAAAGGTCACAGGATGAGAAATCCTCTGTCCCGCCCGGTCCTTCTTAATGTGGAGCCACAGTAGCTTTTCTAAGCAAGTGCACACTGCTGACTTATTTTACAGCGTGAACTCATTATGCACACATCTCAGCTGCTATCAAAGGACAACTTTGGTAAAGATGCTCATATATTTTGTGTGTACAACAGAAACCGACAGAAACAACAATGTCCCAAAACAATTTTTTTTGTTCAACCTACAGAGCTATTTTCTTTTGTTTATTGTCAGACCAGAAGCTTGCTTTCAAGAAAGATGACTTTTAGAAAGAAAGTTTTATATAAATATCAATAAACCGTGTAAGGTGATTAAAGATGTGCAGCATTTTAGTATTTATTTGAACATGTATAGAACTGAATATACAGAACACAGATTATACATATGTTCTATAATATTAACACACATAACCCTAGCTAGTATTTGGTTAAATGTCCCTTATAAAGTTGCTGAGAAGCGACGAATGAATCAACAAGGTTCTGGATGTTTTACTACTCATCTTGGGGATTGGAACGCCTAAATTGTGTCCAAGTTTTGATCATCCTTTTTTTGTTTGGATTCATTGGGGTCACTTTGGAGGCATTCACCTTTTCTCTTTATTTTATGTATTTTTGGCAGACGATCAGATCCACAGCCTGCCATTTTTATTCTTTGTTGTGTAATAATTTTTCATTTGATTTTCCTTATTTTTCTTATTTGCGTTGTGGCAAAAAAGCTAAGTCTTTCTCTTGTCTGAACATAAACATAAAACTTTACTTAGGTTGTAATATAATATATATATAAGTATAGATATATATGCTGTGTAGATTAGATACATTGCACAATTAATTTAAATATGGTTCTCCACCCAAAAAATTATAATTACTGTGTTCTTTTAAGGTTTGAGGCATTAATACCAGTCTTTTTCTGTTTAGAATACTAAAAAAGTTACATTTGTCATTGCATTTTTCATAAAATAAACATAAAACCACATCATAAATTTGTATTTGTTATTGTATTAATAAAGTATTCAAATCGGACCCGAACACATTTATGTATTTCCTCTCTAATAGAAAACAAACAAAAAAAAGGAATTCATTTGCAGATATTTCTTGCATCTCAACTCCATTTCTATCCTCAACATCTTTAGCAAAATTTGTTTGTTCCTGTAAAACCTACTGCTTCATGTCGGATATTTGTGTTCTACTTGTTTGTGGAAAGTCCATGATAGATTCTGAAATATTCTGAGAATTGTTTTTTGTATATTGTTCTTATCATTTGTTTTGTTTTCATTTTTTGGGTTGGTGCAAGAGTCATATTTTTGTAAAATGTATAAAAGCCCTGTTTTTTTCCACTTTTGTTAATCTTTAATGGGTTAGGCAGTTTCACTCTCTTTCATTTTATTACTCATTACTTTGTATGGACTGTTACAACCTACAAAATTATTGGCCCGATGTTAAAAGCAATGTGTTCATTTTTGTCCTCAGACAGATACTGTACATCATTTTCAAGAAAAGCTGAATGCATTTGGTTGTAAATAATAGCCGAAGAGGTCAGCTATTGATCTGCTGCTAAAAAGGGACCTTAGGGGCATATTTGGAAGCCCCATTGTTGCTTGTCAATGATCCCTTTATGGCCTTGAACTCGACAAGTCTACTGCTATAAATCAAGGTTAAACTAGTCCTCTAATAGCAAATCAATGATGGTCAATAGATATCATGATGTGATTATAATTCAGTCAAGTAAACCATTACTCAAAACTTAAATGTTCTTTCTAGGAGAAAGCTGAAGTAGTTTTTTTTTCTCTCTTTTTCTTTTGTTCTGTTAGAGTTACATTTTGATGGAGAGTGTTTTTCCCACTCGACTGCTTTTACTCTCTGGTAAAATGGCAAGGTCTTCCATTAGTTTAACAGAGAGGTTTGCTGAGATTTGAGAAAACAATGCAGAAGTTATATTGAGATAACCTTTAAACAAGAGGAGATATTTCACCTGCATTAAGATTACCCCAAGAGCAACCCACTTGATATTTAGCTTTAAGCCTCCTCTATCAATGTGCGTCCACGCATCGGGAAGCAGCATCAGTCAGCGCTGTCTGCGATGCGGCTAAATGGAGCACGGGGACATATCCATCCAACTACAACCTTTGCAGTACTGATATTTATGATAAACACCATTAGGCATTTGTGAGTTGCTTGCGCAAGGGCTTTAAGGCTAACAACGCTCGTGAAGCAAGGCGCCGTCCAGGGGTTTACATGGCCGCCAGTGTCATCTGTCTGGGATGCAGCCGAGCCTCTGATGCCAGCTACGTTACCTGGGGAATTTGTAAAGGGTGATGATGCAAATGCTGTCTGAAAAACCCGCTGCTCTGGAAAGCAAAGGTGGGTAATAGGAGAGAGACATGCTGTCTTCTCTTTCACGTTTTGTGGTGCACTAATCCACAGGCTTCACGCTGACTGGACACATCTGTACACACAATGTTGTTGAATAGGGTGGCCCAAACTACAAAAACAGTGAGGTGAAACAAGATCTCTGAAGTCTGATCTCTGAAATCCTAGCTCAAGAGGGGCATCTTTACTATATTTTCATGATCTTGGGTTGGTTTGGGTTTATGGCTTTGTTCATTTGTTATTTGTGCTTGGCCTTAGCTATTTTTCTTGAATGCTTATTTGATTAGATCAGCCTTAATGCTGTTTCTCTTGCTTAATTTATCTTTCTCTCCCCTCAAAGCTGAATTCTGTTTGTTATCAATAGCTTTCCATTGTTCCAATATTCACTATGGGCACTGCTGCATCCTAAATGCACAAAGGAGCGTTATCGCAGACCCTTCCTTCCGGTAGCTGTTAGACTTCATACCTATCACTGCTCCAAGCAAACCAAACAAGTGTTTACATTCCTGCAGGTTATTTGCACATAACAACTGCACAGTATTTTTGCTAACCTTCTGCACTTACTGTACAGTATCTTATTCTTTATTCTTTTTTGTCTTTTTTGTATATCTTATATTTCCCTGTTACTGATGGGACAATAAAGGATATTTCTTTTCTATTCTATTCTATTCTATTCTATGTGAGGAGGAAAACAAGCACTAAACATCAACCTGACCCCATCCCATCAAGAAGCAGAAAACTTCTTTTTTCAGCAGGGAAAGTAAAACTTGTTTAGAACTAATGAGAATGTAAAAGAAGCTAAATAAAGAGAAATAAAAACAAATCTAGAAACTAGGATGGAGCTTCATTTACGGGCAGAACAACGAGCCTAAACACCCACACCCTACATTGGCGTAGTTTAGATTGAAGCATTTTGTGGTCGTAATGTTACAACAAAAAAAACCGACATCAGAATCAGCAGCAATACCACAAAATTGATGCTCACAGATAATCTTTTTGTGATGATCAGCCTCTGCATGTGCAAATGTGGAATCTTTCAATGGGCACAGCATTGTGGTTTGACAAGTACTACTTGGCATGATGAATATTGTTAATAAGCATGGACATTTCAGGAATCATCAAAAGAGTCTTAATCGAGTTTGTTCAGATTGTGCTTCTCAATGCTAATGTGTGAAACATGAAAATCCAAAAAACAAATAAAAAGGGTCCTATCAAATGCCATCAGCAGGGAATCTCCAGCTCTTATTTTGCATATTCATAGGACATCTACATTGTCGCCAACACCATTGTCCTTTGATTGCAAGTGATAAAAGGCTACCTCATTTCACTCTTTTGCACCTTTCTGGAATATTCGCCCAACCCTCCAGACTCTGCTTTGGCAAAATGTAATTGTAATTTATCATTTTTTTTTCTGCCTGAGGGGAAAATCTCTCAAGCCTGGGGCTGTTTGAAAAGCTGTTGGACACAAAGGCAGACCCTGGGAACTTTGCCCATGCAGTCAATCAGCCCGACACCCCAGAGCGCTCACACCCCAAAATCACTTGTTTTTTCTTTCTCTTTTTTTTTGTTCACAATATCAAACAACTTCTCCTTTTCCGTCAGATAATGGAGCCATGCAAATAGTAATAAGGTGGTTTTGTCTTTTATTGTTTTTGTCTTTTGTTTGTGAAGAAGGTTGGTGATACGCAGAGTCTTCGTGGTCAGAGGCCGGGCAGTGGAGCAGACATCAAAGGCCGGCAGAGGGCTGTGACGGTGAATGCAGCTGGTGTCTGCTGGACAGAGTTTCAGGAAGGGATTCAGCTGCTCTATAATAAAGATGCACAGGGGAAGGCAGAGTCTTCAAAGCCCAGTCAAATACTGAAAAGCAAGCAAAGACAAAAAAACAAAACAAAAAGCAATGTTCTTGGAATATTGTTTTCTGCCTCATAATATCCTGCAGCTTCTGCAGACAAATCATGAAATCCTGCTGTGTTTATCCCCTTTCCTCATCTCCTGTTTGCCTAATTTCTCCTATAATGGGTCTTTGAGCAACTGTGAATGTGTCACTACATCTATTCTTATGGTTTTTTGCGACAGTTTTGGTGTCCTTTGTGCAAATACAGCACATATATTTTTAATTTACTGCAGGAGCTTTCCTGAAAGTGTCTCCAAGTGTGGATTGACACATATACAGTAGGGGGTTTAAAGTGCAGTTATTAACACGTTCACTAATTAATCCCATTCACTCTTCAGGTAATAAAAACATAATACCAAAATGCAAATGTACTTAAAACATGTGCATTTTCTCAGTATGAATAAAAGTTATTTGTAACAACTAAGATCTTTACTTACGAGCCTTTTTATGTATCAATTCTGGATTAATGGCAATAATAGGTCATGAGCCAATATGAGATTACCCAAGTATAACCTTGTGGACAAATTAAATGGCTATACATCAATATGTTTTGTAGAATAATGGAAAAAAACAAAAAAAACAATCAAATGAAACAAAAAAAGCTTCAATAATTGACAGCAACAGGTGGGGAAAGAGCTGTGTTGTGTTACTCTTTACTCCATACAGCTAGAGGAAACTGACAGATTCAATACTTTCTCCCGTTTTCTATTTGAAGGATTTAATATTTCAGAATGATACGTGAGCCTTTTAGCAGTGCATTAACCTTAATTTGATCTGTAACAGTCCTGCACCCATTGGATTTTGAATATCAGTCGTATGTTTAGCATTCAGATTATTTTTTTAGATCTATAATTATGTTCCTATTTTCAGCTTCAGTGTATTATATCTATATTTTCATTTTACAACTATAACGAATTAATCCACACTTCCAATTATTTTCGTTTACTTCTATTTCTTATCCTCCTCTTCACCATCAACAAATCTTTTTCCTGTCCATCGAGTCAACATTTGTCTTAACTATGTCCCTTTTTATCTTATGTGAAACACTTTTGAAAATTAATGAATTGATTGATCAACATCTGTCACATTACAACTATTATATTGACATAAAAGAAGACCAAAAGGAAAAATGTGGGATACTAATGGCCTTTGCAGAAGGTATGATGTGGTCCAGAAAGGTTATAACAGAGTTACAGCAGAGGAACTAGACATACACTGTTTGATGTAAGGTCATAAATCTTAGTGATTGTCCCACATCAACAAAAAAATAATTCAAATATCACAACTACTTATTTGCTCATAATTATTATAAAACCTGTTCATATTGCATCATTGCATTATTTTTCAAATATGTGTTCAGAGGAGACAAATTTGCACTTCCCTGTTGTCACAGTTCCACATTGGGCCTGTAGAGGGCATGTCAAAACAGTTATCTTCGTCCAACTCAGTGTGACTCTGTGGACATAGAAAATCCTCAGCGGGAGGAAACACAGGGTGACTTTCATCTGTCTACAAAGGGAAGAAATGGTTTTGGTTGAGAGATGTGAACAACAAAAATTGTGGCAGCATTTCTTTGCAGATTTTACAACAGTTTGCGGAGACTGAAGCAACTCTTGATTTACTACAAGGAGGACGGATGCATTAAAAATGGATCTCTAACAAAATAACATCTCAAATTACACAAACTGCTCATTAGAGTAACATCTTCTTTTTTAAATGCCTAAACAGCTAAGAGATCTTGAATTAAACATGATATATCTATTGCAATCGTGTTTGTCAAGGAATTATTCATTGAACCATTTATTTATTACTCCATTCATCTACATAAATATTTAACCATGTCTTGGCATCTTTATGGACTGCTTGCTCTGCTGCTCAATTATATGGAGCATTGTCCTACCACGGCCATATGCCTCCTATCTGGTGACACTGTATCTTCACAATTTATGGATCTGAGCCTGGAGGAATATCATTACATTATGTATATACTGAAATCAATCTAGGCCTAATGACTAGCAATACAATGTTTCAACAAGTCTATTTAATGCGGCTGTAAGTATATAAGTATATATATTTTTTATTATTTGTTAACGTGGTACACGTTCATCCTACATTTCATAAGCTCCTATAAGTTTTATTTTGCCCTCCCATAACAAGAGCTCCTGCCTACCCTGATCAGAAGAGCATGGAAGCATGCAGGACTGAGGGAAAGCAAGGAGCCATAAACACCCACCATGGGTCCGTCTTCAAAGTGATGAACAACAACAAAAGCATCACTGGTTGTCTTTCAAGAGAAACACAAAAAAAGAACATTTGACCACCTGGGTGCCCATCATTTTTCTTTATGCCCTCCCTCAAGGGTGACTATCAAGAGATGTCCCATTTAACATTGTATGTAGCTGCTTCAACCTGAGACACACGCAGGTCTTCATTCATCTAGACCGCACAGTCTGTTGCTGCTTTTGCAAATGGTTTACTTTCAAGAGAACCTACATAAAAAACAACATAGTTGTAATAATAACAACAATAATAATAATAATAATAATAACCCTCCTTATTTAGATACAGTCCAGTATATGCCATACTATCAGCACATGTATAATGTTTCTTACTGATATTATTATTATTATTGTTAATATAACAATTACAAGAGCTTTCCCATAAACGTTGTTGGCATTAATACTGTTGTAATATTTTTTTTTTTTTTTTTTTTTTATACATTTTTAATTAATTACTGAGTGTGTATTGCTTCAAAGCTGTTTTTTTTATTGCTTTATAAATTGGAATAAAGAGAACTCCACTAATTCCTGAATGAGTAGATTTGTCACAATTACAAAATATCAAGTGTGAAAACAGAATCAATAACATTAATGCAAGTAAGGTTCATGTGTATTTCCAAATTATTATTAGAGGTAAAAAGAAACAGTGTGAAGGGTATGTCACAGCTTAAATTCATGCTTCTTCAAGGGTGCTGTTATGTGTGGGTCTATGTGTGTCTGAGCCTATCCACTAAAATGTGTTTTTCAGGGTGTCACTCAAAATCCTTATAAAAAATGTCAACAGTAACCATATTAAGTAACATCAATTGGAGGTAACAGTTTCTTATTAATACATTTATTGTGTCTTTTGTTTGTTTGTTTTTTTTATATACAATATACAATGTGTTTGAATTACCTTAACAAAAAAGTAAAAGAGGTGTCTGTGTTTGAGTTTGTTTGTGTTGTGTTGTTTTGTGTTTATGTATTTATATTGTCACTAAGGGATACTGTTGTTAAAGGTTTAATGGAGTTTTATTTGGCCTGATTTTCTTTGTTGTTAGCTGTGTCTATGGCTTTCTGATATATTAACGCACATATCTGTAACCTCACTCGATCAATCCACTTTTTAAAAGGACTGACTGAGAAGCAATTTCTTGCTACTCCGCTGTCTAGTTTATATATTATTTTTATATTTCTACATTATATGGTATATTGTGTATAGTCAAATATGAATGACGGGCAAAATGTTTGATTTTGTTAGGTTTGTTTGCATCAAATAATGCTTTTTTTATAATAATTTTAATCTTTCTGTGTTTTTCGGCTAAAGCTAAATAAATATTATCCGCAGGAAAACCCTTTATTAGTGTCTCCAAAACAAACAAACAGACAAAATTACAGTAGCTCTAAAAGAGAGTCTTGGAAACTTCAAGTGACCTCTGTTTTCTTTTTCCAATTGATCAATGTGGTTGGTGGGACCTTGGAACTCTCTGACCATTTATATGCAATTTATACATTTTACCAAGCTACAACTATATAAGTTTGCAGCAGAAGCAAAACACTTTGTCGCAATGTCAGATTGAATAACAAACCTAACTGTTTATAATCAAAATAAAATACAACATTAAGGTGGTTAAAAGTCTTAAAAGAAATGACTTACAATACTTCAAAGTTGAAAATTTTGACAAAAAACTCCAATGTTAAGGAAAACTTTCCTTCTAAAAAGACCTATGGTACTACAATTATTGACACTCCTAATAATGATAAATACAGAAATGAATAATTAATTATTATAAAACAAAAGTATATTTAGATTCCTTTTGTTACTAAGGTTGCTTTTTTAAATTAATCATGGTGTCCAGGAACATTCAAGTTGTAATCTAATATTGTTTGTCTCACTGTGTTAAAAATTATGTGACACAAATGACAATTTTATTTTTCTGTTCAATATAATACAACCTATAAAAAACACAAAATTGTTAAAGTATAATAAGCCCCTCTATCAACTCCACACCCTTGTTAGCTTGCAACCTTGCCACCATGTACAGTACCACAAGGACAATAATGAGGACAGTAAAAAAAAACACAAGCAAAAAAAATAAAAAAATATTAATGGCGTCGTACCTCCATGTAAGTTTGATTTGTTTGTTTTGTAACACACTTAATTAGGGTGCAAATGATTACAGAGGGTGCTGTAAAAGGTACAAGAGTACTATCAGGGGAGGAAAAACTTTTCCCTTCCACAACATTTAAAAGTGAGGATATTTAAAAAAAATTAAAACGCTGATTTAGATTCATGAATAGACTGTCCTGTCTGCGATAAAGAAAAAAATCGAATTCTTCTCCTGGTGCCTTCTTGAGTTCACATAGCGGATTTCAATTTTGATACAAATTAGCAGCCAATTAAACCTATTCACCCCACATATTATCCACCCATGGATTCCTAAAATGATATTTTTGACAATTATAATCAAAAAGCACCAACTGTCATCTCCCCAATCCACCTGTGTCTTACTTTTTTTTGTTGTTGTAATACTTACAAATCACAAAATAGTTTAATGTCTCTGTGTGTTAAGTTCCCAGCTCAATAATGATTTGATGAATGCTAAGGTCAATCATCTTAATTGTTGCCATGGTAATGAGTGATAATTAGTCATATCAAATGAAAAAAACAGAGTGTTTTTGTTTTTGTTCATACGGAAACTATATGTTCACAACTCAAGGTGGTTAACTTTATAACGAAAAAGACAACATGTGCATCCACATACAATAACATACAAATATGTTTAATTCACTAACTAAAACACGCTTGACAACATATTATGTTAGAAGTGACTTTTGGTGTTTTAAGCTCACCATCCTGTATGTGTCATCACACATGGGTTTTTGTGTTAGTTTCTAACATGTTTCTTTTTCTTCTGCCAGTGTGCATTTGTTTTTTGTTTTTTTTGTGTTTTTTTTTGTCATGCTAGTTTGTGGGTTTTTCCCACTTTATTTATAGATGTCTATGTTAAACATCCTTTTTGTAAGGTTTGTATGTTGATATGTTTGTGGTCTACTTCCCTCAGTTACTTTTCTCAGTCTTCTCCTATAACTTATCTGTACTCCCCAAATTAGACTCACCTACTTCTCATGTCAGTGATCATATCTCTGTATTTAAACCCTTTGGGGATTACGATTGATTCCTTCTGTTACATCCTGCCCGAGTTTGGTCTTGCCACCTTCATCCTTAGAGCTTAAAACACTTTCAGTTTAGATATGCTCTGAAAAAATTATCCACCTAAATTACTTCTAAGTTCAATTGGAAAATTATAACTGGTGTTGACATGTGTTTGAAACTTAAAAACTGTGGTATATGGCCAAACTGAGACATGTATGTATATATATATATATATATATATAGTCTTATTCAACTGTTAGTTCTAGATGTTTATTTGTATTCATTCTCTGCTCTGTCACTACAGGGTCTTTCTGGTACAACAGAGTGACTAGCAGGTTGTGTTTTCTGAAACTGCTAGTCTCTGAAGCAGCTATCACACAGAGGATGCTTTCATTTCCACCAGCTACAAAGACGTTGCTACTCAGAGAGTAGGTCAAGTTTGGTCCATCGCTCACAGAGCAAATGGTGGGGCTTAGCAGCTGGTGGTCATCACAGGCTCTTAAGACATTCAGAGGTCTCAGCCATGCTACAACTGGCCAATTCCTCTCTAATATGTGGGACAAGGCTAAATAAGTTTTTAGAAAGTAAATACTAGTAGAATTGTCTTAAAAACATATTTTTTTTAAACTTGTGTAGTTTGATGTAATAAAAATGTCTATGTTTTTTATTCTTCAATTGGATTTTACTTTTTTTGCATAAATAATGTGAGCTCAAAATTAATGAATAGTATTTTATTATATTATATCGTTAAGATTAAAAAAAATAAAAATCAATAAATTCTAACCAATAGGAACTCATTTTTCATTTACTTAAGTCTATTCAACTATGTAAGCCCCTTTTGCTGTAACTTCTTTTCTGATTATATTTTACAATTTTAGAAATGTTTTCAACATGTCACATCAAAATCCAATCATTAAATATTGCCTGATTTTAAAACTATACTAGAGACAAAGCTGAGAAATCTGAGCATATTTAGCTGTATATACTTTGTTGTTGACATAAAAATCTTGTTTTTTAACCACACATTAAGAATGCCCCGCATACAAAAATCATATGTTGATGCACTGACACATTTCTGAGACTGTTACAAGTTCTAAGAAGTAAAATACCATAAAGTCAACTGTGTGCTTGACTAATTATGGGTCAGTATTTTCAGTTGTGTGTACAACTTCTCATGCCCTTTATAGACCCACATACACAATGTTTAAAACACAGCCTGTACATGTATTGACACACACTTTCCTCTGTATTGTTTTACCAAAGGGGGTTGAGCATCAATGGTCTGGAACAGGTCTAGTTTTTTTGTTGTTTTTGGTTTGGGTCAAACTTTGGCCAGGCCTTAAGGCACCAACCATTTGATCCTTCCCAATGTGCCTCTGGTCTAAACCACATTTGAACCTCCACCTGCTGGGCGAACTTCACTTTAGATACATTGCTCAGGCCTCTCTGAACACCACGGTGGGGAGTGGGGACATTATGTTAAAGTCAACACCACAGGGTCAGCCCACTCTTTGTGTTGAGCTTTGAGGGTGACCTCCATTTTTTGTACCTTGCAGATGAAAGATGAAGTGCTCTAAACTCTCATGGTCAAAAGACGTGGGGGAGGAAAATGGCTTTACTTCTTTTAAAATAAACTCATTTTGTGCTGCACACTACTATGGGATCCGGAGAGGTCTTAATAAACTTTGGAGGAAGAAATCCTCACCATGTCAGTTCCAATTAAATCTTCATTTTGTAGGCATTGATTTGTAAGAATTAAGCCTGTCTTTAGAACAGAAGTCGATAAAATCTTGGATAGATGGATGGATGGATGGATGGATGGATAGATGGATGGATGGATGGATGGATAAATGGATGGATGCATGGATGAATGAATAGATGGATGGATGAATGGATGGTCTAAAAACATAAATCTGGTTTATTTACTGTACATAATTTTTCTATTTGCTGTTTCTCATAAATGTATATTTTGAAAAATATAATCTAGAATAAGTATATATATTAATATTACATGTATCGTGAAAAAAGCTAGTGTGAAAACTGACTGCAACAACTAGGAATTCTCAATGTTTTCTACTTGAATGTAGAAAGTTTTAAAGTGCTGGAAAGCAAAAAAAAACTGTTTACAAATTTTTTTTCATAATCTCAATGTATTAGTCTTTATGCAATTAACTGGGGTTTATCAAATGTATAGTTTTTAAATAATTTTGACCATGGATCCCTTGTGCTGAGTTGATACCAACTGAATTCAGACTGAATTTTGTGACCGTTTTGACAATTAATTAATTTGTTTTATAAAGTATCTGAAAAAATAATCTGGAGGGTTATTTCATAAAAAGAAAAACAAAAGAAATTTTATTTAAAAAAATTAAATAACATTAAAATGTTACCAATTCTTAAAATGTCCAGACAACCTTATCCTATATCTTTTCCATTAAACATTTTTAAATGACAGTAATGGAAAACATTTTGTTTAGTTAATTTAAATATCATAACATAAATGTCAAAAAGGTCTGCAACAACCTTAATATAAAATATTCCTATAGTAAATATAAAAATGTCTCTTTTCAATTGTAAATTAAGCTGTATGACATACTGATGTACTATATTTTGATAGTAGTAGTCAATTTCAGGATTGGAGGTCTGTCCTTTTTAGATAAGAAGGTAATACAACAGTAGTATTGAAAATGTTTCATAATGATAAAAATACATTACTATTAGTTTTTGCTGTTAAGTGAAGTTGATCTGTTATTAAACTTAAACTCAAATGCCATAAGTTTTCCTTCCTAAAAACCTAAAATGGTGGAATTGGGCGTCAAAGAATTTCTATGTTGAAAGTATCAGTTTCTGAGGTAAATTAAAGACACAACATGTCTTAAGCTAACATGTCTGCTTGTAGTTTATTTGAAAACTGCCACTAAACCAGTTGTTTTGTGGTTCAATCTGAAATCCTGTACCACAAACCATCATGACTTCCTTTGATCGCATACTACATACTGTGCTTTTTCCCAAATGTTGCATCAAGCTGGTAAACTTTTACATTTTATTCTTTCCCCCCATCTATTAAACTCATTCAGATGAGCATCATGTCAGTTGTATTCACACAGTACGTGTTCTGGTTGCTTTTTCATGATTTCTATGTTGCTTTCTGCCTATGCTCTTTACTTGTTGGGAAAGGCATGATGAGGAGTCATCTATCTCCAGCTAACAGGCACTACTCTGGCCCCATGCTGGAGCCCCAGAGAGAGGAAGCAATCGCTCACAGTACAGGAGCACATTCCCCGGCAACACAGGGGAGCACGACCATTTAACCCATAAAGTCCTGGTTGACTTCTCTTTCCAATAACATTCAACCTTGTGTTTCTAACTAAATGCATCTCAACAGTTGCATATACGGTATAATTGTAAATTACGAATGCCATTGTGTATGCATGCTGCACAAGATCATAAAGAACAGTAAAAGTAAAATTTCTTATTTGTTTCTGATAAAAAATACGCTCAACCTCCTTTTCTTGTTTGATGTATTCTGTGTTTATATTGTTCAGAACAACTTACTCTCTTCTGCTCGGTCCTACTGGCCGGACGCAGCATCCTTGGACATGCAGAGTCTTGTAGTAAAACCAGCCTGAGGAATTGACACTCACAGTGTTTCTCCACACTTTGTCTAATGGCTTTGTGAGCCCCCCTGCCAATGCTGGCATGGAAGGTGTTTAGCACCTTACCGTTTTTACTTTGACAGAGAAGGGACTGCAGCATTCCCCTGGCTATGAGGGCACACAGCACCTCTTCTGTTATCATTTCCACTGTGTTTACACACTTACTTTTCTTAATATACCATTTCTGATGTGGTTGGAAGCAAATATCACCCAACTGGGCTGATGTTTTATTGCCTGGATTTGAACACAAATTTCAGACAGCTACAAATGGCTGTGACATCACAATTGTAGGTTACACAAAGGTGACATATATATATATATATATATATATATATATATATATATATATATATATATATATATATATATATATATATATATATATATATATATATAT
>JAVLVB010000491.1:520440-550730 GCA_032876305.1 Orestias chungarensis | reverse complement strand
CTGCATGGAGCCAATCCTTTTGTATGACAAAAAAATGTGACTATGTTTTGGAAAATGTCTGTAAAACATTACAAAGTTTTATTATCAAAAAGTTTCTTTGACTGGATTTTCAATAAATACACTCCAGTTACTTTTGTGAAATTGTGTAAAATAGGGCAATAAAAAATAGTTCAAGTAAAAACACACAAGGTTTCCACTTTTGTTGATTGTGCTGAAATGTGCCAAAATGCACCGTACTGTATCACGTTATTCCAAAAAGCATGAGACTGACCCATTTAAAACATACAGTAACTGTTGATCAATTGGCCGACAATACCACACACATTTAGAAACACTGATGTTGGTTCAATATCAAGCACAAAGCCTGTTGGATTAATTAATAACTAACATTCTTAAAAGTGACAAAAATTAATGACGAACCGTACAGTAAAGCCCACGCTAGGGATGCTCACAAGAGATTTGTTTTAGTGATGAGAATGATGAGATTAATAAACCATTAATCCAGGGGCATAGTTTTTATTTTATTTTTTATGTTGTGCCATACAGAGCAACATACAAGTGCCATGTACATCCACTGCACTGAGTTGGTCCAATTTAAGACCAAACTAGCTCAAAAGTATAGTCTCTCTTATGTGTAGGACCAAAAAATTCTTGTTTAAAACAAAAATCAGTCTGTAAATGTTAAAAAGTCTGATACTTATAATACAGTAATGGTCAACCATCCAAGGAAGCTCACAGATCAATTTCATATTAGTATTTTGCAACAAAACAAGTATGGATCAATGTCTGTGGGAGGAGTTACCCAGGAGGAGACAAACCTAGAACTAAAGCGACACATGGCAAATGATTACAGGAGATGGTGAAAAGGAGGAAGACAGGCTGGTTAGGCAGGAAAGGAGAAGGGTGAATTAAATGGAGAGTATCAAGACAATGAAAAATGGACAATAAACAAAAAGCTTTTAATCAGGAAAGGACAAAGTCATTTCACTAAAACGTTCCTCCTGGTAGCACATATGTATGTCTGATAAATTCAGAAACTGTGGCATCTAATGAAAGTATTCTGTTAAAGTGATCCCTAGTAAGGTCTGCTCCTTTCACTGTCTGGATCCGATTTGTTCCAGGTCTGAAGACGTTTTCTCCCCAATGGACACTTTTAAAACTAAATACCATTTCAGGCATACCAGTGTAAATGAATGTACACATTCAATTAGTAAATGTATACATTGAAATTTTGTTTGAGCTGGTTGAATTTAAAATGTGAAACACAAATGTTTTTTCTCAATTGCTTTTTTTCTGAAATCATTAATTTATGGAAAGGCAGAGTTGTCATTTTTTAAATTTAGTTTCTATCATTAACAAGCTATCCTACCTTTAATAGGTTTAATATTCTTTCAGTAAATGAGAGAACGTTACACAGCTTGATTGATTATCGACAATTCTTGTCTGTAGTCACAATGTAAAAAAAAGGCCAACAGATGCGTTTCTTATGTCTGGATACACAAAGTCACTCACTCCTTATTTGAGTTTGAATTCATTGTTTTGAATATAAAGTGATATAGTTCTTCGGGGTACTTTGCAGTGTAAATACAATGTCCTCCAGACTTATTGTGACTTCTGCTAAAGAATTTAAAAAAGCCTTAATACAAATAAATTTTGGAAAAATTAAAGAATAAATATTTGTTCACGTTTGTTATAATGTCTAGCATCTTAAAATTAATGACCAATGACTTCCTTTTGTCAGTGAAGCATAAATATAATGCCACACAGAGGCTAATTTCTGGTGAAAAAGAAAAGAGAACCTACTTTAATAATCAGATATGTCTGTTGATCTAAATAAAAAAAATGGCAAAACAAGATCATTTTCTGCTCTGGTAAACTTTAACCATATCTCCATTCAGAGCATTACTAAAAAGCTTTAAAAAATCTGTAACTGTACAATTCAAGATGTGTTGGAAGAAAAGGGGTGTATTTGCCAATCCACATTGTAAGGAGGACGGAAAATGCGTAAAAAGAAAAAAAAACTGTTGAAGAACTTCACAATATTTTGCAGTATGGGATACGAGTGCTATAAACTTTATTTTTATTTTAAAGCTTTCTACTCAATTTTAACAAGGGTGTCAAAAAACCCAGCTGGAAGTTGTGAATAATAAGTGATTGTCGCATTTCATGTCTCTTCAAATACAGACCTCTAATAATAGAAGTGGAGAATGAAAACTATTTTAACACTCCTGAGCATAAATGAGAGTATTTTCTAATTCTTACTTTAATTTTTTTTGGGTTTTTTTGTTTAAATTGAACAGTGTTTGAAGTTTTTCCATGTCTTAAAACGTCAAGAAGTGACCTTTCTCCGACGGATCACCTATAGATTTCACTTTCAATGATATTAAGTGTAAGTTGGTCCAAATGTGAACTCAATCCAATCATCATTCATTTGAAATTAAAATACTAATATTGTCGGTTTAAATGCAGGATATATATTTCTGGTGTGCTGCAATAAAACATATTTATTTTAAAGTAAAATAGTATTGTGTGCTATTTTACTTTATTCATGAATCACTTCAAAAAACAGCCAGCAAAAAAAAAAGCTAAATATAGTTGGTAAAAGTATGCTGTGAAATTAAGTGATAAAACAATAAGACATAGGATAAATCCAAATACAGGGATTATTAAGAAACCTGTATCTAAACAGCATGAAAACAATGAAATTAAAACAAAACTAAAACACTTTGATTGATGAAGCATATCTCATTCAATTTATGTTACTGCTTTTTTTATACATCGTTACAAGGGCACTAAGTGTGAAGTGTACTGCATAGATGTTACGTTTAAAATAGGTATTTTTGAGTATTTCTTGGAACATTTACCTTTTTTAATTTCCTATTTGTGACCTATTTGGTTTTGATAATGGGCTGCACAGAAGCGCAGTGGGTAGCACTGTTGCCATGCAGCAAGAAGGCTCTGGAATAAATTCATCCTTGGGTCTTTCTGCATGGAGTTTGCATGTTTTCCCTGTGTATGCGTGGGTTCTCTCCGGGTACTCCGGCTTCCTCCCACAGTCCAAAACAACAAAAACAAAAAAGCATGACTGTTAGGCTGATTGTCCTTAGGTGAGAGTGGGTGTATGAGGTGTTGTTTGTCCTGTCTGTCTCTGTGTTACCCTGCGATGGACTGACGACTTCTCCAGGGCTTCCCCCTGCCTCTCTCCCATTGTAAGATTGAGGTAAGCGCCAGCAGACCCCTGCAACCCCACAAGGATAAGCGGGTTAGACAATGGATGATTCGATGAAGGGTTTTAATCATTTCTTACTTGCCTCTGATTGTGGCCATTGGTTTCTATGTCACTCTCTCCTGCCCCTCAATGTGTTGAAGCTCTTCATTCCTCATTGCTCTTTGCTGGTTTTTTCCATTTTCTCCCCTTCTCTATTCAGTACTGACATAATTTTTATTAAATGATTTGCCTAGCATGTTCTCTGGGGTTGGTACTCCCTAAAAAACATAACATTTAGTGACAATCTGTACAACGGTGACACATCATTCATATGAATGAGTATTTAGGTTAACTAAACTGCACTTCTACCTTATAAATATAAAGTTTTGTCAGTACAAACAGAAAGCAATTTATGCACTTAGAATTTCTTTAGAAAAATAATGAATTCTATTTATTTTTCTTAAAAGTTTGTATTGTATGTAAATCTGGCTGTAAGAACGATTCCATATGATGAAGTGTTGCCAGGGACGTTTTAAAGATCAAAGAAACTGTTAGATTAAAATCTACTTAAAAAAAAAAAAGCTGCTCACCTTAAAAAAACAGAAATACATAGAATGCAACCTTTGTTCTACCTTCAAATTGAAAGGAGACAATACTAGTTAAGAGTTATATTCCCAGCGGTATACTTTTTCTCGCAGGCGTCAAGCAACGCTGTTTAATGTACACTCATGCCCCATCTACCTTCTCTTCCATTATTCCTGTCTCCAAACCTTTGTCTCATGCACACTTTCCCTAGACCCCATGCTGTCCTTCCCTATTTATTGAATACATCTTTTACTCTGCAACATTTTTCCACCTGAGCTGGCAGTTGCAACTTTTATAGAGGGGTGTTTGGTGCACACGGCCCACAGAGAGAGGAGGATGCTCATATTTTCATTGCATGCATCATGCTCCAGCGAACGAGGGCCATCTGAGCTAAAATGAACTAACAGGAAAGATGACTTAGACTTTACCTCCTTTTGTTGTTCTCTTGTTTATATTATTTAAGAAGGAGCGGAGCACTCGGTGTCGTCCTCAGTTTGCTTCATGAAAAAATAACAAGTCGATTGAAGGCCACCAGCTGTGAGAAAGAATAGGGACGTTGAAAGGGTATGTAGGTAAATAAAAACCCGATCATTGAAACTATCTATTATTTAGTTCCATTTGTGGCAAGATCTGTTTTTACAAGGTCTTAATTTGACAAGTAAGCCAAGGATAGTAAAAATTAAGGTGTCGTACCAACTTAAATCAGAAACATCAAATTACCAATTTATATATATATATATATATATATATATATATATATATATATATATATATATATACATTTATAAGGATTACTGTTTAAAAAAAAGTATTGAAAAGGAATAGAGCTTTGAAATAAAGGCCAGAAAAAGTGACAGAACAATCATACCTTGTTTTTCTATTCTATGGTGAAATGACTTGCAGCCCTCCTGTTGTTGCCAACTGAAGTAAGCTTGCTGAAATAAGACTGCTAGATTTTTCAGAAAAGAAAGAGAAAACTGCCTATCTGAATTTACTATAGTTTTGGAATATACTAAGATTTCTGGTATGGTGACCAAATCAGCGGGAACCTACAAGGGGCAGGTCTGTTTGGCAGCAGACTGCAGATTACCTACCTAACTGGAGAGCTTCACTAACTACTGGCTATGATCTATTCTAGCGTTTCAATTTAAAAAACAATGATACAAGTATTTTAGGCCCTATGCAATAGATCAAGATACAGATTGGCAATCGGCAATGCATTAAAACATTTTGTCTCCTCGGTAAAAGAGCAAACAACTGGCAAGATTTAAAAACATTGTCATTCTTGAAAATAAGACAACACCCTTATTTGTTCAGGTAAATCTGATGTCTCAATGATGATAAGAACCCAATTGATAACAGGACATCAGCAGAAGTGAAAGGATGTACGGTTCAAAGGATCTAATAATGGGAACAGCTATAAATAAAGAAACAGTGAAGATCAAGAAGGCTGAATTGCAAGTGCAACATTAAAATAAAGTAGTGAGAGAAAGAAGTCAAAAAGCTTAGGAAGTGTGCAATGTGATAAGTTGCATGGTGACCAGGTAATTAAAATGAACAACAAAAAAGTTAAGTGGATATACTAAACAGGGAATTGAGAAAAAATGCTAAATAATGGGAAAAAGGCATAATTAAATAGAAAAAGAAAGGATCTAACCAATAAAAATCTAAGGAGTAATATCAACACGAGAGTCTAAACCAAAATGAAAAGACCCAGGCTAAATAATGTACTTGTAAGACGAAACCCTAATGGAAATAGGCCTAAAATGATCAACATACAAAATGCAAAAACCTATGGATATTAGTCATTGACCAGAATCCCAGGTGGGCGTTTAAATGTATATGCATAGAAAAATACTATTGCAGGCGTTTCATAAAAATATAGATAAAAAACTAATTAAACATGATAGATCATATAATAGAAATATTATCACCATGTTAATAGCAGAAGGAAAATTTTTACTCGTATTTTAATCACCTTTCTTTTAACATTGCATTATACTATATTTTCTCAAGACTACGTTACTGTGAGAACATCATATCTGTCTTGCCTGACAAACATTACCTTACCAAAACTATAAACATAAAATGACCTCCCATTTTTTACTTGTATTGTCTGATCACATTACCATCCGTGTTCATTCAGTGAGTTCAAACATTAAAGATTAACCACACACCCACGTGCATGCTATCATACATAGGTCAAAATAGAATGAGAGTTGATGTGAAAATCACTCTATTAGATTGAAGCCTGGCTTTGTATTCATGGCAAAAGATGAGGCTTTTCAGCAGAATCAAACTAGCTTTGTGTAAATAATCAAGGGCTGACCCATAGGGTTAAACCCTGTAATTGAAATGATACTTCAAAGAGACCACTAGCACCTTCTCTTAGGGGTAAAAATGCCACATGGAGCAGCCGAGGCAGACAAAGGGGAGGTGGTGAGGGGTGACAGCTTGAACAGCAAAGACAAAAACAGAAGCTCACCATCAGAGACACAGAAGCAGAACAAGAGAAGGAGTTAATGGGGTGCCCAGATTGGATGAAACTGTGGGAGTGTTGTTTTTTCCAAACAAGTGCTTCCACCGTCTCTTCCTGTTGTTCCTCTCTACCTTTGTAACTAACAGCTATTAAGCAAACACTGTCCAAGCTACTTATGGTACAACACCTTTTCATATTTCTGACATATTTTTCACAGTCCAGGTGCATGCATGTTGGGTGTAATTAGTATTCAATTTTTTTTTTAATGTGGGTTTATATGTACATTGTGTATCTGTATGCTGTGCTGACATTACCTGGCCCAGTATACCCCCTTGTCTGGCCAATAGGCTCCTGGAGATAGCCAGCTGCCTTCTTGACCAGCATGAGACTGCAAGGATTAGGCGCTAAATAGAATATGCGTATATCATTTCTTTACCATGTGTATTTACTCTGCAACTTCACAGCTAGAGTGTAGCAGGTTTAACTCCTGGGTGGTCCATTTAGGGCGAAACTTGCAAGTTGCCCTCAATACCTGATGCTTGGATTTCCTCCTTCGATCAAAAACGTATAAATTAGACTAATTCATTACACTAAATTTTCAGTAGGTTTAAATGCATTTTTGGTCTAAGTGTGTGAGTTTTCTTTGTCCTGTGGGTGTCTATGTGTCTCTTTGTTGGACGGTGATAAACTGATGCCCTACCCTGGGTGTATCCTTCCCCTTGTCTTATGATTGCTTAAGATACGATGGATTAAGGGGACAGAAAATGGATGGATGTTATAGAGCAAGCAGTCCTAGAATATGATTGAATCTTTTTGAAGCCAAGCTTTGCAGTAAATATGGGGATACAAACTGCTGGTATTGTAAATAAAACAAACAGACAATTCTATAGGAGACCATGAAATATTAACAAAATGTAGCGTGAAAATCAAGAGTTTGTTTGTTTTACAGAAACAATTCTGTCTTTGCTTTTATGTAGATTTGGTAATGTTTTATCCAACACAAACACTTGAAAACACCCAAATGACTTGTCTAGGCCAAACACCATCGCTTGCTTGATTGCTTTAAATACTGTAGAAAGAGGTTTTAACAATAAAGCAAACATTATATTGTATCTAACCTTTTTCGTAAAAATACTGTTGCAATCTATCTTTTTATCTAGTTTCTAACATGATGTGTTTTTTAGGCCAGTTGTGATTTTCAACAGTTTACTATTACTTTTTGTAAGGTTTCAGAAGAAGTGTGGATGAATGAAAAAGTTATCCAGGTCTTAGCACAACTCAACCCTTTCTAGACCCCTGTGTCTCTATGACCCTACATAGAGGTATTTCCTCTAATCCAACAAATTAAAAATTAAAAAGGTAAACTATAACTCACTTGGAATCTGTTCACTCTTTATATGAAGTACATTTAGTTTAAAAATGGGTTAAAAACGAATTAAGTTTTGTATTTTATTTTAAACCATCAAAAACTTCAAAAGTGCCTTTTGAAGCAACTTTTGACTTAACCAAATCTAGAATCTCTCTGACCCTGATTCATTCCTGTGGTAAATGTGATCCTACTGAACTATTTGCACAAAGCTAGCTCAACACAGCAATGCCACTTTACCTCCAGTGCTCTGTGTCAAAAGCTTAAAAACATCTGCCCCGGTGCAATTCTATTAAAGACTGTGAACAAGTGGCACAACAAAGGAAAGACTTATAGACAGTCACCAAAGTTAGAAAATTATAAAGTAAGCTAGTGGTGGCTAAGCAGTGGTGCTGTCTGTCAATCTGGGGAGGTGGAAGGGGTGCGGCGCTGCTGCAGTCACTCATTTACAGTAGTGATCACACTGGTGTTGATTCCCATGGTACAGAAGTGCACAAACCAATATCTTTACCATCTCATCCCACCCAGCACCCCCCTACAGACCCCCTGGCTTTACACACACACCTTAAGCATCGAACAGCAACCAGCGGAAAGAGGCAGATTGATCCCCGGATCCTGCTTTGCTACGGGCCTCCTTCCCTCATTAATTTTGCTGATTCCACCAGATGGGAAACAAAATATAATTTTTTTTGCAGCCCTAGGCACAAGCTTTGTCTTAAGGTGTTCACTAAATCACAAGGGCTTCATCAGGATGCGCTGATTTCACCGCCTGGCTGTAAAATTGCCATACCAGTGGGTGGGACAAAAAAAGGTTCAAACTATCATAAAATGTAATTAATTGTGTGGCAGAAATGATTAATCTATCAGAAACGGAGAAGCTGACTTGACTAGCCAAGATACCCAGCCATGCCTTCAAAGCAGCAGCACTCTCTTTTGAATTATGCAAATTAATTGACTCTTTCAATGCGGCATAAAATGCTAGTGCAACTACACTGCATGGTACATTAGGCTGTTCATCCAATAAAACTGCATTCTTTACAAGTGAATCCTTGACTCGGACGGCTCTGGATATATTTCTTTTTTGGCAAACATGTGAGCGCCTGGCAGCCTTTAACAGAAAGGTTTCAGACACAGAAAGAAATGGAGGAATGGAACACAAGAAAATGTAAACTCTGAATAGTTCTCTAACCCACCCTCACTTAAAAATACAACTCTCAAAGAAACCCGGAACATTTGCAATGTAACCCCTAATGGTTTTGGGACAGGGCCCCTTACAACTATTTCCCCCAACAGTCAGCCCTTTTATTTCGGAATGAGATGACGACGTAGTTTGTTGGTCACATCTAAAAAAGCATGGATCATTGATTTCTTTGCAATGCTACAACAAGGCCCTCCCACCCGCAGAGACCGAGCTGAAACTGGCAATGACAGGGCATGTGCTCATGAACAATGCATAATGCACAAGCAGGCAGACACACAAACAAACAAATGCACGCCTAATTATAGGCCCCGGTATGCCACATTCAAACTCCAGTGAAGGATGATAATATCCCTAAAAGGCACAAAATTACAGACATAGCAAATAAAATGAGGATTTTTATCTCCGAATTAAGACATACAGATGTTTCACTGTATGCATATCCATCACCATAGAGATGGAAATGTCCTACTTCTACTCTCTCCAGCACCAAACACCAATTTCTCTGAGCAACAGTGGACAACCCCCCCAACACCCTGCCCCATTTAAAGCAAGGATTGAAACGAGTGGCTTGATTTGCTTTGTATTTGGTTTTGTTTGTTCTGAATGGACAAAGTTATAAATTTTTGGTACAACTGAAGGAACCATTTCCAGGGACAAGGGTAGTTTTCTAGAGCTGCTTTTTTGACAAATATCCCTTTTAGTACGAGCATTAATTAACAAGGAGGAAAGCTACACCACAAAATTGCCCAGGTAGGAAGTCAATAATATAAATTGACCCTAAGCTTAAGCAGTGTGTGTGGATTGGAGGAAACCACCATTTTGTTTCAGCCATCTTTGAGTTTAAACATTTCTAAAGTAGAAATTTTCTTTTAATTGTCAGATACCTAACATTGGTAATCACTATAGTTGTTTCCGAGGATAATAATTTTTTTTCACTGTCATCAGTGATCAAACACATCAACTAACCTTAGAGGAATTATTGATAAAAACAACAAAGGGAAGCATCAGCTAATACATTTAGAAAAACTTTTCAATAATTTTAAGCCTTTTTGTAAAAAAATACATGAATGAAAACAATTAAATATTTTGTTGCTGTATCTGCCACAGCACTCATCCACATCAAAGGCAAATAAACACAGGCTTCTGGGACAGTAAAATCCACAAGTATTTCTTTAGAGTTACATAATGATAAAATGTCCTGTGTCCTGTGTTCCCACCAGGACTCTCTTTAAATACAACAATGACAAGCCCTGGTTTAATGCCAAATTGAAGCAACTGCGCCGGTCTAAGAAGTAAGCATATAGAAGTGGGGATCGGGCGCTATACAACCAGGCAAGGAACACCCTAACTAAAGAGATCAAAGCTGCAAAGAAGAACTACTCCAACAAGCTAAGCAGCATGATGTCCAATAACGAGCCCTCAACTGCCTGGAGGTGTCTCCAGAACATCACCAGCTAAAAAAGGCCACCCACACAGACAATGGGACATCGTCAAGTAGCCGACGACCTTAACAGATTCTACTGCAGGTTTGAACAGCCCAGCAACGAGCTCCCGTCCAACACCACTTCACACTCATCTGACTATCAGCCACCCATCCAGCCTGCCCTGAAGATGTGCGAGGAAGACGTGCTGAGACTTTTCAAAAAACAGAAAGTCAAGAAGGCCCCAGGTCCTGATGGAATCTCTCCCTCCTGCCTGAGGACCTGTGCAGCCCAGCTTGCACCTGTCTTTACTAAGATCTTCAACAGATCACTGGAGCTGTGTGTTGTTCCGTCCTGTTTTAAAAGCTCCACAATAATACCCATTCCTAAAAAGACTACTACCACAGGACTAAATGACTACAGACCTGTTGTCGTGACCTCTGTGGTTATGAAGTCCTTTGAAAGACTGGCTCTCAACCACATTAAGGAAATCACAGACCCCTTGCTAGACCCCTGCAATTTGCCTATCGGGCCAACCGTTCGGTGGACGATGCAGTGAACATGAGTATCCACTTCATCCTCCAACACCTTGAACACCCAGGAACTTATGCAATAATTCTGTTCCTGGATTTCCGGTCAGCCTTCAACACATTTATTCCAGGACACTTACAAAGCAAACTGACTGAACTCAGTGTACCAGCCTCCACTTGCCAGTGGATAACTGACTTTCTTACTGGCAGAAAACAGCAGGTGAGGCTGGGAAAGTGTACTTCAGTGACCCGAACCATCAGCAAAAGTGCTCCACAGGGTTGTGTACTCTCCCCACTGCTCTTTTCGCTGTACACAAATGACTGTACCTCCATGGACTCCTCTGTTAAAATCCTGAAGTTTGCAGATGACACAACAGTCATTGGTCTCATAAATGACAGTGATGAGTCTGCTTACAGACGGGTGGTTGAACAGGTTGTCCTCTGGAGCAGTCAGAACAATCTGGAGCTGAACACAGCAAAAACAGTGGAGATGACCGTGGACTTCAGGAGGAGCCCCCCAACCCTGCCAGCACTCACCATCCTACACAGGACTTTAATGGCTGTGGAGTCCTACAAGTTACTGGGCACAACGATCTCCAAGGACCTGAAGTGGGACAGCAACATCAACTCCATTATCTAGAGGGCTCAACAGAGGATGTACTTTCTGTACCAGCTGAGGAAGTTCAACCTAGTCCAAGAGCTGATGGTGCAGTTCTACACAGCCATCATAGAGTCCATCATCACCACATCCATCAGAGTGTGGGGCAGTGCTATCACAAAACACGACACCAAGAGACTGCAGCGCATTATCAAGTCTGCAGAGAGGACCATCGGTGTAAAGCTGCCCGCACTGCTGGACCTGCATGCCTCCAGAACCAGGAAGCGTGCAGAAAAAATCATCACCGACCCGTTTCACCCTGGCCGTCACCTGTTTCGGTGCCTTCCATCAGGCCGATGCTTCAGCCACATGAAGACCCGTACGACCAGGCTACAGAGAAGCTTTTTTCCAACTTCCATTATTCTCATGAACAATTGAACAATTTATTTATATATTTTTATAACTTCTATAGTTTTTATACTGCACAAAACTGCACTTTTTTTTAATATAAATTACACATGCTAAATGTTACAATTGTTTCTTTACTGAATTTTTTGTGCACTGCAAGCATCTGTGTAACCAAAAACAAAACAACGTGTATGTGTGAGCATACTTGCCCAATAAAGCCTGATTCTGATTCTGATGTAATAGCTGTGACATAAT
The DNA here is from genome assembly GCA_032876305.1 of Orestias chungarensis. Lineage (NCBI taxonomy): Eukaryota > Metazoa > Chordata > Actinopteri > Cyprinodontiformes > Cyprinodontidae > Orestias > Orestias chungarensis. Next base: position 538,679 of record JAVLVB010000491.1, on the reverse strand, counting down.
CTTCAGAGTTTTTGTTTTCACAACTTAAACTCATTTCTTCTTTTTCCAGCATGCACTTCTACTTTATCACTGAGGTTGGAATGACAGTGCTATGAAAAAATGGAAATGGACAATGATATAAAAAATTTCTAAGACGGTATGTTAAAGAAACGATTCAGGGTCACAAGCTCATCTTTGTTATTAGAAAAATGCTGAATAAATATAGCTCTTCACCATAGCAAAATAAAAATGTAGTTTTAGGCACAATACATCTACATTAGTGCATATTTTGATGTATAAACATGTTTTGAAAATGTATGAGAGTAAATTAAATGACCTACCACCATAACCTTTAACATTTTTGTTTATTCTAAATTTATACACATTTATACAAACTTTTATCCCTTTGGGATGAAAAATATCCTTTTTTATCAATTTGTTACACCAAGTAATGATGAGGTTTAATCAACCTTATATAGCCTTAAAGAGATGTCCAATGTTTAAAGAACGGGTTTTCTGTGGCTTGCTATATGCCCACCACTTAAAAATCACACGATACTACTACACCTGCCGTTAACCCAGTAGTGAGATGGTGGTGGGGGATTGGGGGTTCGGGGGACAGGAGTGCTACTTTGGCGCCTAATGAAAACGCAGAATACCACGCCAACCACCTCCATCTCCCCCATTAGCAAACCACCTCTTTACCCCTCCAGCCGATCTACCCAACCCCCGGTTTGATATACATGTGTCAAGGCAAAGTGACAAATAGCACATATTAATTAGGCACTAGGTCGGGCATGATTGCTGTTATTAACGGTGGAAAGAGGTTAGGTTGGATTTAATTGCCTGTGACATCAAAGTCAAGTGACTGGTATTTCAAGGATCATTTAAAATGTTTGATATTGAGGCCATTGTGCTCACATAAAGAACATCTAAAAATATAAAAGGAGACTGATGGGGAGGAAAAATACCTACATGCTCTTGCTGCAACTATCTGGAAGCTAATAACATCTCTGTGCTGATAAATTGACTAGATCCTGATGGAAAGTAGACTGTGGTTGCCCCTGACTGACTACCACACCCTCTCTCCGATTTGCCATCAACTCTTACAATCTCACTTTGCTTTTTATATCACTTGTATTCATGATGGAGGAAAACAAATTTTGTCAACATCATACACAGGACATGTAGCGAGTAAGTTGTCTTGATTGGTTTGGAAATCAGTTGTAATGATATTCATTTTTTTTATTGCAGAACATCTATATTATAAATGATGGACATATGGGCATCTTTTTGATCTTTTTTATTACTCTATAAAAGCGTGTTTAAAAGGCTTTAGTATAAAATCTAAAAATGTAAGCTCGCTTCATTTTCAAAATAAAAAAAATGAAACACGCTGTTGCTGAAATGTTCAATGATAGAAAAAGCCTGCTGTAATCGGCTGTGTGTCACGATGAATGATTATTTGGGGCCCCTATCAGATTGTAGCTGTTGGCTGTTGCCATGGAAATGCTGTCCTCCTGTTGGGCAATCTGCTAACCCTGAAATTAGTACCGAGGTGTGGCGCCACCCCAAACTGTGCTCCAGTCCTTGACCGAGCCTGTACTCTGATTTTGTTGTCCACAGCAATGCAAAACCTGTTGAAAAGATAAGCTCCATGGAAGCAGTCACCAGTCAAGCATCCCAGTTGAACAACCAGGGCAGGCGAAGGTGATAAACGGCTTCATGAAACTCAATACTCAGAACCTTAAGCAGCCCCCGCAGCAGACTTTTTTTTTTTTTTTGAGGTTTTAGGGCTTTTTTTGGACACGGGACAAATCTAGACACTTCTAACATCTGCACAGCCATTTCAATTTTACCATCAAGCATGCACCTTTGAAACAAGCCCCAGTGGGGTCCCTACACCCGTCAATTTAGAATTTTTCTGTCACACTCCTGTCTACATTAATCTGAGACCCTGCACAGTGGAGGACCTATAACAACCAAACCACGTGGTATAGAGACCATTTTGAAAACCTAGCCTCATCTTCACCCTAATCTCTTTGTGATCTCTCGATCAGCTAAAGTGCAGTAACCTCTGTTTTTTTTTTTGCAACAATGACTTAATCTTTCTGCACTTTATTGGTCTGCTAATGCTGGTATTGTCAGTATCACTGTTTTACATGGAAATAACCAAAGGCAGTAGATTGAGTGCCATTTTTGTGCATTTGCAGCGCAATATGACACACCAGGTGCGCTCCTTCTCAAATTAGCTGATCAACAGGGAGGCAAAGCTGGCATTTTGATGATCCTAGGGATCAGCATGGCACGTTGTTTAGAAAATGGCCTATTATTTTTTGTGCAAGCATTAAAATTAATTTAACGTTTTGATTTCCCCAAAGACACAAAATGTACAACTATTTGATACAGGGTTCTGTGCAAAGACAAACATGCTAAATAAGGTATTGAAATGAAACTCAAAATGGAAACTTGATTAGATTTTTTATTTTTATTTTTTTGTGGTTTTTATTTGAACAGTAAACATATAAACACCCACACAAGAAAAATAGTGCATGGTCTGGTTTTGTTACATGATGTTTTTGTTACCTGATGATTTTTTTACCACTTCTATCGTATTTTACAACCTTTCTGCAGAAGATGTTGATTGTTTTGCTGATGATAAATCAAGTGATATTCCATATTGTAATCAAACTTACCAAATTCAAATTTGATTACATGTTATGTGAAGATATATGTAAAATTAATTTGAATTGATACCATTTGAAAACAACAGTTTACTTTGTTAGATACTCTTGTAAAAAAAGTCTAAGTCCTAAGTATTATTTGTTGTTGATGTACCTATTCAGGATTTTCATGAATATTGATAGAATAAAGAAAAGGTATAATTTTTATAATGTCAATATATGTAGATGATAATTTGCTTTATATATCAAACGCTATCAAACTTGTTACCTTAATAACTATTTTCATTTTTTCTGATTGTGCAGTTGAGTAATAATTCGCACCACATAATTTGTACATGACAGTTTGTTATCTGATGCTTTTGGTGGTACTGTTGTAGATTACAAACACCACGCAATGGACAAAATATGTTTTTATAATACTTTTCCAATACTAAATGCTACTAATGATATGATAATTTAAATTAATTTCTGATGTGTGTTTTATCATGACATCAACTAAATTAATCCTGCGTTAGAACAGAGCATTGTTTTGTTTTGTTTTTTACTTATTTATTTATGATTACCCGATCCTGCTACTGGTGTACTAAAGCGCTAAATGTCACTATCTGTCAACATTATATTGCATTATACTTTAACAAACAGGACCAAACGGACAAAAATAAAAAATGAATGCCAGAGTGCTCTCAGCAGCTGAACTGAAAAGGCGAAAATGCAAGAATACATACTGATAAGATACAGCAGAGGGCCCCTGTGGACCTCTTTCCGAGAAAGGCCACAAACTGGAATTATAATGAGTGGGATTAACACCCCCCACCAATGCTGGTTGTAGCCCTCTTCCTTCCCCACTTACAACCAGTCACACACACACAGACACACACAAATTTGTTCCCCATAAGCACTTCTACTCCAGTATCTGCCCTGCACGAAGGACAAGAAGCAGAGTGCCAGCGAGGAACATACTGACGTTAATTAACAACATCTTACACAGATGCCATGATTGTACTCGCTCAAGAGGTGGTCCAGCACATTATTTCATTTTGGTTATTTCCTTTCATTTTTTTTTTTTACCCCTCCGCTTTTCTCTCCTTGCTTGATTCACTTCTTAATCTCCTTGACACGCTGTCCTCTCCTCGGGTTAGAGATGCCAGGTTTGAACTCGTTTTGAATGCAATTAACTTTCCACTTGTCAGGCACTATTGTTTAATTCTGAATGCCCCTTCCCTTCGCAACGTCGAAGCTAAGAGAAATCTTATAGTTGGCATACATGCGGTGATAGTCACTGACATTCACACCTTGCTTTGCTCTAATCTATTTGCCCTATCTGCTAGCCCAAATATTGTGACACCACACACGACACAGAGGGCCCCGTATTGCGAACAGTTGTGGCGCTTGCCACCCATAAGAGATTTAACAAAGAAGAGCCATTAAACAACACAACCTGGAAGGGTAAAGTCAACCCCTCAATCAAAGGTAGAGAAAGAAAAGGCCGTCAAACATTGGTAATTAGCCCGAGCCTCCACTGTGCTGGAGTTACACCAACACAAGGAATGCAAGTGACACATGTGCTCCATCCCGTATCAGTGCCGCTAATCAGTCGACCTCAAACTAAAATAGACGTGTGACTTGCCAACTTGTCTGCAGACGTGTTGATAAGTGGCACATATGTCAGACCATTATTTGTGATGCAACTGAGAGCAAATGAGAGCACCCTTTGCTTAAAGCTGCACTACTGTACAAGAACAAAGAGCAAGAGGTGAGGATGGGTAATAATCTCTCGCTGTCTTTGGGGACCTTTCGCCCATCAGGGGCCCTGCGTGCATTCCCGGAGTAGGACCGAAGAGATGCTGGTATTTTTTAAGCTGGCTAGATGCATTCTGTCTCATCTGCTGTTTCTCTTTGGTGTCAAGGATGACCTGGACTCCCTTCTGACCTGCCTCCAGTAATGACCATCATACATCACGCCTTAAGTGCTGCAACCCCATTCTGCTGATGTTTCTGGCCTGTCCAGAGCTAATTTCCATCATACCCACTGAGTCCTGGACAAGAGCCATGGCTGGGAAATTAAAAATGCATCTTGTGATTCATCTTCTGAATCTTCTGTGAAGCACAAAGGGAACGTTACCACTAAGGACATGTCACAAAGCACCACGATAAAAAAAAAACCCTGCCTGTGAAAGTGCTTATAATTATTTTACAATGGGTTTGACTTGCACAAAAGGTGTTGTCTTCAAATCAGACACGTACCGGCAGGAGTCCACCATGCAGATATGTTCATTACAGACCGGAGATGGTGTCTAAAAACAAAATCAACTGATACCTTTTTTAAAGAAACCATCTAACTAAAGCTTTGAGTTTGTTTTTCCTTCATCACTGATCAATAGCATTATTTTTTTTGCAAACATGTTGACAGTTTTAATTTCTCTAGAGCTAGAGGATAAAACACCTGTCAATACTACAAGAAAAGTCCACAACCCCAGGAGCTGGAGGGGTGGGGCTCCTCAAACGTTATGCTGCCGCCACCTGCTGGTAAGCAGCTTTTGAAGCCCACTCTCTCCCTCCCCTCCCATGGCATTCAAACTCCCCAACCTACCCCAATAAGAGAAACCAATAGTAAAAAAAATAAAAATAATCTCTGTCGCCACTGCTTTGCTTTTTAACACATCCCAGAGAAGGAAGTGTTTATTTTTTAAGGCTGTAAAAAATATTCCCTTTCACTTTCGAACTGTGTGGGCCTGTGTAACTCTGTCAAGCATAAAAAACTGGGCAGGAATGCAAAAATAAAACTGAGCTGTTTGGACAACAGTAAACTGGATTAGGAATTCCAAGTTGGGCTTTGCGAGGTTTATAAAACCCTAGAACACATACAGGTGTAATATTAAAGAAGCATGATATGAGAATGCCACATGTGTGTCTAAAAGGAGTGAGTGGGATAACAATTTAGATCAGATCAGATTTAATCAAACTGTTTGCATTTAAATGTGATATTGAATCAAAGTTAAATTTAAAGAATGTAGGCTACTTTTACTGATGTCATTTTTGAAATAGACCTAAATTGTTAGTTGAATCAAAGACTTGCATTTGATATGTGTTCTGACCAGATCAGATAGCAGCACAGGTTATTGGCTTATATGGGCCGTGTTATGCATTTATATATTAACTTCAACAATTGTTATAAAAGATTTTGCTAAGAAGGTCTTGCTGTTTAAAGGTAAAATCTAATGCAAACTCGAACACAATGTAGTAAAAGCAGTAATGCTAAAATATAATCAAGGATTTCTTAACCATGATGAACTGTTTAATTGTTCCCATTCAAACAGTTCATCATGGTTGTCAGGGAAACAGTTTAGATGCATTTCGTCAGACTTGATTTACAAAAAGAATTGTGATGACATGCTTAAAACCCAGTTCCCACTTCTTCATTTTTCACATGGATGTCAAAACAAATAATAAAATTAAAAATAATAATAATCACTTAGGTGAATAAATACATTTTACAAATCATAGAAATAACATTGTAAACAAATGCTTTTAGCTTTTAAACCTAGGCAGATTGATTCAATTGTGAATTTATTGTTAAAATTGTAACTGTCACCCAGGTCTGGCATTGCAGGCTTTGTTATTTCTACCAAAAAATTTACCAGTTCGGTTGAACCTAAACTTAGACTGAGATCCTTTGCATGTATTTTTGAGTAATCAAACGTTTGTGAACAACTGAAAATCTCACAACAGAAGGATTTAAGTTTAAAAAAAATTCTTGTAACATTTATGTGAATTCTGCATAGTGGGTACATATTGATGGAGCCCTGGGTGCCATTCATGCACAAATGACTGCTTGTGTGAATTTAGGACACCAGAAGTAGATTTCTTTTGGGCATCCTCTAAAGGTCTCAGTCCAGATAAAGCTTAAGTCTTGCAAACATATAGTACAATTTTCCTCTAATGCTTCAGTCCAAAGACTAAGTTCTTTTTTTTCCCCTTTTTCTTTTTCGTAAAAGGAAGCAAAAGCATTCTGTTAATACTAATGGTCAGATCGCACAATGACTACAGGAGGTAAGTCTAACAAAATTAATATGCAAAAAGACGTGAGAGAGGCCCTATAATTTCCTTGAAAATAATTCCGTATTTAAAGAATAAACAAAAAAAAAAAAAAAGAAAAGACAATGGTATTTTGACCGGAATTTTCCAATTGAAGCTGCATTTAAATAACTTAACCAGAGACAGCAGGTGGGAGCGGATGAAATAAGGTAAAAATGCAAAGCAGAAAGATCTCAATACTTTTCCTTTCTTTGATATTTAGCTGATGGACAAAAACAAAAAATGTCCGACAGATTTGAGACAGTTTTTTTTTTTGCACTTCAGCCTTCATAATGTGTTGCATGCTGCGACATCTGTTTTCACCAGTTAACTTAATTAAACCTATATCCGCCTCTGCATTGTCTCGCCCAGGCCTACTTTCAGGTTGCGAAAATAAAGCCACGTCTCCACTCTGAAAAGAAGAAAAAGAAAAGTCAAAGAAAAGAAAAGAAAACTCCTTTTTAAGAAAACCTATGTAATAATAAGGCAGTGGTTGAACTAATAAATATAATCATTATTATGATTATTATAAAAAAAGAAAGAAATAAGGAGTTTAACTAACTGATGGAGTACACTGAAGAGGCCCGTTTATGTGATAAATACAAACATTCATCACGGGACAGTGTAATATTGTGCTTCCAGTTTTATATTTCTTTTTTTCTTATTTTAATGTCCCCTGCCTGGTCTCCTGGAGAAGATCCCCATCATTATAAATCACAGCCCAGCAGCCTGAAGAACTGTGTGGCCCCCCCACACACACATATTTTATACACACACACATACACACCCACACAGCGTTTTATGGAATTCATTTCCACGCAGATAAAACATGGACTCACACTTCCCAAAAGCTCACTGTCCATTTTCTAATCGCTTGTTATTCATAATGTGAATTAAGCGATATTAAAATCCATCCGGGGTGCAATTTCTGTGATTAGTCACTGAAATAAACCAGAGTACGTTCATTAATATGGTGGAAGAAATTATTCTTTGGACAGAACTGAATCATACGAAATATGGATTAAGATGGATATGTTTAACATTGTAATTGTAAATGTTCATTTATGTATATGTATTTATGTTGCTAGTTAATTATGCATTTATTTACTTAATTAGTTACTTTTAACTATTATAAATAATACATAATAGTTATGTTTTATTTTTTTAATAGCATCAGAAAACACAATTTTGGTCTTTTTTATTTATTTGCAATAAACTAAGATAAATTATGTGTAGATAGATAGATAGATAGATAGATAGATAGATAGATAGATAGATAGATAGATAGATAGATAGATAGATAGATAGATAGATAGATAGATAGATAGATAGAATCCCAGTTTTTATACTTTTTTCATATATATATATAATTTTAAATAAGTGCACTCAAAACTAAACTGGTGTAAGAGCAACGGAAAATCTTCTTCTTTTTTTTTTTTTTAAGTTTTGGTCTTTCTTTATTGAATACTGCTTGTAAATGCCTCTTTAACCAAATAGTTTGAAAATTTGTCAAATATCTGTGCATTCATCATTAGTGAATAACAATAAGGAATATTCTCCTCAGCCCTCCAGTGCACAGCTCTCTGTATGTCATAACCTCCATCAAGCTTTCATATTTCCCTCTTTCCTCATCCATGTCAGCATGGTGGCGTTAATATGCATGTCTCCATTCCGACACGCTCTAACTAAATAGGCACATTTGCACAGCTCCTTTTTTTATTCTCTGTCCATGTCCAATCCCATTCCCAATCTTAATGTGAGTTAATTTCTTCCCCCAAAATAATGCACTAGCTAATCATTCTTACAAAGTGCTACATCATTTATTGCAAGGACTTCAGTGAACTTCCTTTGAAAAATTAATGCCCTTAATTTTGGTTGATGGCAACATCAGCGCAGCTCTGTAAATTGCACTTTAATGAGATTTTGCTACAGGGGATAATCTGCAACTGACAAAAAAAAACATCTTGAAAACATCTGTAGACCTATGATTTCACTCTGACGGCTCTACCCCCTGTAAATCTCAGAGCTGAGGGATGAGCAGGAAAAATGGTCACTTCATGAGTACAGCTTCATTATCTAAACTGCCTCTAAATTCAGGCATAGGAGGCAAACTTTGAGGATGTGGTGTCTCTGACAATGAATAAAAAGGGCAGGAAGTAGATGTTGGAACTTTTTAAATGTGGGAACATTATGACACGTCACAACAACATTAATTGTTGTCTGGCCAAATTGAGCAATTGTTAAAAAAAAGTATATCAAAAAGGTGATCCTGTCTAATCAAGACCAACTTTTGCTTCTAATGATTAAAGACAAGTTTCGTGTCGATTTTTAACATCCAGTCATAAAAACCCACTGAAACCAATGAAAGTGGGGCCCTTCCTTGCTTTTCAAGGGGTGTGTGAACAAAGCCCCATGCCCTAGTGACTCTTTCACAGAGGCATGTTTGGAAACTGTCCAATAAAGAGTGCAGAGCAGATCATCTGCACACTGAGCCAAGCCAAAAGCGCCAAATTAAACCTGACACGTTCAATTTCATCAACTTTTACAGGACCTCAGTGCTAATCTCATTTCTTAAAGGCTCTTTTTTTAAACGGCATCTTTCTCTGTTTAGTGTAAAAAAGCAGAAGTTATTCAAAAGGAACTGGGAATGCTTTATTACACTTTTATAGATGTATCTAAGAATCCAAACCCAATTAATGTTTCTTTTTCCCTTTATTTCAATTTAAAATCAATTTAATGTCCCTCCTTCACACTTTCTATTATAAAACGACATTACCTCACCTGAGTTATTCACAGAGTAAGACGTGACATGTAAGGTCTGTTTTTCCTTGTTGAATGTAACAACATGTTGGGAGGCTACTGACAGAGTCACATCCAGTTTGGTTTGGTTTGGTTCTACTTATTGAAAGTGCCTGACATTTATTTGCCCGTCCCTATTTGATCTATAAATTGCTTAATGTTTTCCATGTGAAGCTACACAATCACGCAGGGGAAAAGGACATGTTTCCAAATGTTTCCTGGTGAGAGTTTGTCTCCTTCAGTTCCCTTTCAGATTACACACACCACAACTCTTGGAGGATGCATCCCTGCCTTGTCAATTTAAAAAAACAAAAAGACTTCATCTGATTCCCGAGGACAAAGATTTAGGGGTTACACAAACAGTGAGTTGCAGAAATAGTCATACACCTTGTCAAGACAAAAACTGAAAAGTGAAGCCCTTTCTTGCATGAACACTTCCCATGCTGATCAACTTCCTCCACTGCTCCACACACAAACGAACATAAATGTACTCAAATAACAAAGTTTCCTCCACTCTGCCACTGAATTTGTTCATCCATCGTCTATACCCGCTTACCCCTCCAGAATTATCACCACCTATTCTGAAGTCAAGAGAAGCCCAGAGTATAACCAATATCAACCCTCATTTCTAAGGGTAATTTATAGCTACCATTCACCCTGGAGAATAAAAATAGATAAGGTTTCAAACTAGAATTTGAGTATAGACATCTTTAAAAACAGCACTTTTATTAAGAAGCAAATTATAAAAATGTTACTCAATACTGTTTTGGCCAACAAAACATGTTGACGTTTTCCAATGAAACTCCAAATTTAAAGGATTTGGAACGACAAAACTTGTTCATGGACATTTTCCCTTTAATCTAATGGAACTTTGGTGATATTGTCCCTAAGATGTTCAAAACTACAGACAGATACCATAACAAACCTGTGGCGAAAGGTTGATCTAGAAAGTGTTGATTCTTTTTAGGTCCCTAGTAGTAACATGAGAAAGTGTTTGAAAAAGAAAATAACAGGCAAGGCATAGATTTTTTTAAGCTATAAATGTTCCATCTGAAGTTGAAAGGTGGTGGAGATATGCCTTTCACTTCTTTTTCATCTCTACTTCTTTATTCCCAAATGTGACACGATTAGATTGGCTTCAGTGATTGCTGCGGTCAGTGCCAAGTTTGGGATCACGCTCCCAGCAAGGTTCTGGATCTTCTGCACCTTCTGCACACATCTCATGTCTGGTCGACGGCCCGGCTGAGCTGTCGGGATGGCAGCACCTGTCAGAGATGGGCGCATCACGCCAGCATCACACTAGGAGCCCCTAAATCCCAGAAAGAAATGACAGCCTTGTGCTGCATAAATGTGGCATCTCTCCTCACCACAAATGCTTCAACCAGGGAGTGCAGCCACTGAGCGCATTGTGGAAACTCTGTACAGGGTTTGTGTGTGTGTGTTTGTGTCGGGCGGGTTCGTCTGCCTGGCTGTCTCTCTCCATCTATCGCATGATTTCCCTGACTTGGGCTCCCCAGGGGTTCGTCCTCTTGGTCATCAGCTCCACTTGCAGGTCAATTGTAGCAGCAAGTGGTCGGCCAAACAATGCAGAAAAAAGAAGAACCACCACCGTGCTCACATCACCAGTGCATGACAAGATCAGCCCCAGAAAGCTGGCAATAAACAAGCCAATGAGTGGTGTGGGAGATTTGCTGGAGCACATAAAATGGATGAGGAGGGATGTGCTAAAAAACAAAGAAAGAGAAACCAGGTGTATATATATATATATATATATATATATATATATATATATATATATATATATTTGCATGACCCGTGCCTCTATGAATCCTAAAGTGAGGCTTTTATTTTCTTCCTTCAAGCCACCCTCCAGTCAGGAAAACAATCTCGCCAGGGCAAATTAACTGGAGAGTCTTTGCACACTGGCCCGACAGACTAATAAAGAACCCCAGAGGATATTTACAGGGTCACACAAAGGAGCTGGTTGAGATGCTGTATGGAAATTGTGTACTAAGCAGGGTTGCGTCAATGTACTTCAGGCCTTGCTTCCAGGGAACCATCACTTAAAACATCGTCACAGTATTTTTCTTTTTTCTTATTTTCTTCTAATAATTTGATGATTATTCAAAGTATGTTTGCGTAGAAGAACTGTCAGCATTCCTCTTACCCTCCAGACCCACAAGTCAAAAATTAACATTTATCCAGGGCTATTGGCCTCCATATGTGAAGTCTGAAAACCTACAGGAAATTTCAGTGTAAAGCCATTTTACTTCATCACTGCTGCAGTAATCTCTAACGACAAGGTGTTAAGTTTGAAAGCGATTCAAATGAGTCTGTGAAAGCCAGTGTCAAACGCCTCAGTGTACCAGTCTACCAGTCATGGTTTTCGGTGCTGCGCTTAAATAGGAATTTCTGACTATTTGCACAGCATAAAAAAATAATTACATTTATAATACTGCCCTTACATGTTCTGCCACATCTCACAACCTTCTCAAATTTGGTTACCTGTAGCGTGTTGGTGTGTGTTACTGGATTTGAGATATAATATGTTATTACTCCTCCTCCCATTAATTTTAATCCCCATGCAGCCATAAATCTTTTATATTAAATTATAGAAATTCTGCTTAGCAAAGTCTTATTTTTGTTTTTCCTCAACTGCAAAAACAGCCACAATTACGCTTTGCAAAAAACAATTTATTGCATTGATAAATTCCATTCCACAATGTTGCTTGATAAATAAGAAAATGCGTCACACCTTTGCACTGCGCGTGGTAATTAAAGTGAAAAATACTGTCACACTGTAAATCCTTAATTGGACTCCAAGTGTGATATTGGAAATTTGTCTTTGATAATAGGTGATGACTGGGCGACAGAAAAACAAAGCACATTCATGTAAGCTCCATCTATCACAGGGAAGAAGACGGTCAATTTAGCATGGCTCATTCAAGGAGACGCCAGGTAATGCACTTTTTAATCATCTCACTTCAAGATCGCAATGCAACAATAAAACAAAAGGATTGCCCACATTCGGCGAGGATGATCTATCTCTGGGTGTTGCAAAGTGTTCTTTTTTTAATAGAAACAATTTAAAAAGAGCCTGTAAGACGTATTTTATCTTTTTGCCTGTTCTGGAAATGTAGAAGTTGGGTTGTGGAAAATTTGTGAGTTCCATCATCAGACTGGACACTGGTCAATTGCCAGTGTCAAGGAACACCACATTTTTAAATCTTTCACCTTTAAAAACCGAATTCGTTCTACCCTTCTACTACTACAGGGAAGGTGTCAAGTATAAAGTGATATCATTTTGTCACTAGTTGCCAAAGACCGCTGGTCAGCAGGGTTGTAAAAATGCTGACTAATTGCATTCTGGTTAACCTAGTCAATATTTATGTCTTGGTTTCATTTGGTTTGTTTGAAAACAATGTGAGGTTTCTTTAAAGGTATAGGAGAGGATCATAAGCTCATTCTCATTTTCGCAACACTGCACATGTGCCACCTCATCTCCAGTAACGTCCCCTGATATCGGGAGCGCGCACATCTTTTTTTCTCAGCGACTTCGAACACAGTTTTTCTCTTGCAAGCTTCCATTTTCGCTGCCGTACGGGGAGAACCTCTCTTCAATGGGGAATGATGCGTCTTGTCGGTCACGTTTTACTTCCTAAACAACAATCTGCGCATGCGCAAATTCAAACATGAGCGCGCGTTGTATGGGTCGGGTGGGTGGGGACATTAGTGATTTACGTCATTGCTTAAATTTTATTTCGGCATTGACAGCCAGCTATTTTTCACCACCGGTCGTTTTTGATTGGCAGTTTCTATGGGATTTTCCGTTGAAAATTTTCTATTGAAAAGATCCTCTCTTATACCTTTAAGACATTTATTGTTGTTCTTCTTCTCTGGGCCATGATCAGAACATAGGAGTCACATGTGTTGGGTGAGGCTGCTTTAACTTCAACGTGTTCGAAGTGCTGCGTATACTGACCAAGAAATCTCCGTTAGTTTGGATCTTATCTGTTTTGGCCTTGTACTAGTGGAGTCTGAAAAGCTGGCCAAATTTGGTAAAATCTGGATAAAATAGTCAAAGTTTAATTGGCTAAGATTAAAAGCAGTCTGTTTTTTTATGTATCTTTTTTTATCAATTATAACTATGTTCATACACATACTCTTATTCTCATTAAAAAAACAAATCAGTTTTAGATGTGTAGTCTGTGTAAAAACTTATTGAAGTTGGTTGGTTTGGAGGCCTTAACCAGGGTTCTGGTATGCTTGTTCCTTGGCCCGGCTCTTGGTTTCCGCATCTTTCCATATGATGAATTTTTTTTTTGTTTTGTTAGATCATACCATGCATTTTTAACATCTTCATGCTAAAACCGGTAAACCATGGTGCGTTTCCTCAACATGTACAAACTGTCAGAATCTTTCATCCGACGGCAAACAGAAATATTCCCAGCTAAATGTGTTACAGTGTCCCACAAACTTAAAGGCCAATGAAATGATATATGCAAACTGACCTCACATTCCAGCACTTATATAAGTTAAAGTGGGCACACTTGTCCAAACAATCACACATCAAAGATAATACGTTTCTTCCGCTGTTTACTATTCTCCCATTACCAGCACTCCCAGCCATCTGTGAAGTGCCACAAACACACCTGCTTCACCCCGGGTCTGTAATGGCTTTTCTCAATGTGCATGTGGCTCTCCGACTAGCTGAAGGAGAGATGGCTGTTATAGACCTGTCATAGCGGGATCATCAAGCAGATGCACAGCACCACCTTGTATTCTGCTCGCATAATTATGAATATTGTAAAGCGTTCAAATGATCAATTTACCATATTATGTCATCAAAGGAGTTATTAAGCCACTTTGTGTTGATTTCAATGTTCGTAATGCGGCACATAAAAGGGCTCCTGGCTGCGAGAACGTAAAGCTCTTTTTGAGATGATGGACTTTGTGCAGCTTGAGGTGAGAGCATTTCTCACTAAAATATTTTTATCAATGTAGTATGATTTAGTTTATTGGCATAGAAATCATTTATAATTTAGAAAAACGACAGAAAATATGTTTGCCGCAGTTTTATTATGAATGAGGTATTTAGCTTTATTTGATAGGGTTCAAACTCCAAAAAACAGTTAACTTTGTCTAAAAAAACCCATTACGGATTAAATCTACTAATATTATTGCCAGCTTTGAAGTTCCAGATTCAAATTAACAAAGTGAAGCCGATCAGATGCTGAGATGAATGAAGCCCAGCAAATGAACTTTTGCAAGACCCCTTAAGGATCCTTTGAACTTGCTACAGGGTCTGTTTCTAGTCTGTCAGAGGAGGGGCTGCAGTGGTGTGGTCACTTTGTGGTATGGTCATCAGGCGCTGGCCCCCTAGCTGATCTCTGCCACTGTATCTGTTTCAAAATGGGACCGAGACAGGCCTTTAGATGTACCCTGCTGAGGTCCTCTGAAACCAGAGATCCTTGAAGTGGACGTCTGCCTGTGTCCAGTCTACTCCCGAAAACCCTTTCAGAAGCAACGACTCCGAATGTGACATGCTGCATGTGGAAGTCTTGGCGCAGTCAGGCCCAGACCTCAACACACCGCTTCGACCATGCTAACCACCAGCAGCCTTCTGCAGACCAGGGAGCAGACCACCCTGGACTGGTCAGCAACCCCTGCTTACACCTGCCATAAAACTTAAAAGCTACAGTCTCATCCTGCCGGCTTTGAAGTGTTCAAAGCATAGCTTAGTGACCTTTGATGCAACTTTGGCTGCAACACATGTTTTGCACCCATGTATAAACTCAAGCTCCTCCGTAGACAAGGCAGGATTGTTTACCTACATGTGCAAAACGTAAGGGCCAATGCATGGCAACCATGCATGGAGCCTTCATTCCCACACGTCATGTTCCCCGTGGGGAAAAACAGACAACTTGCTTTGAGTTAACACATTGGAACACCATGTGTTCAGCATTATTTCAAAGCACTTTCTCTGCCTTTTGTGCATTCATTAGGCAATGGTATTTTAAAGTTGGGTGTACACTGTGGTTGTGCTGCTTCCATTTGGTATCTTGTCACTTGTTCAAAGTAAACATGAATGTAATATATGAGATAACCGGCAACATGCTGAAAGTTAAAATTGACAGAATGTGTGTTATTAGCAATATATTTCGGTTAATTGTGCAATACTAGGGTTTCACATTAACATTTTAGTAGCACATGTATAAACCCTGCGAGTCATATTTCAATTTCTTGTCCACTCTATCTTTTTATTTCATCTGATATTTTTAGAATGATAAAATCGACTCACTCTGAACGTCAAGTTACAACACTGATGTTTAACAAATGTAGTCTTTAACTATTTTTTTGCATTTTTGCTTGAATCGTAGAGTTTGGTTTCCAAACAAAAGATACATTTACAGGTTTAGAAAACGCACTTGTAGTTGATTAAATGTTAAATGAGCGGTGTTTTGCGAAAAGAAGCATGGAGTTCAATATCTGTTTGTACTGAAGGGTGTGAAACCATGGTTTGCAGATGTTGACAATAGTGTCTTAGATGTGCTCTGTTCAGAATCACAATGGAATTTCTTTTCCCGGACTGAAACACTTATCTGAAAATATAAAGCCCCACAGCTGCAGCTGTCTTTGCAAAGAGAAGAAGTTGATTTGTCTTTGGCAGCCTTAAACTTATCTTTGTCCATGCTCCACTACTGAAGAAATGTGTCCCCACAACATGATGCTGCTTACAGCATGTTTTGACATTTGAATAGTGATTTTAGGATTATGAACCGTGTTAGTTTTCTGCTATGTAGCGTTTACATCCTGTACTGAATGTTTAGTTTCGGTTTCATCTGACTTTCTTTAACATTTGTAAAAAGACAGATTTTGTAAAGAGAACTACTAAAATTCATCCTTTGAACATATTCTCCCTCCTGAGTAGTGAATGTCTGCAGCCAGGCCATAGTACCATAAGCCTCCTGGAATGGAAAGGTTAACTGGATATTAAAGGTTGGTGGAAGGTTTTGGAGTATGGGCTGAACATTATTCTTCAGAAAGTTTAAAAGTTGGGAAACAATTGTTTTTTTAGCTTTCCGCTTTGGTAAAGTCTTTAGTCTAAGATATCTCTGTATTTAAGCTACTACAGGCTTAGGTTGCCAGAGGACAATAATATTCAGAATGCCATATTCATATTCATACAACAAATATTTAGCTAGTGTCTCTGTGTCCTAACCCTAATCCTTGGTCACTTCTGTATATAGTTTTAACACTTTCAAGGGGAATGAGATGTTTCTACCATAGCCTCTTCTTCTTTTTCTCCACAGATGAAAAAATGTGACCCTCTGTTTTTAACATTGCCTCTCTTTCCAAAACACCACAGCTGTAGGAGGTGTTGGAATCAACTTTGTAATGTACTGTTTCCGTAGGCATACACCTTAGTATTTCCCCAATCCTACTTGTTTAGCTGTGTTTCTCTACTTGATAAAACCACTGAAGGAGCAACTGTTACGATTAACGTTTTTTCTTTACCTTTTATATAAAATCACACTTATTGTTCAGTGTTTTGTCAGTTTGTGTGCTCTGTCTTCCTAATCCCACAGTCAGTGTCTAATAAAATGATGGCTACTAACACTGAGCCACCGGTTCCACTAGACGTTTCTACCAGTTGAGTGGGACTTTTTTCTCTCCAGTGTAACTTTCTGCATGTTCAGCGTGAGGAATTAATACATAATTAACTGCTTCATGCGTTTGACTGTCCACCGTCTAAATGCCTCATTCAGGAAGACTGATGGCCTGAAGCCATCACAGGAGATACTGTGGAGGCTGGATAGCTCAATTGGAAAGTCACCTGACTTTCACATTAGTGGCTTGGGCTCACGTTAGTGGCCTGGGCTACACCAACAGCATCCAGTGTGGGTCCTAAGGCAAGACCCTTCAGGCTACTTCCTAATTTGTAAGTCGCTTTGGACAAAAGCGTCTGCTAAATACCGATGAAAGCAGCTAGGTTTCGTTATTTAGCAAACCTACTAGAATAATTTTTCATAAATTCAGTGTGACAGCATTTCTTGATACCTAGACTGAATTGGGAATGCATGTACTTAACTGTCTGTATGCTTCAATTAAGTGTACTTTATTTTTTTGTAAGCATTTAATTTGCAAGGAGTAAATTTATGATTGTCTCCTTTTCAAATACGTCTTAAAACAAGCGGCACTAAATTTCAATATCAGTATACTAGATAAATGAACAATAAATTCTCATGTATTCCAGGAACAATAATAATATTGGATTGCTGCATCACTACATTTTTCATGGCAATACATTTAAATATGAATACTTATTCATCTTAATTGCCATTTTTTCCTATATTTTTTGGTACATTTGACAATGTAATTCATGTTAACAGTTTGGTAACCTAAATAAATTTGTAACATATCTAAATTTCAATGGAAGAAAAACTGTTTAAATTTCATATTATATTTTTTAGTTTTTGGATATCAAACATTGCTGTATAAAATTGCAAGACTCCATTTCATCCAATCATAGTCTGCTCTGCTTATAGAAACTGAAGCAAAAGCCTGTATAAGAAGTTGTTATCATAGTTTAAATCATATCTATAGAGGCATGAGCATTGCACATTAGTAACATAAGTACTTTAAGTCCTGTGTATTTTAGTGTTGGTTTTAACACATAGGCATGGTGTACTAAAAAGAAAA
>JAVLVB010000491.1:508048-520340 GCA_032876305.1 Orestias chungarensis | reverse complement strand
TATATATATATATATATATATATATATATATATATATATATATATATATATATATATATATATATATATATATATATATATATATATATATATATATATATATATATATATATATATATATATATATATATATATATATATATATATATATATATAAATATATATATATACATATATATATATGATGTATTCTGTAATCTCTGTAAAAAAAAACTAATACCATGGTAACTACAAAGGTCAGTGTTAAAGACAGGGCTTCCTTTATTTAGAAAAGAAATGCCACATAAACCCAAATATATATTTCACAACTTTAATTACACTGTTAGCTCAGTTTTAATAGCCTGGCCTGATTAGTATTTTGTCTCCAGATTTTTAAGTTTTTCTTTTGTTTTGTTTTTTGTTTGTTTTTGATTGTTGTTTTTTTTTTGTTTGTTTATTTGGTTATATTTGTGTGATAGCACATTTTTATTTTATTATCAAAACATTGAAGTATGACAAAAAAATGTTTGTATTCTAAACTGAATTGTATTGACTTGCTGGTGTCTGCTGGCATATTACTCCGGCAATATGATCAACTTCCTCTCACTGACAGCAGCCTCTCTATTCACTGTACAGTGCGCATTGTTGACTGTTTTACAAGGCATTAAATATTCACTGAACACTACATGCTTGACGTTACATGAGACCATTGCTGTGCATAAATGTCAAGCAAAGCAGGGTGATATATGGCTGAGCACGGAGTTTACATGCTTTACATGCTACTGTCTGAATGACAAGGCTCAAGATGATGTAATTATACTGGAAGGGGGTCCTATGTCATAACACAGTTAAAATAGCAAATACTTGGGTCTGGAGCGACCAGGTAGCAAAACACAGGGACTTCTTTATTTATGCGTGATGTGTGAGACCTGCTGTGCGTAGTAACCATCAACAGATCTCTGTTGCAAGTTAACCGCAGCGTCTAGAACAGGTTTAAGCCTAATCAGCTTGTCTTATTGGGCTGAGTTCGATTGAGAACTGTCTGTGCTCTGCTTAAGTTGTGGGCCGGATTCAGTGGAGCCACAAGGACCCAGGCTTTTGCTAAATACAGACGTAGAAACCCCCAGTGTGTTTCTCGTTGGCCTAAGGACTGCTGTGCAGCCCACACAACTGTTATAGTGGGTGAAGTGGGTTGACTGTGCCATGTCTGCAATGTGACCTGTGGAATTTGCCTATAAAGGGGATTCTCAGGCTGCCTGACTTTCTGAAAGAGATACACCATGTTGACTTATTTACATGTGGGTTCTCATCTCCTCATACTGAGCTCTTACATCGCTTATCTTTATTTGAAGAAGAGATAATCACCATAATCAAACTTAAGACTATTGAATTTGAGAAATTTAGATAAAGCAAAACAAACATGTGCATTTTCTTTTTACTACACCATGCCTATGTGGTAAGTATTCAATTCAGCATATGAAACAGCCATGCCATGCCAACAGTATGAAAAAAACCCAGTATGAGCCAGAGGCTGTCAAGTGTGGCTGTCAACACCTCTATTTCAGCAGAAATGACAAGCCCCTTAAAACCTACATGGGCATAAATCAGGAGGCCATTTTAGGACAACAGGCTCATGTTGAATCCTTGTTGAAAGTGCGTGGGTGTCCACATAAACCCTGCCAGCATGGGATTCCCAAGGGGACAAGGAGGCTTCACCAGCCTTCCTCTCATAGGCAACATATTAAATAACTAACTTTCTAATTTTAGGTATAAACTGTAAACATTTAGTAGTTTTGATCCATGTTTTTTCGTAACCCTCCTAGGCTGCCATTAAATAAATGGTTAGCAAGACCTCTGAAGAACAATAACTTAAAATCAGCCTAACTTTAAACATTTGGGGGTATTTCTGTGAGCTATGGAATATCCAGTACTTTTGAACATCAGAGCTTCAAAACTAAAGGGCTGTTCAGACCTGGAGTGAATACAGTCATCGATACACAGCTTAACATTCAAGAAACTTTCATTGTATAGGTAAGAAACAAAAAAGAATAGGTTGAATATTTCTTATCATCCTAGATATAGGGTGCCAATACCTCATACAGTTTACTGGAGGTAACCCTGCATGTTTCATTGAGACAAGCACAAAAACCAAAATGCATGTATTAGTGAAACAGAGACTCTGTTTTACTGCCCTGATCATCTCTACTTTAAAACTCAAACATAAAAGCTTATGGATGGGCGGAGGGAGGAACTCGCACATTGCTCAATTCAAATAAGAGCCAGCACTAGTTATGATACAAAACATAGTAAAATGAAATAACATCAACTATAACCTATAAAAATGTAAAAGGCTATATGTTTGGTGGGGAAAGAAAGAAACTGCTTGCTTTAACAGAAAACTGTTTTATAGCTGTGAACTGTGAGTAAACCGCCTACAAGTGGCTTATCTAGCAACTCCATCCTTTAGTTCAGACGGGAAATCAAGCACAACAACAAAACTTCCGGTCTTTCTCTAAGCCTTGCGACCCTCTTTCATGGATTTCCATCCCCTTCATTCCTTTTATTCCGATGGGACTCCGCGGAGAGCCCTTTGTACTTAGTAGATCAGGCTGTGTCCACTACTCCTACTCCTTTCAATAGAGTGTATAAGGACTGCTAAGGGCTGGAACGACAGTGTTGCCCATGAAAGCAGAACATCCCTCTCTTTTTGTGCAGTGGGTTGGTGAGGGGGCAGTGGGGAAGGATGCGGTCAGTCTACTTCCCGATAATAGAGGGCCGGGCAGCTGCCTTTGGTGTAACAAAAGGACTAGTCTCCGGTTAGTCCTGTGTATTTTAGTGTTGGTTTTTCTTTCTTTTTCTTTTTCCTGTGCCGCAAGACGGGGTGGACAGATTGAATGTTCACATACGTAGAATTGAGACATTTCGTTTAAAAGCTTCTCTGTCTGCTGTTGGGTTTATAGGAAGAATAAAATGCAAGTGTAGAAAATTGAGAGTCGATTTAAGCAGAAGGAAAAGAAAACAAAAATCATACAATTATTACACTTTTAAATGGAGGAGTCTTGCTTATTTATTTTTTGCTTTTATTTGTTTATGTTTGATTGAATGCATAATATCCATTGTAAAAACATTCTGTTTGCACAAAAAGCCCCTCTCAGGCACATATTTGATGTCTTTAAATTTTCTGCGCCAGATCTATTTTGTTCAAAAACGCTTTCTTTGGTTTTTCCATAGAAACGCACTCTCTCCTCTCTCTCTGCCAGGAATATTGATGTTTTTCTCCTCGCAGGGGTTATGATATGGTGAATCAGAATTTGAAAGCCCAGAACAATACCTGCGTTCCTGCTTTTTTCGCATCCTTTTACTCAGGCTCTTGTCTCAATTGCATTTATTTCTCAAACCAGTACAACAAATATTTATCACAGGAAATAACATTCCTTGCTGATGTTTTTTGTTTTGTTTTTTTAAAGTCTTTGTTAGAGCAGCGTGTTGTAACACCATAACTGTGGGTTCTGTTCTGTCAGCAACATCCACATTTCACATTATTAAAAAATGCGTTTTTAATTATCAATTAGCAATTAAAACTGTGTCTGTTATAAACATGATTTTGTTTTGTAAATATAGTGTTCAATAATTTGCTGATTCTCCTTATAATAGATTTTCAAAACATTTTCATTAGAATTTCCCAGAAGAGGTTGGTTCACTTACCTTTTATTTGTATTATTGATGTGCACCATTAAATAGGAAATGGTAAGAGTAATACCTCAACATATATTGTACTACAAATCCATATACTACCAAAGTAAAAGTCAAAAGATGATAGAAGACTCATATTGAAAGGAAAATTAAAGTTTTGTGTTCCATCTTAAGCTGACAATTCTAATGTCAAACCAACTGACAGTAAATTTTATAACCTTTATGTAGTTGTGGCAATAAATGATGCATCATTAAAGATTTTAATGTCATCTGGGAGGTATAGACTTAAATGTTTGTATGCAGATTTAATTAATAAGTCAATAATAGAAAACCTTTTAAATGGGAGACAGCCCATTGCCAGTTAGTAGAACATCTTAGCAGTGAAAATCAGATACAAGTTTCGATTTGAAGGGGATTTTTCTAGTTTACCTAGTTTAGTGAAAGCCTGTTGCCAATGTTACCTTTGCTAGGAAGTTGAGCTTATTCACAACAGACCAAACATTCCTAATGAATGACAGGACTTAATAAGGAAATCTTTACTTTCTCGTTAGAATGGATTTCAGATTTTAAGTTTATTGAGGGTGCTAATTCTAAAACGTTGAGCTTCTTTTTTTCCAGAAAAAATACAAATTCAATAATTTGTTAGTAATAGATTTGGAAAGGTTTTTACAATTTTAGTAGTATTGTATGCCTTAAGACAAATAAATAAATAAAAAAGCTAAATTACATAAACAATTAGGGAGCGTTACAATGATTAAGCTGAATGTGTCTTGGGTTTTTATACTCAAGTGATTCATATATCAGTAGTAAAATGTATTGAAATCAAATTTATTTTCGACTTCCTAAATTAGACTCGCTTGTAATTAAAAATGTGCTGTCGTTAATACAAATATTTGTGTTGATATCTTCAGTTTCAAAATATACACACAATAAAAGAAAGACTTTAATGTCAAGTCAAATTTTGACTCGCTCACATCTATCAGCACCCTGCTGTGGCCACATCTCGAAACTATTTCCCACCAGACACGGACCACTATGCTCCCTGGAAGAATCCTGTGGAGGAGAAAGCGACTTGGCTGCGGCTAGAAAAGCTTCAGATTCCTACAGTCAGGGGCATTAAATCAACACCCGGGACCCTTTTCTCAGCTTCTCCTCCCTCTCCTTTCTGCGGGCTGACATGTCTGATAGACCACGCTTTTTCTGCTGCATTGTGGCCCCTGTCATCCTAACAATGTACATCTTTAGGACACCAACTTTCGAGGCCTTTGATCTACGGACCGAGAAGAAACAGTTATGGAGAGGAGAGGATGACAGACTTTTTTTTTTTTCCCTCTCCTCTTAAGTTCCACTTTAACAAAGCTAAAAGAATGAATGTTGCCCCTGCAAGAACTCTTCCCTCTGTCATCGCTCACATGAATGTCAAATATTTTTTGCAAAGCGTGCAAGATATTAACCACAATAGAATCAAAGACGGATTTCAGAGAATCCAGGCCCCTGGGCTGGGATCAGTTTTGGTGCCCAATACCCACACAAGTTCCCTCTAACCACTATAAGCATGCAAATTAGAAACAATAGAAAATACCCAACATCTTGTCTTTGAAAAACACAAATTTAATCGAAGAAATCTAAAATGTATAAACTCAATATTTTCTTACATGCTTAAATTATAATTTTTTTTACTTTTAAAATTAGAGGATCATAAAAAATGGTAGGTATATATATCCCAACTTTTTGAACAAACCATTTCATATCCATGCATTTAATTAATCTAAATCCCTAGGTGGCTCTTTATTTTCTAAACAAAACAAAACAAAAAAAAAACTCTATATCTATCCATTACAATTGAATTGCTTTCTAATCTGTGTTTTTGCCAGCTGACTCTAAGAATGCAACAGTTGTAAACTGTGAACCATTTCATCTCAAGGCAGTTGAAAAACATACATGTATCAGGTGGGAATATACAAAATACTGCATGTCCCACCACAGTATTGGTCCTTAAAACATTGGGTTCAAAAAATACAAATAGGTGACATTTTTTGTTTTTGTTTTTAAAGAACCCAAAATGTTGTAGTAACTATGCCAGTCCCTTTTGCGGTGCTGTGACCGGGTCCTTGAAATATATTAAAAATATATAATATACATATATATTAAATGTGTGCTCAACGCTTGCTATGAGGTTTTCTTTTGCAAATACTTTGCAAACATGGAAAGAAAAACCAAAGAAACATAAAAAAACGCCTCAACTGATGAGATATTATATGCTTTCTTAGGAAATAAACCAACAGTTTTGAACGTTATTAATACTTTTCGGAAATGTTTCTTTGAAAATATAAACATGTGTTTGAGTCCCAAATTTCTCAGGGCCAACCTGTGGTGTGAGACGTTTCAAAATCCCACCCCACACATTGCACAGACTGATTTAGGAGTATGTCGGTATGTGGGGTGAAAAAAAGTGCTGGTGCCCTATACCACACGTTTCTCTGAGGCCTTTTACCATCAATCTCACAATGAAAAACTCTGTATGTGGATAACCAAATGCTTCCAAACTTCAGTTGTGGTGAATTATTTATAAAATTAAGCTCAATTCTGTGAGTGCACGTCGTAATGCTTTAAACAAGTTGCTGATTATTGCGTTTTAATTACTGTGCAGAGAGTGAATACAGGGTGGAAAAGATCGTCGAGCGAGTGCAGCAACTCAAGTTGCAGAGCTTTCTGCAGGCAAAGCACTACGCTGAAGAAATTCCACACATTCTCTCCAATCCCTCAAGGCCAAGCTAGTTTTCCCATTTCCAAATCTGCCTTGCACATTAATTATGATGTTCTGAAACCACTTTTTTTTCAGATACTCAATGCTGAACTTAGTTGAGTGACAGCTTTGTTTGCAGATCATCAACTCTGTTAACAAGATTTTTTTAAAAGAGTGCAATGAAAGCAGGTCTTTGGAGGTCACACTACTGCTACTGAAAAATGTTGCCAAAGGCGATTGTAGTGTAAATAAGATTATGTGATCAAAGAGGCAAACTCAGACGAAACATATTTTTTTTGGCAAAAGTGGAAGATAGATGTTACAGACAGTTTGTTGTTGCACAGTGTCAAGAGGATGCAGTAGAAGGTTAAAGCTTTCAGTTTCAACCAAAAGTTGTCTGAGGATATTTTGTAACACAGAGAAGTATACCAATCACAAGCATGTTGTGGTATAAGGTACTTATGAATGTAAAAACACATACATGGGAACCCCCAACCCCCATCCCACCCGCATCCCTGGCTGAAAACAGAGCAGGGCATCTGTTATCATCATCATCATCATATATAGACATATAATGTCGCTTCATGATAAAGGGGTGAAAATGAGTATGTGGAATCCACTCTGGATTGTCTGTCATCTCACAGGCTGCCATGCAGTCGTGATAAATGAACGCACTCCTGCTCCCCTATAGGCAGAGAGCAGCGCCATCGTGTCCCCTTCTGTCATAAACAGCGGTGCTTTTACTGCCTCCCTTACAGTGTTTTTCTATCTCTCCCAATGCAATCGTCCCATAGCTTTCTGAAAAGAGAGGAGAGGAGAGGAGAGGAGAGGAGAGGAGAGGAGAGGAGAGGAGAGGAGAGGAGAGCTGGAATTTCACGAAATAAAGATAAAAATAATGACAATTAGTAAATTATATAAAAAATCTTGTTAACTTGTCATAAATTTTTTTTTTTTTTTCTTATTGTCTGTTTATGTTTTCTTTATTATATTTTCAATTTTTGACATACCAATAATAAATAACTCAATATTCAGTTATAAATATTCATAAGCATGCAAATGCCAATATGGATACTATTATTATACTTATATTATACAATTATTATTATTATTATTATTATTATTATTATTATTATTATTATTATTATTATTTTTATTTATAATAATAATAATAATAATAACCATGATAATAGTGTTATTATTATTATTGTTATTATTATTAATATTAACAATAATAATAATAATAATAACAATAATAATATTATTGTTGATGTTGTTGTGATTTTTTTTCTTGTACTTCACAACATGGGTCTTTGAACTACAACACTGATGTGATTTTCTATCTTCTCTTATTTGCGTTGTGAAACCTAAAAATACACTTGAAGATGATGTTAAGCTTTGAAGTTGAACTTTTGTGAAACGAAGAATAACCAATAACAATTTTGAAATTTTGTGCAGGTTTAAATTATCATATTATTAGTTTTTTTTTGTTACTTTTTTTTTCTCGTTTTTTTCCACAGAAAGTCAAGAAATCACCAAATCTGAGAGCAGAGCCGAAACCGATGCATCAATAAAAAAGATAAAAAATTATAAAAAGTTTGTGTGCATTCTCTTAAACAATACAACTTAACTGCACAATCTGCACAGCTATATGAAGAGCGTAAATATAAAGATATATTTTTCTGCATGCTTTGTTTGTTCACGAAAAGTTGCCAAAAACACCTATGCCAGGCGCAGACGCGCGCTCTGCGCTTTTGTGCGCGGAGAGCGACACACATCCATCCGCCTTAAATAGGACGTGTCGCGGGCCGCGTCTGTCCACCAGCACAAAGGACAATTGTGATTTAGACAAACATTGGGGTGCGACGCATAAATGCAAAGGTCACGTCCTCTTTCAGTTCAAGTGTGCTGCGATTCACCTACAACACAACAGGCACAAAGAGTTGCAGCTTTACCTCCGTTTCCACAAGGGTGGGTGTGATGAGACCCGCCTCGTGGAGAAGAGGTTGGGAGGAGGAAGAGGTGGAGGATGCAACTCTGTACCTGATTCACATTATAATTAGAGGAGAAAACATGCACACCATCTCCCGCGAAAATTGCATTGCAAGCATTTTTTTTCAACATAAAAAAAAAATCTATTCTTCTACAATTTAGACATTTGATCCGAATTGTCTTTTGCCTCATTACTGCATACTGAATTATTTCCAGAAAAGAGGGATTAGAAGAATAAGCAGTGTTAATTGCACGGCAGGTATAACGAGCAGGTCTAATCCCTCCTATCCCCCCTTCTTTGTATTGAGTTTTTGTGGGCTTAATGAGTGGCAGGTAGGGCTGCTTCCTGCTTTCTCACATGCTCAAATAGGCCTCTCGCTGCTTGGAGTCCTGGACCCTGGCTGCGTACAGGAAACAATTGATTTTGAGCATAAAGTTAATTATGCCTGGAAATTAGACAGCTCTAGCGTCTGAGTATAAGGACAGAAAGAAGAAAAGAATCAGAGGGAGAGGGACGCAGTCGTCTCGTTCTTCATTCAGCAGAAGAAAGAAAAACGTACCTGTTTCTGTGAATGATCCAATTGCTTTAGATTTTTTTTTTCTTCTTTTGTATTTTTATATCAAACTAAAGACGTGTTTTATTTTGAAATAAAGCAACAAAAGGAAGAAAGGAAAGGGAAATCCCACAGGTTTGGCGCCTGCTCTGGTCTGGGCGGTTTCCTTGGACACACGAATCCGTATATGAAGATAAACTGAAATAATGTCACAGTGGCGTGTTTATTATTGAAAAGAAAATGGGGGGGGGGGGACGGAGAAAAAACTGAATCTTATTGGAACTTTTTTTTTTTTTTGCTTTTGTTAAACTGACTCATGGGTAACAGAGGATTAGCCCCACAGAGCGGCTTCTGAGCGCGAATAAAATAAGAAAGAAGCTCTTCTTTTGAGTCACAATCAAGTGTTCCATACAAATGATCTAATAATAAAAATGATAATAATGAGTCAGAAAGCCAACAAAAAAGTAAAGTCGCTTAAAATAAGTTGGAGTAATGCTTAACTGGCCATGATTTTGTTACCTGACGCGGAGTCGTTTGTTTCCAAACAGCGCGTCTCTTCAGATGATTGACAAAGTAATAAACGCGTCATGCTGCTGCCGGGACATTTGCATTGGACATTGAACGCGGGGGTGGGGGTGGGGGGGGGGGTGAATATGACAACCTTGACACGCTGGGGATTTGCTCTGTCAAATAAACACGTCTCCAAGGATCCACATTTGTCGCACTGACAATGCAGTCAACTTTTTTCTTTTTTTCTTTTTTTTGTTGCTTCTGTTGTAGATCATGTTTTTGTTTGTTTGTTTATTTTTTGTGCGTTTTTTTCCTTTCAAAATAAAAATCAATGAATGCATAAAACTAAAAATAATATTCCTAACAATAGTGATAATACGATTATATCCCTAGAGTTGAAATAAATTCCAAACTGGTAACGCTTCTCCATGATTGATATCTTCACCCTCTTCTCTCCTTTGCGCCTTTTGACGCCGCAGTAGTGGTCAACTGTTAACTTCTACAACTTTTTGCGCCCAGAGTTTAGGCTTAAAGCAGCATAAGGGCTGCGTAAAAATCTCCGATTTCTTTTTTTGTTTTTTCATATGAATATATATATATATATATATATATATATTTGCCACTTTAGAGAAAGCAATAATCCGCATCCTCTGGGGTTAGTTTACGTGAAAAATTATCTGGAAAACGTTTAGCACTTTATAGGCTACTGGTGTTATAGATGGAGGTCATTTGGTATCCAACCGCGGGCCCACCTACAGCAGGTGATCCTCATGTCGCAACGTGTCAGCGGTGGCCTGACATAACTATAATAATAGTTAATAGAGCGTGATGGAGGGAGTGGTATTAAAAACCCAACAAAGATGTCACGAAGCACACAAAAAAGAGGAAAGGGGGAAAAAAAGTCTTCATTAGCTTCATCTCCAAGGACCGTCGAACATTTCATTAGTGCGTAATTTATGAATGTTTGACAAATATTAAAGAGTATGTAAATACGCGAAAGGCATAATGTCTTTCCGGCGGGAGATGGCAAAATGACCCAAAGTCTTTTGATGCTGCTAGAGTGATCACGGGTTTTATGCTGCTCCTCAAACTGTGCGCTTTTGCGCGTCTGCTTGCGCGCCCGTTTTCCCCATCCGACGTGTGAAATAGTGCAGATAGAGCAATGATTCATAATGCTGGCAGCATTTGCATCTCCTAATACTGCGTGTTATTTTGATGTATGATGATGTACTGTCTGTTTTATCGTGTGTGTGTGAACGCACTTTGGCCATTATGACTCCGACTAAACCAGTAGGAGGGATCTTTTTTTCTCGTTTTGGTCCTTAAAACGGTCCATTTCCTTGTTTGTGAAGCACTTCTAACATGTAGGGAGGAGATGTGGTGTTTTCTCCTTTTTTTTTGTTGTATTTTTTGTTGGTTTCAGTATATCTACGGCGGGTCTTGGTCATGGGAAACATTGGGTTTAACGCAAGTTTAGATAATATTAATCTGCCTTTATATGCAATTGTTCTTATGTGATTTTCAGAGATAAAAAACTAACTCTAAGTTCTGATTTATAATAAAACCCAATATGTTTGAATGACAAAGAAAGCTTAACAGAAGAAAAGAAAATCTCATCATAAATCCGTTTATCGACTTAATAGATTCTGTTATAGCTGGACTTGAAAACCTGTAATTTTGCTTTAAGTGCAAACTTTTCATAGCTTCCTTAGGTCTGTTACGAAGCTGCAGAATTGTTTGTGAGGCGATCCAGCTCGGAGTAACGTCTGGGTGCGAGGTGAATAAGTAACGTTGCCTTGTATTTAAATAATAGTTTATGAAATATAACCCAGTACATTTTTAAGCAACCACATTTTAACGTAATGTTTTTTGTGTAAAAAATAATGTCAGCGTGAATAATAAAAAATGAGTTTATTCGCTTCAATTCAGTTTGATTGAACCAATTCACTACGGTTTCATCTTTTTCTACAAGCAACGCAAATAATGGGGTGAAGAGTTAAAGATAAAGAAGATGTTTGAGAAGTTCAGTGTCTTTCGTTTATATTTGTTCATAGCAACAACAATATAATCAAACAACCGCCCTCTGTGTAAATGTAAGAGTTAAAAACTGTTCAAATCCTTTCAAAGGAGTAAATCACAGCAATGCTTTAAAAGCAAGTAAAAATGTTGGTGGGGAAATGAAAGGTGACAAATTTAAAAAACATAATCCGAATTTACTTCCAATTATATTACAGTCCAATCAAAATCCAGTAATTATTTTATTTTTTTTACAGTTGATTAAAAAAAGGGTTTCTTTCTGAGATTGATATTTAAAAAGCGAAAGTTCAAAAGGCGTTTAAAGACCTCCATTAATCTTTAACTGGGACTGAGAGGTTGATGATCACGTCGGACAAAGAAACCTATTTTGATTAGGCAAAGAAAGGCCTATTTTGATTTAATACGACATAGTAAACTACTGTCGGTGAACAACAGGGACTGCCAGACCAATTGCCCGAATAAAGACAACCACGCACATCCACTCATTTTTATTTCCTTCTGAGCAACTTATCCTCCTCACGCGGTTGTGAAGTCTACATCCCAGGACTCCTGCTAACTACGAGATAGTCCTCCGCTCGGAACTGCTGCCGCATCAAATGAGAGATCTGGGATCAAAAGAGAGCAAATAAGCAGGTCGCCTGCTTCACTCACGCAGCTGCATTGAGCGCAGGGCCAACAGGCGTAGCGCCGACTGACAGGGAGCCGCTATTCAGGCTGCAGGTGTGAAGTATGTGGCGCATTCTGTCATATGATGTGCAGGTTCGGCAGAAATCCGTGTTCGATG
>JAVLVB010000491.1:491392-507948 GCA_032876305.1 Orestias chungarensis | reverse complement strand
TTTTTTTTTTTTTTTTTGCACCAAATTCAGTTAATTCGGCTTTAAAGGGCGTCATAAATCTTTATGACGGAAAGCCCGAGCTGGCCAATATATCAAAACCAGTGTGAAACGCGCAGGATCCCCACCCACCCCTTTGGGAACTTAACCTTGGATGGTATCAAGAGCGAAATATTTAATATTCCTGACAGGCTTTATGGTTGTGGTTGAACCTGCGCTGGTTGCGCGGTTTGGCTTTTGACTTTACCACTGCACACTCCATCAAAGTCCTGTTAATAAATAAAAGTGCTATTTACGTCTCAGAATGTCATTGATAACAAACATCCATCTGTCTTTTTCTTCTTCTCCTATTTTCTCAGATTACTAATGCACCTGTCTCACCAGTGCCTTATCTTTCCCATTACCAGCCCAGTTCCGGCCACTTCATTCCCGATAATTATGACCTGCTCGGTGCTTGAGGTGCTGATGGTTTGGAGCTGACATTGGGTATAGAAGTGCAAGGGGGAGGTTTGTGCTTGTGTGGGGGTGTGAGGGGGGATCTTTTTTACTCCAAGACTGCTAATCCCCCTATTAAAGGGGTTTTGTTCAATAACGCTGGACTGTTTCCGGAAGCCGGATTACCTTCTCCATTATTGTTATTATTACTTTTATTTTATTTTTTTTACATAGAAATTATATTTCACTCTCAATCAACGCCATGTGTTGGATGTAGCCGTGGTGATGCAACAGGGAGCCCGAAAGAAATGAAATAGATTCACATTTTTCTTTATTTTTGCTGTTCTGCAGCGCTTTGAAAGTTGGAAACCTCCCATTTCTTTTTAGTTCTGCAGACACCGGTAATTAATGTGGATATGCATTTCCGGTGGGAACGTCCCGACCCCCTGGTCGGGAGGGTCTCTTAGACACACACACACACACACACACACACACACGCACACACACACACACCTGTTCGTGATTCTTCACCTTCAGGTTCTTCCCGGATCAAAGGTCCCCAACAGAACCGGTGCGACAAAGATTCTCTGATTGACCCGAACAGAAAACTCGTCCCTCCTATAAACACATTCAGACCTTTAGGTTATATACATTATATATTTTTTTTAAAAGAACAAAACGTTTTCTACAGTAACGCATGCTTAAGAAGTAACAGAAAACGTTTACTGTAGTTTATCATCTAACTGGTTTTAAACATCTTCTACATTCATCAAATCTATTGGTTAAGCACATGTTTACATACATTTGAAAACACAGTTGTTTATGATTGTATCAGAATGTAAAGATAAGACATGTATTTATAGTGTGTTTGTTTCAATTGTATAATAAAAAAGTGTGTATTATAATATTTTAATTAAAACATTTTTTTTTACGTAAGAAAACTGGATTCATCTTGTATCTCTTATAATCGATTCCCAAGAAAAATCAAGGTCATATATGTTTTTCAATCATATATTAAAAGAAATAAGGTGTTGAATTTATTTCAATATAAAGATTTAAATTTTGTTTGTATCATAAACGATACATTCGACACGTACGGTATGAGGCTCTGAACGCCTGTAGCCAGTCTTTGATTTAAATCCTCCAAAAGAGGTTAGAAGGCGAGTGTATAAAGCAGATTTGTAAGGAAAGTACCAACTTTATTAAAGAAACTCCAGAATGCCTGAAAATGTGCTAGTTTGATTGCCAAGTTATGCATTCACAAGTGGCTGCTCGGTCTAGTTCTAGTTTACCTGGTTTTAATGAAATAATTGCATTCAAGATACAAAAAGAGACAAAACACAAATGACGCCAAACTTTCGCCATAACTCCTCGTTAGCTCGTCGTAAGCATCATCCGAGCTCGTCCTCCTTTTTCTTCTTTTCTTCTTCGCTAAACAACCACTTTTGAAACATCTCACGCTCTTTTGTTTCCGCGCCGCTTGCTCGTATTCGTTTCCATTTTAACGCTCGGGGTTGGAATAGAGGGAGAGAGGAGCCAAGCGAATCGGTGACAAAAGGCTTTCCGTGTCATCAACGTCGTTCAGACGACCCAGAAAGAATCCCTCTGATACTAACTCCCCACTTCAAAGAATTGCTTTCAATTGAGATCCAACTCTTTTTTTTCTCTCTCTCTCCCTCTTTCTTTCTTCTTTCTTACTTTTTTTTTTTTTTTTTTTGCACAAACTGCAGGAGCTTGTACAGCGAGAGAGAGAGAGAGAGAGAGAGACAGAGAGAGGCATCCTCCTCCTTCTCTTCTTTTGAACTGCTTTCTGTCATGAACTTAACCAAACTCTATAAAAGTATCAGTATTGCCCCCCCCCCCTCACTCCCTCCCTATTCTGGTTAAGGGCAGTCAAGGCTAGAGTGAAACTCTCAGCTCTGCCAAAAGTCTTCCCCGAACATCTTAGATCTTTTTCATACTACTTTCATTGCAAAAAATAAATAAATAAAAAACATAAAATAAAAACAAATGTTTCTTTGTTGGCCATAATTAATGTTCTCCTTGCGGGTGTGTGTTGTTATCACGTCTGTATTTTCATATATGAGTTTTCTCTTTTGAGCGTCTTTTTGTGTGCGTAAAAAGGAATCTATTATTGCGTTTCAGCGGCTCCTCCTTTGATTTTCCTAAAGTAGGCCTTGAGCAAAAGAATATATTTTTTTCTCCTTTCTTTATGCCTCTCTGGTCTGCAACATAAAGGACGTAGATTACCGTTTCCTACCCCATGGGAAGCAAATATTACATTCTTTGGAGCCGGCTTTTGAGTCCTGGGACTTGGCCCCATATCATTTGAGTTTGACTTGGCTATTGCTATAGAAATCTTAATTCACCATGAGGATTCACCGTCGTGCAAAAAAAAAAAAAAAGAAAAGAAAAAGAAAAAAAAAATGGTTTCTTTGTGCAAAATGGCACTTTGAAGTCTGGATCCGAATATTGTAGCCTTTCATTGAAACTCGCTGCCCATAGTCTGCGTCAAAACAAAGCTGAGCTGAGTAAGTAAGATTTAACGTGAGCAGAGGACAATGTGCAACACTTTCCCCTTTACAATAGGAAATGAAAAAATAAAAACAACAAGTAATAGTTGGTTTTCAGTGGTTTCAACGATTTTTACATTTTATATGGTATAACAATTAAGAAAAATCATATTGGAACAGCAAAAATGTGATTGTTTTCTTGAATTCCTCTTTAAAATCTATTTCCACAGATATGTCCCAAATAGTTTCAACTTTCGTACAAGGTTTATTCAAAATACTCACAAAGTACAAGGCAGTTCGGTTCCGCATGTAGTGCTCGGTGTTTAGATAATAAAAATAAAGAGAAAAAAACAGCCAATATTACTAAAATCGTCAGATTTTTTTTTTTGGGAGTTTTTTTTTTACAACTTTGATAGAACATTTAGAATCGACGTCATATACTAAAATAAAATAAGCTTATGAAACACAAGAGAATTGTTTTTCTCTCCTTTTTTTCCCTTTCACAAATCCATAGAAAATAAAGTAAAATATATATTTAAAAAAACATGTAAACTGCTCCTTACAAAAAACAAAACAAACAAAAAAAGCACAATCAACATCCAAACACATGGAAACTTGTACAAAACTTACAAATGTACAATTCTGCTCCTTTTTTTCCCCCCCTTCTTCTTAGACATGCACTTTGGTTCAATCGTAAAACATTATCTCCATATCCAATTTAAAAATAAATTAAAAAAAACATACCGAAGGCAGAATTTTTTGTTTGTTTGTTTGTCTGTTTTCTTTGAGAAAAAAATAAAAACAAAAATATGCACACCACCATGCCTACAGCCTAAAAGAATGTACGGCGTAGTCTATGGGGGAGAACAACGAGACTCCCTCTACAAGTGGAAAAAGTTCGTAGGAGGAAAACGCCCATCAGTTTTGGATAACCTTTACAAATAATAATAATAATAATAACAATATTAATAAAAAATATCTTTTTTGCACTACAAAGCACTTCTGGTAGGATTGCGCCTTTTCCCATCTAGTGCAGTTAAGTGCCTGTCGTGGCTCCAAAAGTGTCATTCTTGGTGGCTTATCCAAAAAACAAAACGGGTGGGGGGTGTAAGGGGCCCTCACAGGTATGCAGGCACCAAAGCCGGACCTTTTAGGGAGTTAAACGTTCTGCGTCCTGGCGAGGAGCTCAGAACGCGTCCCTGGGTCGTGGGTTCCTGTAAGGTGGTTCCTCTGACGGGTCGGGCGTGGAGTGGCCGCTGGGGGGTGTCTGGCCGCCGCTCGCACCTGAGCCATGGCACACGTACCACTCGCTCAGGTTCGCCGGCTGCTGCTGGCGAGAGGCCCTCACGGGTGGCTCAGACGGCACCGAGGGGCCCCCGGATGGCTCCCGGCCCAGGTCCGAGGAGGGCGACACCAAGGAGGGTGTGGACGACTCGTAGCCGGAGCTGGGAGGGGGGGACTTGCAGTGCACCTTCATGTGCTTGCGCAGGGAGCTGGGGTGCGTGTAGGACTTGTCACAGCCGCGGACTTTGCAGTTATAGGGTTTATCGCTGGTGTGCACGTGGGAGTGCTTCTTCCGGTCGCTGCTGTTGGCGAAGCGTCGATCGCAGCCGTCGAACTCACACTTGAAGGGTTTCTCACCTGTTAGCAGCCGCAGAGACACAGAAACATTTAAAAGCAGTTAGATTTGTTTTAACGTTTTTGGGATATATATATATATATATGTATATACAGATTGTGTATTTTATGCATACCCTCACAACAATGTAGCTACCAAGACATTCACCCCTCAATGCAAAAAGACAAAATACTGTACGATCACTTATCTTATTGCATGTTTCCATAAAACTATAAAAGGAATTACATCTGTTTATACTGCAGAGTGCGTCAAGATTAAATGTGTTTTTAATTACAATAAGAATAAAAAACTAAAGCACTTTTAGCTTACATTTACATATTGAATGCATTAGATATTCTGCTGTATTATTATTCAAGCCAATCATTTGATGTTTGTGTTGAAATATAAAGTAAACAACACACATATAGGCTCTTACAATACTTCAGAAGCAAGTGCATGCACTTTAGATTGTTCCATTTTGTGGAAGGCTGAGAATATTTATTATTATTGTTTGCAACTCTACATTTTCAAACACTTATATCTACTAATCATTCCCACAGTTGCCTCACCAAAAGTTAAAAGACACCTAAGAAATTGGGAATGGGGGGGGGGGGGGGGGGGGGGGGGGGGGGGGGGGGTGTTACCTGGCCTCAGCCGACTGACAGATTGATTGGCAACACAACTCGCCAGCCTATTTTTCAAGCTTCTCGTGTACCGAATCTAAATTGTCTTTTTATTATCAAACATTTCTGATTAAATACAACCGAGAAGTGAGAGAGAGAGAGAGAGAGAAAGAGAGAGAGGTGGAAAAAGACAATCTGAATAAATTAGAGTAAAATCATCCACTGCTGAGTTTTTTTTCTTCTTCTTCTTCTTCTACTTCTTCTTCTCCTCCGATTAAAGCTTTTGAGAATATGTAATTGCTTCTGTCTAATTACACTTGCGGGTTGAATATCAATTTGACCTTCAGCTGTTGGGTTGAGAGAGCCAATCAAGGATATTAGTGTAGTACAAGAAACCGTTAGAGGAAACAGACCCCAGGGGCAGACCCTAGTCATAACCACACTTTTGGCTTGGGTTTTAAACATGATACCGAAAAGACCAGGCCCCTCGGGAGTCAACACACAGAAATAATTTAACTGATTTGTACTTAGGTAATGTGAGCAAATGATATGAATAATACATAGGGTGAGTGTGTGGGGGGTGGGGGGTGGGGGGGTATAGGAATGAAGCAGTAGAAAGAGGGGTTGTGTGTGTGTGTATGTGTGTGTGTATGGTAGTGGGGGGGGGGCAGTCACTGTAATTATTTACAAGTCTGACTCGACATTTTGGAGGCCTTGATTTTTCCTTCTGGCTCACAGAGCCAGGCAGCCATATTGACCCATTACATGTTTTGTTTTTTTACAACTACATTTGTACTGCATGCCCACACACACAAAAGCACGCAAACAAACTGCTTTGGTACGAGTTAAATACGCTCTAAACTGGTCTGCACGAGTCAACTTGTTGCATTTGGTTTTCTGAGCGCAAGCCGCTCATTACGCAGAAAAACCAACATCAAAATAAAGAAGTGCTGCAAAACAGTGCAATTTAAAAAAGTCTCATCAAAAACGAGTGGAGCCATAATATTAACAGAAGCACGAAAAAAAAGAGAGAGAAACATCAAAGCACGAGTTAACGTATAAAACGCAAATCTCTGCAAGTTGTGCCATGCACGCATGCTTTGGCGCACGCTGAGCTTATCAGCCACGACGCGATGTGGGCCTCCATCTTTTGTGCCGCGGTGCAAACAAGAGGTTTGAACCGTCAAACGCCTGAGTGAGCTGTACTATAATCCCATCCTCCCGCCCTGCAAATAAAACCTTTGAAGAAACTTGAGAGGTAGTCTAATAACAGGTGCCTGTTGCGTGCGGGTCCATCTACAAGCAAACTGGAGCTCATAGCTTTGAGGGAAAAACAAATATACAAACTGAAACCTTTATAAATCACTATTTTTACTCTGTGCATTTTTTTTCCTCAAAATTTCCAAAGCATTCTTTTTTCTCCACTCACCTGTGTGCGTCCTCTTATGGATTTTGAGGTTCTCGGATCTCGCGAACACCTTCCCGCAGCCAGGGAAGGGGCAGGGAAACGGTTTCTCCCCGGTGTGCACCCGAATGTGATTCACCAGTTTGTACTTCGCCTTGAAGGGCTTGCCCTCCCTCGGACACTCTTCCCAGAAGCATATGTGGTTCGCCTGCTCCGGTCCTCCGACGTGCTCCACCGTCACGTGCGTGACGAGCTCGTGCATGGTGCTGTATGTTTTGGAGCAGAGTTTCTTGGACGAGTGCTCCGGCTCCAGCCACTTGCAGATCAGCTCCTGCTTGATCGGCTGCCTCATGTAGCGAAAAAAAGCCCCGGGTCCTCCGTGGTGGTGGTGCGGGTGGGGGTGGGGGTGGTGCTGGTGGTGGTGGTGGTGGTGAGCGCCGAGATTCATGTTCAGATTCAGACCGCCGTAGCCGTGCAGAGGCGAGCCGGAGAAGGGATCAGCCCTGGAGCTTGCCACTTGACTCAAGTGATCAGACCGAACGTACATTTCTCCAGGTAGTCCCAACCTGATTTGTCCATTCAGCGCCTGGCCACCCGGGGATCCGGTGCAAGGCTGCTCGTGGTGGAGTCCGGAGAAGAGGGCGGCGTGGTTCCCCGCGTCAGGGTGGTGACCATAGTGTCCGGGATAGCTACCTGTTGTTGAGACAAACATGCCGTGGTGAGAAGCCGGACCGGCCGTCTGGTCGGTCAGTACCGGCATGGCTTGAGTCGTCAGATCTCTCCGGATGAGGAAATCCCTACCTGCAGAAAGAGCCTGGGCTGCGTGGGGCATGGGATAAGGGACGGTTGTCGGCTGAACCGGGCCAAAAGCTCCCGTTTGACTGGAGACCACTTCACTGTGGCCTGCCATATGATGATTGTGGTGGTGGTGGGGATAATGATGGGCTGGGCTGATTTTGAGGGCCGCGGAGTGCCCCATGTGTTCTGGCCCGAATGGACTCGGCCCCAGGCGGGGTTCCGCAGTAATCTCCCCAGGGTGCGAGTGAGCCATTGAGTGTGGATGGCTGCCGAACCCCGGGAAGCCTGTCACGCTCTGAGGGGTATGGTGGTGATGATGGTGATGGTGGTGAGCCCCTGCCAAGTCAACTAATCTCAGCGCCGTGTTCCGTTTGGAAAACGCAGGGTCCATCACGGGGCTTCCCAAAGCATCCACGCTCATTACTTCCTAATTTTAGAATAACTTGACAGCGGGCAAAATAATAATGATGATGGCAAATATATTTTAATCGCGATGAAAAAAAAATAAAGGAAGAAAAAAAAAAAACTTTATAAAGTTAAGTCTATCTGCAGACAACATGGAATCCCATTCGGTTGAGAGGCAGCAGCAGGACGCTTTGATACTGAATAGAGATTCATGGTAGGCGCTGCAGCCCGTGGAGCCAAACAATCACCCCGCGCTCTAATTGGTCGGAGCTCTGTGATTGACGTCACCGGTGACAGTTTCCAACGTGATGAAAAATGTCTTAGTGACAGCGAACAATCAAGAGCGCATGCGCTGTGCCGGAGGAAACGATTGTGAAAAAAAGAAATATATGCAGGCGGGTTTTTACAGAATAAAACAAATATTTTTTATTAATCTGAGTATACTGTCGCATTGTATGTCGAGTAAGCAAACGAATCCGTAAGTAAAAGGAACACCTAATTCCTTTTTTTTTTGCAGCTACATTACGACTATGCATATAAAGTTATGTGGATCATAAATAATGCAGAGATACCTTCATTGAGCGCCGCAACGCGTGAAGCCCCAACTTTACGCACAACTTTACGCACGTAAAAGAAGACCGTCGATCAGAGGTGAGGGAAGCCAAAAGTTTTGCAAATAGTCACATCTCGATTCGTCAAAGAAAGAAATAGACCGAAGCAAATGAACTGAAGCCCCGTCTTCAAATCTGCAGTCGCCCCTGCCGGAGTTGACTCGTCGTTGTAGCCCCGCGGAGATCCGGATCAGTGTGTGTGCGTGTGTGTATTCAGAGGCTGAACCAGACAGGCGATCGACGGCCGTGGTCCCGTAGAGGACGGGGAATGTAAGGGCGGGATTTGTTGGTGCGATTCGGAGCGTTTTACCCCCTTTTTTTGCGTTAAACCCGAGGACGGCAGCAGACGAGGGTCGCGGGATGTGGATTTGTCGAAGACTTTAGTCCCAAAATAAAACGTGTGTGCATGTGTGAGTGACTGTGTGTGTGTGTGTGTGTGCTGTGTGTACGCCATTAAATAATTAAAATGATCTAATATGATCCACTTTGGCTTTGGTCTGATTACTTTAACAACGACTTAAGACTTTGAGGTGGTGGGAATTGTCATTTTGCAACTGTTGCTGCCGTTCTGTCTTAATGCACTGAGAGATGTGTTTAAAAAAAAAGTACTGAACATGTATAAGTTGTACCTTTTAGTCTGCACACTTGGAGAATTAAGCAGAATCCTGAAATATTCCAGAAGACACAGGGATTTAATCTAAACCAAAAGTTTCAGAAACTTAAAAACTGCCGGGCCATTTTTGAATTTTATAACGTTTGAACTACATTATGAGGTGAATATTTATCACGTTAAATAATACTCAAGAGAATTCGCTTTGAAAACTCCAGGTTTGCAGGACGGGTTGCTTTTTGATGTACACTTTACGCTTTTGCACACCTTTAAGACTTTCAGCTGAAAGTTGTCAGGGTTGTCGAAATCTGCTGTTGCTTTACTTTATATTTACGCAAAAATAAAAGAAAGAAATCCAAGTGTTTGCAGTAACTGATATTTTATAAAACTCCTTTTTGGACACACGAGACAAAGGGGTGTTATTTTCATGCATTTGTTTGGATGATTATCAGCAAACGCCATAGTTTTTCTACAGTTGCCCATGAATTGATCCGTCAGTGTCTCCGCTGACAGCATTGCGTTGGATCATAAGTCAATATTTGGAGACGTCGTGGATCCCGAAGACGTTTATTAAAAGGCCTTTAAAGCGCGACCCGCTCGCAGCAGCAGAATGCAGACGGGGGCCATCACAGCAACAGGGAACCGTGTAACGCAAAACCTCATCGGGAGAGGAGTCTATTTCTGGTCCAGGTTCTGCATGCGCTCACTCCCACGAGTCACCAAGTAGCTGCATGGCAACATGCAGGCAGGAGAGCCGTGCACGATCATAAACATAAACGCCGCATATCATGTCATAAAACAGGCGGTAGGTTGTAAATCTGCTGTACATCCGTGGTATTAAACGTGGTGGTGACATTCCGATGTTACGCATTACGCTTGTTACGCGAAACAATAACTGGCTGTTTTTTTTTTATTAGGCAGAATAACACCAAACAATTAAATCTCTTAAAGGCACTTTTTGTTCATAACCATTTCTCGTTTATTCTCACTTGTTGCTCGTGACCTGCAGCTCGGACTCATGCAAGTTTAATGTATTACCTGCGGTTTAAAAATATCTGTTTGGATTTTTTATTGCAGGTTAATTGCATGACTTAATAAAGCAGCAAGAACCTGACAATTATACACTTAAACCTGATCCTCTCTTTTTGGGCTTTCAAGGATGATTTGGAGGATGAAGTGTGCAGAATCTGGTAGCCAGTTCGAGTGATCCACAATGGCAAAAGTGTGGGTAGTTTCCTTTTGGCTTTAAACAGCAGAACCGGGAGGTTCCAGCTGCTCAAACACCGCAAATCCCACTTTATAACTTCGACAACCCCATGCAACTATATGCACCACTGGCCTGAAAATAATGGGCCAAGCAGCTAAACCACAAGCAAGCACTGGGATAACTTGGACCTCCACCGCATTAGGAATTATGGGACAGGTCCAAGTCAAACACTGGTGGCGTGAAAACCGAAATTACAGATGTTCCGCATTTAGAGAAACGAGGTATTGGTGGTTTGATTTCCTGCGAGGTAAATTGACAATTTCATAATAACATTTCATAATAAAAACAAGCTGGAGGAAAGTAGTGACACTGGTCAGAAATGATCTCCTGTTGGAATTTTGTGGTAAAAAAAAATCCAAATTAACTGGAAAAATGTCCGGCAATTTAAGGGGTCCAACTTCATAAGAAAAATATATAATACTACTGTCTTATTCTTCTTTCACCCATCACAGAAGGACAGAATGACATCAGTTTGTCAGTCAAACCGCTTAATTGAAAAACAAACGTTTCCAATTAAGCATCAGAGAGCTTCACCTGCTAATCTAACAGGAGCAACAACAACGTAGCACTTTCTGGTTTAACTGCGGCACATTTACGATCTGTTCTCATGTGATATTTGTTTTTATTTTTCGCATTTATTTATCCGTTTAACTAAATTCCCAGTCAGCGATCTGAAAATCTCCACCACTGATGATGTCAAAAGACATGGACGTGCGGGCCACAGCATCCTGGATTGTTATCTGGTGAGTGTATGTTATTGGGGGAGACCAATGAACAAGCAGCTCCAGACCCCACGTGACCGCACCCCCCTCCTTTCCCATTCATCAGGGCTGGACTGTGTTGTCTTTTCAATTCATTTATCTGCAGGAATGATTGCGACTATCAGTCTAGAGCTCACCGTCTGACTGAGGAGGAGAAAGTTGCGCCACAGGAAGATTAGCAGCAGAAAGACAATATTGCATGTAGTAAATAGAAGCTTTTTGCGTGCGCATCGGATGAGCAGTGCAGGGGAATTCCTTCCGTCGTTAAAGGGGGCAAAAATAATAATAAGTAAATAGAAAATTGTTGGATTCGGCTGCGGAAGACATAAGGCGCAGAGAGAGGAGGAGGAGGAAGAATATCCGTGAGGGTTTCCTTTCAGTTCTGCGCTCATTCGTCTCGAAGAGTCCAGACTGAAGATGCTCCTGGACGCGGGACCGCAGTATCCCACCATAGGAGTCACTACTTTCGGCTCCTCTCGGCATCACCCAACAGGAGAGGTGGCAGAGCGGGAGGTGGCGCTGGGCATCAACCCTTTCGCGGACGGCATGGGCGCCTTCAAGATCAACCACGGCTCCCACGACCTGGGCTCCGGGCAGACGGCGTTTTCCTCGCAGGCGCCCGGCTACGCTGCGGCGGCCGCGCTGGGACACCACCACCACCCGACGCACGTTGGCTCCTACTCCACGGCGGCGTTCAACTCCACCAGGGACTTTCTGTTCAGAAATCGGAGCTTCGGGGACGCGGCCAGCGCGCAGCACAGCCTGTTCGCATCTGGCAGCTTCGCGGGGCCGCACGGACACTCGGACGCGGCGGGACACCTGCTCTTCCCGGGGCTCCACGAGCAGGCGGCGAGCCACGCGTCCTCCAACGTTGTGAACGGCCAGATGCGCCTGGGCTTCTCGGGGGACGTGTACGGCCGCGCCGACCAGTACGGGCACGTCCCGAGCCCGCGGTCCGAGCACTACGCGTCCACGCAGCTGCACGGGTACGGCCCCATGAACATGAACATGGCCGCGCACCACGGAGCGGGGGCCTTTTTCCGCTACATGCGGCAGCCCATCAAGCAGGAGCTGATTTGCAAGTGGGTCGAGCCGGAGCAGTTGACGAACCCCAAGAAGTCGTGCAACAAAACTTTCAGCACCATGCACGAGCTGGTCACCCACCTGACGGTGGAGCACGTGGGGGGGCCCGAGCAGGCGAATCACGTCTGCGTCTGGGAGGACTGCGCCAGAGAGGGGAAGCCTTTCAAAGCCAAATACAAACTTGTGAATCACATCAGAGTGCACACGGGAGAAAAACCCTTTCCGTGCCCGTTTCCAGGCTGCGGCAAAGT
The DNA here is from genome assembly GCA_032876305.1 of Orestias chungarensis. Classification (NCBI taxonomy): domain Eukaryota; kingdom Metazoa; phylum Chordata; class Actinopteri; order Cyprinodontiformes; family Cyprinodontidae; genus Orestias; species Orestias chungarensis. Next base: position 495,571 of record JAVLVB010000491.1, on the reverse strand, counting down.
GTTTGCGCGATCGGAAAACCTTAAAATACACAAAAGGACTCACACCGGTAAGAAATGCCGAACAAATAACTAAAATGCGGGTGGTTATTTACTACAGTAGGGCAACTGGAACCTGCAAACTTGACATGTGATGCTTTGAAGCTGTCGACAGAAAATACTTCAATGTAAAAAAAAAAATATATATATGTGTTCAATAGTAAATCATTTAGTTTTGACATTACTGAAATGTACGCAGTGGGTGAATTGCTCGCAATTATGGCTCAAATTGTTTTATTTAAATATATATCATTTAAAAGAAAAACGTTTTTCAATGCATATTTTATTATTCCTTGCATGGTTTAGGTGAGAAGCCTTTCAAGTGCGAGTTCGAGGGCTGCGACAGGAGGTTCGCGAACAGCAGCGACCGCAAGAAGCACATGCACGTCCACACGTCCGACAAGCCTTATCTGTGCAAAATGTGCGACAAGTCCTACACGCATCCCAGCTCTCTTCGAAAACACATGAAGGTAACAATATATAAAAAGAATAACGTTTTTGCTGTGACTTTTATGTGCATTTATTTTAATAGGACACAGTTGCATTCTAATTTTGTGCTGGATTTCTTTATGTAATTTTATATATTCGCAAGTGCAAAATAATCACACAAATAAAATTGGGCTCCATGCTTTACTGTTATTATGCTCCAAACATTAAGGTCAGAAGTAAAACCGCTTCTTTCTTCTTCTCTGTCCTTTATTTCTGTATTCCCACTGTCTTTTTTTACCCACGCCAGGTCCACGAGTCGTCCAATCCCGGACCGCAGCCGTCCCCGGCGGCCAGCTCCGGGTACGAATCCTCCACGCCTCCCACCATCGTGTCGCCGTCCACAGAGAACCAGAGCAGCAGCTCCATATCACCATCAGCTTCAGCAGTCCACCACACAGCAGCCAGCCACAGCACGCTGTCGTCAAATTTCAATGAATGGTACGTGTGAAATATTTTTGAAAGGAAAAAAAAAAAAAAAAAAGACACAAAAGACAATATATGAAGAGACACGAAAGAAAAAACTAAAAACTTTGGGACTTTTCTATACAAAAGTCAGGAAAGATGGACTGAGATAATAGAACAAAACGAGGGAGGTGATGTTAAAGACTGTCACGGTGCATGGACAGGAAGTTGGACGCAGCTCTGGTTTTTGTTTTTATTTGTATTTTTTATTTTTCACCGACAGACTGCACAGAAACATATCTCGGAAGAACAAAAAGAGGGGGGAAAAGCATGCTATCTCTGGGTAGAGGCCTGTTTTTTTTTAAACTGTTATTATTATTTTTATGTTGGATTTTGTAAATAAGGCTTTCATCAGAAGTGGAACACACATCAATCAAGTATGAAAAAAAAAAGGAAAAAAAAAAAAGGAAATGTAATATTTTATTTTGTAAATTTCACAGTTTTAAGAGGGAACTTGTGAAAAATGTCATGGTCCCCTAGATATATGAAGGTGGCCTCTGAGGTAACTGTGGGGTGGTGTGGGAGGGCAAGAATGTTTAGTTGTGTACCAAAATGTGAATTATTCAGTATTACTACAGTCTACACGTTGACCTAACCGACTCTTAGTATTATTGTGCTTTTTTGTTTTTTGGTAGCCTTTCCAGTGCAGCATCTTTTTTATTTTATTATTTTATATATTTTTTTTTCTCGTACAATTGAGGTCCAGTTTGAATAGCACAGAATATCATTGTTGTTATTTAATGTCATGTCGATGAATCGTGTAGTGAAAAAAAGAGACAAAAAAAAAATATCCGTGTCAATCTGTTTCTGTACGTGCAAAAAAAAAAAAACAACAACACAAAAAAACACATATATCTATCTATAAAAAAAATCTGTCAGTTGCTCTGTCTGAGAGGAAGTATTATTACATGTAAGGTACCTGGATTTTTCCATATTTATCCGCATGTTAGACGATCGGTATTTATGGAGAAATGCGCTCGTACGGTATGTCAAATTTTAGTTTAAGACGACAAATATAATAATATTATTATTAATAATAATATTAATGGAAAAAAAAAACACAATGTTTGGATACATTTCGTACTATATTAAAGGACTGTAAAAAATACACGACATGCATTTCATTGGAGGTTTCTTTAGGGAGGGGGGGGGGGGGGTTTGATTTTATTTTTTCTTATGTTTTTAAATATATGGACAATATTTGTTCCAATCAGATTTTCGTTATATGCGTACTTATTTATTTACGTGGGAGAAAAAAAGCTCTACAGCAAATAAGCAGACGTCTTCATCACCAGTGTGAGCCAGAGTGTGTGAGTGTGTGTTAGAACTTTCCTGGTACTCCATAATAAGTACTAAATTCACCCCCCCCGCGCTGTTTTCTTTTCTTTTTCACTCCTCTTTCTTCTGCTTCGTCTGGATCTTCTGTTTATCCAAAATTAACATCCACAGCTCTGCCCTCAAGTAACGCACAAATTAAATCGATTAATCACGGATGTTGTTCCTTGGCGGATAAAAAAACTGGAGTGAGCCATTCTGACGTTACTTAATTGTTCGGGAATCTAATTTTCAAATCTAATTTATTCTTCCCTCTTTCCCCTTCTTGCGTCCTTTTTTATCGCCGGATTTCCTATTCTAGATTAAGATAGAAAGAAGGAGAGTCTGGGAGTCAACGTGTGACCCCCCCGTCTTCTTTTTCTCTTCATCCATCCGTCCTTTTTTGCACACACACTTCATTGTTCCTGGCTGCAGCTTGCTTGACCGCCCCATTAGGCAGAGATCACATCAGCAGCCGTCACTGATCATGGTTAACACTGCCAGGGCGCACTGATCCGCCGCGATCTTTCAGTGTGCTGACACATGCAGTCGAAATAATAATAATAATAATATTAAGACTAAAAGAAAAGGCCCAAATTTAAGCCCTTGCGAAATAAGAAAACGAAACGCCACAGACATATAGCAGCATCTCAGTTGATTATGCTGGAAATGTATTGAAATGTATTCATATTTTCTTTTTCACGGACTATTACGCGTGGAGATAAATGAAGGATGGCATAGAATGACTTTTTTTCGACTCTATTTAACACTATCTATCTGGTCCCGGTGCAGATGCGTCGATGAGGCAGTGAGACATGGGGGAGAAAAACGTGCACTTTCCAGAACGAGGAAGTGACTTAGCAGCTTTATGGATGAAGCGTTTAAATGGTTTAAAGTGGACGTGTGGATTTCATACAGAGACAGAAAAGAAATTGCAGGCAACTCTAAAAGGAATTTCTTTATTTGTCCTTCAAATCCAGCTTCATCGCAACCATTTACAATAAGAAAGATGAGCTGTTAAAGACTTTCCAAGCAAATTTGAGGAGTTTTGTTTGGATTTAGCCTGGCTGTAAATACCTGCAGATTTTAGTTGCTTGTTCTTAATTAAATGTGTGCAAACCTTTACATCCAACAGACAGCAAATGTTACAGTTTTATTAACGTATAACTTTATAAATACAAACATTTACAATAATAGTTGTGCAAATAAAAACAGAATACAGAAAAATCCCCCCCCCCAAAAAAATAAAAAAATTTCTGCCTTATTTCTGACACAGATTAATCATCTGAATTGAAAGCTTTAGGTCTTATCCGGAATAAGAAAATCTTATTATTGGAGCTAAAACATATTTTTTTGCCACACTGTAAATGATTCCTTCTTAAACTCACTGGCATCAAACATCTGACAAGTCATGAATCGTGATTTAAAATTTAAATGTTCTTTTTTTAACCATAAAATTAAGGGAGGAAAATATTGAAATATTAAAATAAAACTTTTGCCTTAAAATATTTGCCCGTAAATAATGTCTGTAAACTATGGTACAGGTCTGTTCACCAATTTATTGTGAAACAGATAATATACCTGCAATAAAATGGATTACATAATACATCAATTAACAGTGTGAAAACAAGTAAATAAAAGAAAACAGCACTTTCCTTTTTTTAAACAGCGAAAACATTTTTTGCAGTGTAACCTATACTTCCCACGTTCAGACATGGACAAGAAAAAATGATCAATTGTTCTTAACTTTGACAATGCATTTTTTAGTCTAACTTGCTTCACCACTCTTACCTGCTCAAATTATTTTCCAACCTCTTCTGTCCAAGCTGTTCACAACTTTTTCTATTTTGTTTGGTTTTTTATATGTGATCGGGGGAA
>JAVLVB010000491.1:481056-491292 GCA_032876305.1 Orestias chungarensis | reverse complement strand
TATATATATATATATATATATATATATATATATATATATATATATATATATATATATATATATATATATATATATATATATATATATATATATATATAAAGCTCATGAAAATAAATGTTGTTGACGGGCTGCTCAAATAGTATGTCGGGGAAAAAAAAAACAATACATCTTTGGAGGCATTTACGCGCGATGCCAGAGACAGCCGCTCCAGATATCGCGCAGGGCGCAAGTGCCAACGTCATGAATATTTATCAGCAGCACTTCACTTGTGGCCAGTAAACCGAGCCTGAATTGTATGTTACCGAGGTACAGCCTGCGCAGTCTGCAGCCTCTGTTGCGCGCCGGAATGCTGGTGCTCACACGTTTAGAGGCGGAATTCACTGTTTGAAAACAAACAACTGTCGGTGCACGAGTGCAGGCTTTCGTGGCAGGCTTAAAATAAAAATAAATAAATAAATAAATAGTAATAGTTATAATAATAGCAACAGCTGCGCAGGTTTCTGCTTTTTATTTTCGCAGGGTTATAATGTTCTCTTTGCAGACATATTTTTTTTCTATTAAAGGGTGCCATTACATTTTTGCAGATAAATGCAGCTTTTCGATTGATTATTTTATTCTGACAGTCTCTGCACCCTGATTACAAAGAATCATCAGATCGACACATTGAAGGTTTGTACTTGAATTTAGGAATAATGACAGAAATAAATATGAAATTGAAAATTTCAGTCCACATTTTGTGTCAGCTGTGAAACAGAAAAGGTCAAACTCAAGTCAAGGGCACTTTGCTGCACTTCAGTGAGTCTAATAGAACTAGCTAAATCCAGCAATGATTCCAGATGGTGAAAGGAATTTAAACTTGACAATCATTTAACCCTTTCTGTATTTTAATGTATTGTATTATAATTGGTTTTAGGTTTTTTACATACGAAAAGAAATCATGTATAATTAAATTGGCATGTTAATAATTTTAAATACATGTAGTTATCCTTTTACAAACATAACGTCATAGCTGGTTTAAAACTTTAAAGGGACTATACTTAATATTTATTTTACAGCATTGCATTAATTACATCTAAAATGAAGTCATATAGTTATATAAGGTATTATATTGGTTAGACATTTTGTCTATGATTATATTCTCAGCCAAATTTAAATTTTCTTGTTAGACACATAGACACAATTGTCTCCACATATTAAACCAAATAATTGTTATTGACCAACAAAACACACTGAAATTGCTCCATGGCTTTCTCACGTAAAATCAACTAAAACTGATGGTCTGTTTTGGTTTTGAAGCAGAACGTATCCCATAGATCAAGACGAATTTATGGCATTTTGGTTTCTTTTGTGTTGCAGCCTATCCAGCACAGTGTACTCTTTATTATTTGTTTGAATGTATTTATTTTCTTTAACCATGCCATTGATTGGGACATTAATCTCCACTTTGCTACGGGTTTCGGGAAGAAAGGAGGTTCGTTATAGTGAAGCATAGGCTCACGGTGACCCCCATGTGCATTAGTTGTGATGTCTGACACGCCATTAAAGTTGGAGATTTGTGGAGGCAACTGACACGGTGTCGTCGTGACGTGTCTCCATTTCTTTCTTTTTTCCTCCTTTACTCTCCTTTGCTAAATGAGGCCAATCCAATTAGCGCTCTGCTGCAGCGTGACACCGCTGCACACCTCTGAAGGCCCACCATAAGTAAACAGCCTGCGTTGTGTGTTCTGGATAAATACGGAGAAAGGAAAAACCCCATCCAGCTCCAGTCTGTGTTTTAGATTGGAGTATATACCTACAAAAAGTAAAAGTGAGTAAATGAGAAGTGTGTGCTATATTCCTCAATTAGTCAGATCAAGTTGTTTTTCTGCTTCTTGATTAACCATATATTTTTTAGACTTTTGCAATCGTTTGAAATTTAGATTTAATATTTCCCAATCTGAATCTTCTATTGACTGTTTGGAGATTATTTAGAATATTCTTGAATCACATTTTAAACGCGCTATAGAAGTTCAACCAACCCTTATCTATAATGTTTTTGCATTAGATAATGAGAGCTAACATGTCAGTTGCAATCTGCAATTTGAAAACATCACATTAAATCTAGTTTTGTTTAATTGAAAGAAAGACCTAAACCTCAACATCCATTTTAAGATCCTATTGAAACTCCACATCTTCATCTACATTGTGTCTTAGTCGTGTGAGTGGGGAGCTCAAACCATAGCAGTATTGTTTTTAATGAGTTCATCATTTGCCAGTATTTTTGATTTAATGTACATATGGTGCCTTAACACCGTTCAATTGAGATAGGGTCTTCTGGCTTACGGAGCAGCTTGTCGACATCTGTTTATCTGATGAGTCTGAAAATGACGCCTCATTCTGCAGTGAAGATGACCAGCCAAAGATAATAAGGAACAGATTTTCCTCATCATTACGCTTTTTTGTTTGTTTGTTTTTAGAGACAAGGTTACTCTGGAAAATCACAACTAAATTGAATTTCTCCAGGGTTTAGCCGTCTTCTTTACCACCCTAGGTGTGATTTAAAAAGATCGTGTGGGTCTGATTTTGTTCCAAACATTTTGTTTTGAAACAGTTAGTCGATCTAACTTGATTCAATTTGTTTTGAATATCACATGTGGTATGTCAACTATTTATAAAAAAAAAACACGCAACAAAGACAGGCCTCTGTATTGACACGCAAAAGTCAATACATGCTTTAAAGTGTTAACAATAATCTGTCAATTTTGATCCCTTAATTCGGTATAAACAACATACCCGCAAAGTCAAACAATCTCTCTATCCTCTGCACATTCACTTAGTCCTGGGGTTGAAAACACTTTCTGTTTTTGTCTTTTTTTTCCTATGGACTGTGGTCAAAAGCCTTCATAATACAAGACAACAAGCAATAAATATAAGTTGTTTTGCCTGGCTTGTGTTTTGAGTGAAGATATTTTAAATAAAATGAGTTGCATTTTTCCCTCCCTCATGGCTGAATCATTCCAGGAAACTAAGAAGTGTGCAAGGAACTAAACTGTATTCATTATTCCCCTGGTTACTCCGTTTGTGCAAGCACAACTGCAGCTATTCTCTTGGTTATTGTCAACAAATTATTTTTCGTTGATGTTTCACCGTTTAAACCTGTTAAATAGGTTCAACAATAGAAAAAAACTTTTTCCGCCTTTGTGGTGCCTTTGTTTTGGAAAGTATCAATTTTTTAATAAAGTTCTTATGATGGTTTAGGATGGAATAAAACTGTTACAGTGTTCTTAAGCCAGAACTCTACCCCCCACCCACTCCTATAATAAAATTTTATGACCTGCTGGAAGAGTGCAGCTGAGTTACAGACATATTTTCATTCCATGTTTGCATGACCTTTCAGACATTCTGACATCTTATCTGTAGTATCACAACACTACTTAGCTACAAATCAACAGAAGCTAGCTAATGCCAATGGCTCAATCATAGTCCAACTCTGCAGAGTGTGTGTGCACACCCATTTACAATTATACCAGCACTACAGAAAGACACCGATCAAAGGTACAATTTGGCAACAAATTGTGGAAATCAAGGTATCATCAGCGTAAGGGAGAGCTTGGCACAAAGCATTTTTCACCAGCTGCATCAGCGGGACACAGGTGGAAATGCAAGATGAGTTGCTGTTAGAGCCAGGAAAGACTTGGACCCTGAATGTGTCTGTCTGTGTGGGAGTGTTTGTAGGACTCTGTACCAATCTAACACAGCCAGGCTATTTGACGCGATGCTGTCGGAGAAAAGGATTTGCGCATCCAAGCCCAAACTGAAGCGAAGTAAGGTTGAATGCAGAGAAAACTTCAAAACCTAAGTAAACAAAACTGTGGCAGAAGAGGACTTTGTTTCCTGCAGAAAAGAAAAAACTATGAAAAATTATCTGGTTTAGGAAAGATGCCAATAACCCCAAAACTAAGATAGATGTACCAAATCCTTCTCAGCAAGCCTCCAATGTGCAACACATGGCCTCGACCTGTGTGCAGCAGCTGTCTGTGGTTCTATTTTTACGTCTTTGACTCCGATTTACTTTGATCCCACGGTTAACTGAGTGATGGTGTGTGAGGTTTCGGTGAGAAGAGAGGAAAATCGGTGAGGTAACAGTGTCACACTGTTCTCAGAAGCTGCGGTGACCCCCGTGTTCTCCTCACACAGGATATTAAAGAACACCTCTGTAACAAAAACAAACACATCAGGATGTTTAAAGTCATAGATGCAAAATAACATACAAGAATGTTATACTGGAGTTAACTTAAAGAGACGTAAGGTTAAAGGATTCAAAGCACATAGAACCGAGGATTTCCCTTTTGATGAAAATGCTTAAATGAATCAAGCTTTACTTTCTTTTGTTGTTGTGGTGCATCTTTTCAACAAATGTAAGTTTTCATTTGTGCACAATTTTATGTTTTCACACTAAAGATTTATCAGTTCTGACTGAGTAACCAACCGCTTGACAGCTGCAACTGTGATCATTAAATTTGTCTGCTAATATTAATTTACGAAGAAAGCATTTTCTTTTTGGATTGCAGAGTTTGTGTGATTTCTTTCTTTTTTTTTCCTCTTCATTACAGCTGCCCGTTGCTCACTCACGGCTTGATTGATAACAATTGGCCCAAATCTGCTTGGTCCAGGTGTTTGCTGTTTATTATTTTCCCTCCTCCAGTTAATCACTAATTGGTGTTTTCCACCTGCGATGGAAATTAGAATTTTCTCACTTCTGGAAAAATCCTCACAGTCATATACTTCCTGGGAAGGATAAATTCCAAAATACTTTTTGATCAGTGTTTTGGGTTTGCGAAAGAAGAGAAGATATAAAACCATTTCAGTGACATAGTGAGAAAAAAGATGACCAGCTCCAATTAGATCATCGCAGCTCCAGAGGAATCTCTCTCTTGGCCTAGGTAAATTCAGTGTGATAGATTTTTATGTCGACATATGGAAGCACTTCACTACCAGACAGGAATGTGTTTGAATAACCACTGCAATAATAAAGTCCTTTATAATAAAATACGTCACCTTCACGCAGAAAACACAAAAACATCAAGCTTCTTTCATTACTTCAACTCATTTGAAGATGTTCCCTGTTTTTTTTTTGGGGGGGGTCTGTGCAAAGCTACTACTTGAACGCCTGTGAGACAGAGTTCTGCTTTGCTGAGGTATAATGAAAGCACTCCAGTGAAAGGGCAAATAAAATGTTAGCGCTTGTGAAAGGTCAGGTCCTTTCACAAGATCAAGCTCTGAAAAAAAGCAAGGCTTTAAGCGTCTAACAAGATCTGAACCCGCTGAAAAAATAAAAGCGCCATAGCTCCACCCAGAATGAAAGTTTATGTTAGAGCAAAGTGCAATCCCACACAAGCGTAATGGTCAACATATTGGCTCACCAGTACTGTACTTTATGGCCCTCGTATGGCTTAGCAGTAGTTTAGGTATCTCAAAAATGGATGTTAGTTTACTACATATGAAACTTTAAGGGTTTTTGTTATTATAATATTACATATTTCGCAAAAATATTTCATATTCCTTTAACCTTTTGTCACATTATAATCTCAAATTTAAATGAGATCTTTAAGGGACTTTATGATATTGACAAACACAACATAGAGTTGTTTGGAAAGTAAATATAAAAAATATTTATACATGACTTGTTTATTTTTATTTACTGTATCATTTACACCTTTTTTACATATATAATGCCATGCACAGCAGTGGACTGAGTATTATAGATAAGTGAGGAGAATTCCCTCAAAAGAGTGAAACCACCCAGCTAGTAATTTCTCCCAATCTTATGTGATTACTATTCATCTGTCATTGCTACATAGAGAACCATAGTGTGCTATCATCACGCACATCAATGGCTGCATGTTGCTTACCTAATGGTGAATATAGTGGGATGTTTTGAAAGCATTCTTTTTTAATTTTTTTTTTGCAAATTATTTCAGCACTTTTATGTTTAAATCCTCCATAATGTGTTTGCGCATTTGGAAAATCTTAAGAAATGATCTTGCTTATTCTTAAAGTCTCAATCTGTAATTGAGTCTCGCTGCATAAACTGTCACTGCACTGTGGGAGTTGTTTATGCTTTCAATCACACTTTTATTTAAGTGATGAGTTCTGTAAAAGTTGTAAGAAAATTCTGTCTTTTTTTTTTTAGTGTTTATCTTCCTTCTTTTGTTAGTAAAGTAAATAAAAACAAATGCAGTCTTTTGTCTGACTTTCCAATCTAGCAAATCTAAATATTTAATTTTACAAGCTAAATGTAAACCAGAAATCATTTATTTTTCATTTATCAAAATGTGCTTTAGCAGTAATATCCCACAATGCTTCTCAAAATACAAAACTAATAGAGAGTATGGCGCCATAAGTGTGAATCAAAAATGTAGCCGGCCACCACGCCGTCTCCAGCCCCTCTATTTAGTACTTCCCACAGGAAGCTAGATTGAAACAGGATTAGAACCCATAGAAACGGTTCTTTAAAACAGTGTTCGCATCAGGCAGAGAAAGTTAATTATAACCTAGGGGAGTGTGAAGGATTACTGTTCTGATCCCGAGGCCTGTTAAACAAAAAGGTGACACACTGTAAAGGGTTTGAACAGTTTATCCTACTGGGGTATTCACTATGAGGAGGCTGAAGCTTTTGTTATGCTGATGTGAATCATAACTGCTATATTAACCCTTTAATGCCTGAAATCCATTCATCCACCCATTGTCTATTGTTCATCCATTGCTCTAGGGGAACTGGTGTCTATCTGCAGTGGTCACTGGGTAACAGACCTTCAACATGTTTCAGAGTCAATAACAGGGCAGCACAAAGGACATAGGTATATGCATGCATACATTCATTCATAAGGACAATTTAAAGACTAATTAACTGTCAATTAACTTTGGCAGTAACCCCAACAGAGAACCAACAGATGCAAAGAGACAACATGCAACCTTATGCAGGATATATAAGCATGAATCTGCTTTTATTAAAGTTACTACTCAGAAATCCTCATGCTAAATAACATTGCTGAAGGTTATTATAAGCCTATGTCATTCAGGTGTTTTTATTAAAATAAGAAAGGCAAAATAAGAAAGGCAAAATAAAAGGCCAAAATAGTAATGTAGATGTGTTTTTATCTTTATATGTCAACAAAACTCATACTACTTGTTTAAACTTACTTATTACAAAAGTAATTTGTATACACTTTTTGTGAAAAATATTGAAAATAGGAAAGACATGTGAACATAGCATTAAATAAAAGTCCAATAGTGTTGATGTCCATAGTAAAATTGCTGTTTGGTGTTTTTTTCACATTCACACATGTGATGTCATGAGTGGAGGTAGGGAAAAGTTTTATTTTTTATTATTTTAAAAGAAGCCTGGAGAGAGCAGGCTTTAACAGGATATATATATTTTTTATTCATTAAAGTTTTGCTTTTATTTATGCTTATATTATTGTCACTCACAAGTCATCTCCCATCTACGTACATGACAACATCATTATAAAACTGCTATTCTATTATTTGTATCTGTTTTGTGTTCTTTCGTACCAAGATTGTTAGCAACCCACCATCTAGTCTGCTTTTTTTTTTTTTTTACTTCCGGCAGCTCTTGATTTACGGTCAGAGTGACAAACAAAAAGTTTAAAACAGCTGGAGCTGGAAAGCATCATTCACCAATGAACTTGTTCTACTAAGTATTCTAGATAAATTCATTTTTTCTCCTCCAAATACGTGTTTCACAACATCGAAAAAACTAAGTCGCTACATTTTCCTCTTTTCAAACAGCTTCTTTCTTAATCCCCTCTCTTATGTCTGCAATTAAGTTTATTCAAGTTGATGATTGTTCCATGTGCAGATGGTTTTGGTGAAGCATCAATCTCTGTCAGCCGTGCAATAATGCAGACATTCCATACTGGGACACTTTATGAGTGGAGGAGACTCATGAAAGAGGGAGGGGGAGTTCCCTAAATCAAATAAAGGCTTGTGTTCTGGCTAAAGCCTGAGAAGCAGCATCCCAGCGAGGAAGCATTGGGAATGAAATTATACAAGGCCCCCTTGGTTTTACCGTCTGCATTTTTATATATTACTGTTCTAAAAAAGCTGCAGAGGTTTATCAAATAAATGAGGCAGGGAATTCAATCTATAATCTCATGAACATGCTTATGAATTGGAACAATAATTTTGCCACTGAAATTATTCAATTAGAATATTTTAACCAAACCAGAAGAAATTGCTTTAAACATGTTGCAGAGACACAAGCTTCCACAATCTTTACAACTTTCAGCAAACCTGAAGCTATATCTTATTCGCCAAGCTTTGCCGCTCGATGATCTTGGATCCCAATGGTATAAAATGCTGGCATCACTCCTGATACAAAGTCTCTTGACTTTGCGTCTTGGCTTGATGTTGATATCATATGAGGCAGTCTTACATGGAAACTATGTAAGGGGCTGCACAGAGACATGGAATGGAGAATGATAAGACTGGATGCCCTTCATCTTTCTCTCTGAATGCAGGGACCTGAGTCAATTTTACTCACAGCGTGAGACTTTCTCCAGCCCCAAGTTTTGAGTAAATCCAATCAACTGTCCACAGGATTGAGATGTAGTGTGTCACTGATGACAGAGTTTGCTGTAAGGCGAAGATGCAGCACAGCATTTTTAATAAGAAGCTGCCCCGTAAGTTCCACCTGAAGTAATACGATGTCTTAAAAGATATTAGGCTTTAATACTTAATGTAGACCATCAGACAGGCAAGGGGAGCTTATTCTCTTATGTTTATGCTGTTGGGTTGACTTTGATTCCTGTGGACAATGGGGCGGCATTTTTGGCAGATTTGTTCTGTTTTTTTCTCTTTTCAGTATTCAGTTTATTTAAATAGTGAAAATTTACAACACTTCTCATCTCAAGGCACTTTACAATGAAATCATTTAATTTCATTCATACATACATGATAAAAAATAAGTATAAAATGTTTCCAATCTGAGGAAACCCAGCAGATTGCATCGTGTCATTGACTGGGAACATTCACTCGCCCTGGATCAGCATGCCTAGACAATAGCATGCATTGTGTTGTTGACTTTACAGATATCCCTCAAACTGAGCAAGCATATAGCGACAGTGGAGAGAAAAGAACTCCCATTTAACAGGAAGAGAAATCCTGTAGATCCTGAATCAGTACGAGCAGCTGTCTGCCACGTACTCCTGTTTATTATATATTATTTAAATTATTATTATTGTATATTTTGTGCTTTTAGGATAAAATATATTTTAGTTGAATATAAATTTAATCTATGAGACATATTAGTTTTTCTTGCATAACTGCATTAACCCACTATTTGTATGTGTGTGTTTATGTATGTATCTGAGGAAGCTAAAGTCCTTCAAGGTTTGCAGCAAGTTGTTGTAGATCTTCTATAAGTCCGTTGTTGAGAGTGTCATATCCTCTGCCATCATCTGTTGGCGCAGCAGCATCAGAGCAAGGGACCTAAATAGGCTCAACAACCTGATAAAGAAGGGTGGGTCTGTTCTGGGAACAAATGTGGAACCTTTGGAGTTGATGATGGAAACAAGGATTTTACATAAAATCAAGAAAATCCTAGACAACCCTGAACATCCTCTTCATGAGACAGTTACTGGAGAACAGAGTCTCTTCACTCAAAGGCTTCTTCAGCTTAGTTACAAAAAAAAGAACTTTAACGAAAAATCTTTCCTGCCCACAGCCATCACCATCTACAACAACTCCTCATTTAAAAGAGATACTCCAACATTTTTGAATGATTTCAATTTACGTATCTCTGTATGTATGTATGTATGTATGTATGTATGTATTTATGTATGTTTGTATGTATGTATGTATGTACGTATGTATGTATGTATGTTTGTATGTCTGTATGTACGTATGTATGTGTGTATGTATGTATGTATGTATGTATGTATGTATGTATGTATGTATGTATGTATGTATGTATGTATGTATGTATGTATGTATGTATGTATGTATGTATGTATGTATGTGTGTGTGTATGTTTGTATGTATGTATGTATGTATGTATGTATGTATGTATGGATGGATGTATGGATGTATGGATGTTTGGTATGTATGTATGGATGTTTGGTATGTATGTATGTATGTATGTATGTATGTATGTATGTATGTATGTATGTATGTATGTATGTATGTATGTATGTATGTATGTATGTATGTATGTATGTATGTATGTATGTATGT
>JAVLVB010000491.1:432463-480956 GCA_032876305.1 Orestias chungarensis | reverse complement strand
GTATGTATGTATGTATGTATGTATGTATGTATGTATGTATGTATGTATGTATGTATGTATGTATGTATGTATGTATGTATGTATGTATGTATGAATGTATGTATGTATGTATGTATGTATGTACGTATGTTTGGTATGTATGTATGTATGTATGTATGTATGTATGTATGTATGTATGTACGTATGTATGTATGTATGTATGTATGTATGTATGTATGTATGTATGTATGTATGTATGTATGTATGTATGTATGTATGTATGTATGTTTGGTATGTATGTAGGTATGTATGTATGTATGTACGTATGTATGTATGTACGTATGTATGTATGTATGTATGTATGTATGTACGTATGTATGTATGTATGTATGTATGTATGTATGTATGTATGTATGTATGTATGTATGTATGTATGTATGTATGTATGTATGTATATACATATGGTATATAAATAAAATAGGGGGGTCCGGTGCTACGCTGCGCGGTATGTGACTCAAAAGACAATCGGAAGGATGGACGCGCCCTCCTCTCTATCATGAATGACGTATTGAGCACCCCTGGACTAGAGGTTTGAAGAGGCAGAACACACAAAGACGCAGTAGTTTGCCATAGTTGTAGATCATTAAACAACAAATCTCCCCAAAACCCTTTTTAAAGATCCACACGTTTTGAAAAAATATTCAGTGGACTAACAAGACAAAAGTTTGGAATGTTCATGTCTTCTTACAACTGGAACAAAACAACCCAGTGTTTCCAATAGCCTAGATCTGCTTTGCTTCTTTAGGACCTGGAACCCTGTGTTTTGCTCTCTACCAGATCTCAGTTCTTGACCATGAACTCAGGTTCACTTAGGTATCAGGGCAATGAACCAAAGGACATGTGGTAACAGTAAAAATATTAATGAGAATTTTGGAATTAAACTTTAAACTAATTTACAATTATTCCAAGTAGTTGATGGCAGTGCCACCAAGGAGGCAAAATATGTTCAATGGTTCAGATTTCTTCTTTCTGATTGGCAAGTTTCAATGATGTGACCCCCGTAATGGTATGCTTACTATCAGTGTAACGATTTATCCATCATCAATTTGCATCATATTTTTGTAATATTTTTTTCAGTTTAGTCAATTTCACCTTTATTTTACACTGACACTTAAAAATGAACTGTTGACGTGAAGCTAATTGACTTTTCATACACTAATAAATGCAAACTTAAGGCTGTTAAAATAAACAGGATTATATCTGTTTGGTAACTTACAGTAAAGTTTATTTTTAACCCCAAATAAATTATGGAGCCACATTTCTGTAATCAATTTATTGATTTAGAATCAAAACAGCTTCTGTCAAAGTCCTTTGGCAAGTTGAGCAGTTCGAAAAAAAAGCATTGGTGTTTATGTCCTCTTTGTCTTGTTTTGTGTGTGGCAAGCAGAGGAATGCTTTGAGTTCAATTCAGCGTTGCTTGAGTGCCTTGGCATTGCAGCATAGCATGAAATCCCAGAGTCTTCCAGGTGCGAGCTCCTAAATTATACTTCCCCCAAATGTGCATTGACAGTTTGACAGGAGGAACTGTACACTACTCTTGTGTACTCCAAAAACCCAGAGCAGACATTCATCACATCCTCGCCAAAAGCCTGCGCACCCAAACGTATCACTGTCTTTAATTTATCCTTTTTCTTTTTGTTTTGGGCACCTTTTCGCCTTTCTACTCCCCTCTCATTCCTTGAATTGGCTTGATTCCATGTTCATTAGCATGTCCATTATCTCCTGGAATATTCAGGGGAATGTTTCCAGTCGCTGCCACTCCAATTATTATAATATACAATGCAGTTCATGACATTCAAGTTTCTGGAAGTGTATCCCATTTTTTTATAAAGGTCCTCAGTCACACTTGAGGGCTGGGGATTTTTCAAGGGCATCTGTTCAAAGCTGGCTCAGAAGACAGACAACACAGAGGAGGGGGTGATGAAGGGGGGGCTGAGGGAGGCTTGGCTAAAGCACGAATGATCCACCTAGAATTTGTTGAATCAAATCCTTGCACCTGGACATAATTGTCTTGCTGCTGTGCTGGGAGTTGCACTGCCAGAATGACACCAAATTAGTGGCCCCAAAATGGCCACCTGTCAAGGCTCGCGGTTTCACCTGGTAGCAAATCTTATCGAGGCAGAACTGTTTGCTTATATTGCGGTGAAACAGTTTTTGTTTTGTTTGTTTGTTTTCATTGTTTGGTTAGATAGCTACGCTACTTAGAATTTATTCCTAAATCAAGCTGCATAACATGAAACATCACATTGTGCTTGTTGGGTAGAGCCGTACACATTGCGTAGCAAAAGTATTTGCACTACCATATTGTTATATTCACACATTTTAATTTTGTAAATAATTTTTTTTAATAGACCAAAACAAGATGCATTACTCCGAAGACATTTGTTTCAAAATACTTAGTAAAATGAAAGCTGAAAATTGAACTTCAAATGTGACTTGTTTTACAATTGTTGTGTCAGCTTCTTCCGTCGGAGGAACCAGTCTACGTTGGACGGTCTTCAGAAGCGACTGTGAATTCGGAAAGGACTAACCTTCACCTGCTGATGCTGTCCCCACTTCTCCAAATCAACTGTGACATCATGAAGCACAAATCCGCAGGGAAGATATGAAGCCTGAAGTTTTTCTGTTATTGTTTTTTACTTATATTCTCCTGGACTTTCGGATTCATCTGGACATCCATAATAAAATATTTTAGTTTCATTAATATGTTAATAATCATCTTCAAATCTACTCTCCAGCTCTTAAAAAAAGAAATAAAAAATTTATAAAACTATTTCATTTGGAAACGTAACTTTAATATCAGCAAAACAGCTCAGGAAAAAAACCCACTTCAGGAAGCTAAACATATCTTCAAGAAATCCTCTGGTTATTGGGAAACCCCCCCGAAAAGTCAGTCATTCTGTCTGGGTTACCGAACCTAGAACACCTGCAGGCTGATGGATGGCGAGGGGAGCTCACTGTTAATACAGGGCAAAGATCATATTCAAAAACAAATGAGGAATTTATAAAGGAGTGGATAACTGAGATTTATAGATCTATATTTTAGCCTCAAAACATAGGAAAAGTTTATTGAATCTGTATAATTTGCCACTCTTAACTACCATTGCTGCTTCCCCGAACAATCGGCTCAGCCCAAAATTGAATCATGAGATATTGTGGGCCATGAAGGATCCACTGAACCCGTCCTTCAATTGTGGGGCAATAAGAGGACGTATTTGTTTGGACAGTTCTTGTAGCCACGGTAAGACGTAATTGGCCTATAAATGCGACTTGCAAAAGATGCAACCCGTGAATTTGGACATAGCAAACATCTTTCTCCTTGCCACTCTTCAATAAATTCCAGATTTATTGACTGCAGTATGAACACATTTAAATTTACATTTATGCATTTAGCAGACGCTTTTATCCAAAGATGGTTTAACATTGAACTACGATGCAATTTACTCAGTTACCTGCAATATGCTAGTGGACGATTTGACATTAATGATGACACTCATTCACAGCATTTAGGTAAACACAGAAGGCCCAAGTACCATACATTGAGTGCTAAATAATATCAGGGGGGGTAATAAGTTCATTTAAAAATATGAATAAAGCACAAACTATTTATATTCCTGGATAAACATCCCAGGTGCTCTTAAGTTTTCGTGTTATTCATCACCAGCTGTTGACATATGACCATTTTTTTATTTCAAAAGGTTTGACTTAGTGAAGTTTTAAATGAAAAAGAAAAAGTAAATTAAAATTAGAGAAACTATCATTTATTTGAGAGATTAATTACAAAAGGACAATTTACCTAAATTAGAAGGCATGCGTTTACTCTAGATTAATACCCCAAACAACATTTTTACAGCAGCTAAAACTGTTTCCTGTTTGACATTATTCAAAACCAGCAGATGAAATTGATTAGTGAACCCGTTCTTACAAATGTCAAAGTTGTGTATTTCAATGCTATTTTGGGCACATAAAACACAATTTTGCCTTGAAATAAATGTATTATTTGGTGTGAATTAAATATTAGTTTTTTATTCTGTTTTGCATTAAATATACACTACAAAAACATCTTGTAGCTGGAGTCACTGTGAGGTGAGGCTTTTTTCAAACAATGAAGTGCTTGTAAGATGGTTTTCCATTCAACAAAGTGGATTAATGAGCTTTGATAAGCCCAATATATAAATAAGTGTGGATAAAATCAGTTGTTTCCCTGGTCGTTCCCTTTTAAATTTTGGAGAACAGACAAAAACTATTGCATATTGAAAATTAATATTTGTATTTGGGTATATTTTTTGGGTATATTTATTGAGCTGAGTCTTAAAATTTGAACTTAATAGCTGTGTGCATATAGCAGGTCACATGAAAAACACTGTCAGCAGGCAAGACAGTATATCAAAATAAATGTCATAAAAAATAAAACATGCTTACATTGTAAAAAACATAACAGTTGGCCAACCAAAATCATGTGCATAGCCCACACATAGAAACAGGCTGTACCTTCAGGTGGCAAAATTTACAGAAACCTCAAACAAAAATCAGAAAATATTGAGAGGTAAAGCAAGGACCCTGACGTTCATTATATCCTTCTATAAATACAAAGTAGAAGAGAAGCAGACGAATTGTGTATGTCTCACAAACTTGTGCTTTTCAAACCGGCTTGTATCCTAAAAATGTAATAACTGTTGGTTACACTCTGGAGCAGGCACAGATACGGACACACAGGACTGCAAAGATAAGTATTTTGTTTAACAGTTGACTCGAGGTTATTAGCTGTGTATAAACAAGTAAGGACTTAATCCTCACTATACATAAGTAAGTAATTAATAGTGGTAAGTAAGTAACACAGGAGTGGGATGGTTTAGAGAAGGAATGTGGATGAAGCAGAGATTTTTCAAGGAGTGGCTGCAGTGTAACCCCAGATATTGAATTTGGCAATTTGCTGCTGATGTTGGCCTGTCGATAATCTGAATGCGTGTTTTGTGGTGGTGCAAAGGAGAGGTGACTGGCAGGTGAGCGCTATGTGGGAACCAAAGCTAGATGGTTTCACCAGGAGAAGCAGTCAAGGTCCTTGATGAGGGTTGACGAGTGTTAAGAGGTAGCACCCACCAATCACACCATGTAAAGGAGGCAGGTGAGAGAGAACCAATACATATTTATCAAGGACATACATTAATAAAGAAAAAAACATTGTTTTAAATTTAATTTCCTAGTTCACACCGGTTGACTCATTTAATTGTGAGATACATTTTTCAAATTGTGAGTGTGGACAAAAGCGGTCATGTTTTGCCTGTAGCAAATATTTTATTACATTTTTTAAAATTGCTATCAGGGTGTAAACTGGACCGGGGGATTAGAATTTCATCCCACCTCATGTACCTCCTTGATTCCTTGATTCCTCCTTGATTCCTTGAAGACTGCATTTCCCAAGAGGACCAGTGCATAGTGTTGTAAAATCCTGATCTCCCGGTCACCTGCAGTTGGATTGAAGTACATTTCTGTTTCCAGTGGCTGAATAGTGATAAAGTAATATATCTAATTGTGGCAAAACAATTTCATATGATGATTTTGAAAACAAGAAAATGGGGAAAGTGACGTATGCCGTAAAGCAGTCAGCACATGTGTACTGGTTTTGTGTGGCCGGGTTCCTGCCACCCTCCTCCAATTGGGTTAGTGCTGGTTATAGTGAGACGGACCCTAAGTTTGTATTTTGTATTAGTACAAAATTAGCAAGGTTCCTTTAATTATAGTAACAGAAGCTAAAATCAGAGTGATAAACAGTTCTAATAGCTGACTGATTAAAAAAATGACTGACTTGTTTGAAATAGGTGTTGTTTTGTGTTGGTACTGGTTAAGACAAGAGCAAAGCAGTTTCTTTAAGAATTAAAACTTTAAATTGGTTTGGTTTCAATGAAGAATACAAAAAAACACTTGAGACTGGTCAGCAATTTCCACAAAGCACTAGAACTGTGTTGCCAGCTCCACAAGAAGAAGATGGACAGTGTGAGTGTAACTGTAGCCTTAATGAGGAGAAGATTTTTTGACAAGGGTCACATGACAAGAATAGCAGCAAATAATCTAAACATGTGCAAGAAATATTAACAAGAGGCAAACTTCTGCAGGAAGAAAAGTAAGTAAAAAATGTACTTCTTTGATTAAATATGCTTTCAATTGTTGGGAAATCTCGATAATCCTTTTTCAGGACAAAATATCTGATAGGTACCACAAATCTCATGTTATCTTATTCTAAAGCTGATGCTTCATGATTTTCACATTGCTTCTCAAATAAAAGAAATGTAACTGATTGCAATAAAGACAGGCATTTACTTCAAACCCTAGTGAAGATCTAGTGAAGATCTAAGTTGTGGTCTGCAGATTAAACCGTAAAAGCAATTTACAGTTCTGGGCCACTGAATTTTTCAGAGAAGTAGATGTCTAGGACGTTTAGACAGTATTGAGTCCAACTTTAAGTAATTATGATTAAATGTTTCTCCTTCACTTGTAAATCAGCTTTATGTCGTTAATCATATTTTTTTCACAAGATTGTTTTGTTTCACATGCAGCGGCATAAAAAAAATGTTTACATCCCATTCAGTACTCACAGTTTGTCCTGTTAGAGTACAAACTTTGGGTTTTATCGGGGTATTATGGCATATTATATATGCACAATTGGGAAGTGGGATGAAAAGAATCTACAATTTTTAAATATCTTTACAAATTAAAATCTAGACTCTCTGTGTGTATTCAACATCCTTAGTCGATGCTTAGTACTTTGTGGTATGTCTCTGTTTGTTTCCATTTTTTCACATAATTCTTTCTAGCATAAAAGATAGAGCTTAAACAAAGATAATTAAACTAAAATATATGTTTACAAAAAGAAATTAGAAGAATGTCTAAAGTCTTTGTTTGGCTTTATCAAGATCAGTTTAAGTCTTATCTAACTAGAGACCTTCTTCCATGTTTACTACCCCTACTGTACATGGCTTTTAGCAAACTGTGGAGGAGTAATTCTATGGCTTTCTTTCATTATTAGTTTTTCTAGTCTTACATACAGACTCAATTTTACAACAGATAAAATGGATTTATACTGTTAGAATTTCACACAGGAAGACTTTTATTAAATAACTAGGACATTTATATGAGGCAGTGATTCTTTCTGTCCACATGGTCATAATACAATTTTTTCAATTCTTTATTGGAAAACTAAATATTAAAAGAAAACAATAAATTACAGTCTGGTTTGAGGTCATAATAAACACTTTTAATCTTTTATTTAAATATAAATTTTACTGGATAGTTTGACTTCTTTTGTTGTCCAAATCATTCTTAGATATGTATTTCCCCATGTAAACAAAAAGCTCTCCAACGCATTAAAAATAAACATTCAGTTTTACCACTCAGACTCAACACAGAGATTTTTTCAGCAATCTACTGCTAAATTTGGTGTAATCCATTACAGGATTTTCTGTGTCTGCACCTGCATTGCCAATGACTCCCTCGTGGGACCGGGCCCGTAGACAGTGTGGCATGTCCTCTAATGGGTGAATCCGCTGGCAGGTGTGTCCCAGAAGTTTTTTTGCCACCTGGATGCCGGACACTGCATAAATGGTCTGAACTGTGTTATTGCTTAGCTCGACAGAGAGATACACCTGTGCCAGGCAGCATTAAATGCTTAATGGTTTGGCTGTCTTCCATAGGAGAGAATCTTTTGTTTACATTTTCATCTCTCAATGGACCTTGATGAATATGAAATTGCACAAAGGATTGTGCTAAATTAAGCCCATTTGTCTTCTTGTTGACCTTTTACCCGCAGAAAGAGACCGGATAGCATCTGCGACTTACTGGCAAATGAAGATGTAAGTGGTGGAGAGTAAATGTTTATTTTAGATGTTAATGTGATCACTGACAGGAGTTAGAAAATATCTGAAATCATCAAATGTGTAAAAGAATGGTTACAAAAAAAAAACATTCTCATGTTCCTAATTAAAATCTTTATCTGTTGAAAACTAGCTGTGAAACTCAAATCCAGTGCAATTAAAGCAAATGCATGCTGTACAAAAAAAATGAACACAATCAAAACACAATACTAGAAGAAGACTTACGCTCTCCAATACAAAAGATAAATAAATATATAAATAAAAGTGTTATGTAGCTTATTAACCCGTATAAATTAAACGACTCTCAGGATATGAATGATCAAATTAAGTTTATTGAACAGGGTTGAATTGTGGTCTTGGAAAATGAGCGGCAGGAACGACCTGGGAAACCTTCTGGAAGGTGAGGACAGTGATGGTGATTAATAGTCGAGGTGAGTTGAGAACTTCACGGAGAGAGTCTTACTTGCGTGGAGACGAGGTAGAGGTGAACGGGTTGAGGGTTTACTCGCTGATGTCCGAGGCTGAAGGTGTCCAGGGGGGATTATAGAAGATGTGCTGACTGATACTGGAGTGGGCAGACCGTGCTGAACGAGCGAGGAGTTGAAGGTGAGATACAGAGTTTTTACTGATGTGTTAAACACGGAGGAGTCTGGAGTAGAACCTGGGTTGAGCACAAAAGGAAATATTACTGGGGGAAAGCAAAAACTTGAACAACGAGGGATTCACAAGAGAACAACGAGATCATACGAGAACTAGCACTGAGCAAGGTTAAGGTTGGCAATAGTAACATACATTCAGGTGAAGTGTAGCTGGTTCACCACTCCTCTTAACCATCTCCTACTCATTAGTGGATGGGAAACACCTGTTCGGAAAGCATAGGTGTTATGAGGTGCTGCAGCCAGGGAGGAGCTCTGGCAACCCCCAGTAGACATCCTAGAAAGGAGCAAAACCCTCAACCCTGACAAAAATTTAAACCTTACTGCTAAACATATTACTGTCAGTTATTTGAAGATCAACCTATTCATAAATCACTACTTTTTATTATATGATACATTATAAAATGGTAACTTTATATTAATCTGTATTCATTTTTAATTGACACTGTTTATCCAGAAATATTCACTTTAACTTGTGTGGTAGTTCAACATGTTGGGCCATTCTTCTTGAAGGACATTTTTGAGGTGAAACACTAATATTGTACAGAAAGGCTTGGCCTGACTTTAAAAGTCCATTCTAATCAATCCCGACGGTGTTTCACCAGGTTGAGGTCAGTGCTGTAATGGCCAGCCAAGTTCCTCTAAAATAAATTCACTCCTTCATGTCTCTTCAGGTTTTTCTCTGTGAATCAGTGTGAAGATATGTTACAATTGAACACAATTTCACACGAAATACAAAGAAGAGACAAAGTTGCCATTGGTCTGATAAGCCTCTCACACAATCATGCAAATACTCAAGATTTTGATTGTGTAGTAGGCCCCAAAAGTTAACATAGGACATTAAATTCACAAATTAAGCATAAAGAACCCCATAAAGTTCATCAATATCAATAAATATCAACAAAACACTCCCACAGGAATTAGGGTAAAGTGGTTTTTTAGTTAGTTGGATTAGTTAGATTGAATTTTTGTAAATGTTTCATTTTATTTGTGTAAGCTCATTTTTGTAAATTTATTTCTGTTTGTATTTTGTTTCCTGTGAAATCCTGTAAAAATGTGTTATTTCTGTACACTTCGTTAGCTTCTTATTGAGTTCCTTTAAAGACAAAACATACAATGAAGAGGATAAGATTACAACATACGTGCAAACACCTAGAGAGTCTTCCATCTTTCTCTTTCTGAACTGTCAAGACTAAACTCCTAATACCAAAGCATAAGTTTAGACACCACGACATGAAATCGATGTTTTACTTCACAGCAGAGCTAATTATCTAACCCAAATTAAACATGTCATATTTAGAATAATTAGACTGTAATAATTGAAGTCATTTCATTCCATTACAGAGATGACATTACTGTAATTTAGTCTTCAATTTTAACCTAATAGTTTCATCACACACCTCAAATTTAACAATGATCAAAAACTCTAAAGGCTTTCTTATTTATAAATATCAACCCTTTTTACATAATGTTGTGTAATATTATGTGATATTAATAGATATTTTTGTTTTTATTTTTTTACGCAATTTTTTATCATCTCTATTTCCAAATATTCACAGATATGTCTTATAAACTCTTTTGCTCCTTTCTGTGCTTATGTTATTTTTGATATCAGTTGAATTTTTTTTAGCTCAATACAAATAGAAACACCGGAGTTACAGACCCCGCTCCAGCTCCCATGTGTCCTCTTTGAATGGGCCAACCTCCGTCTGTGCTGCATTACTTTTTACTTCTTGAGATTTAGAGTGTGGCAGCAACACATAGTGTAACAGCTCCCCGGAGAGAATCAATGATTGCACTCATGTGCACGAGGTGATATTATGTTTAATGTGTCGCTTTAGTCCTTGAGGGGCTCCCAACATCTGGCGCGATTTTAATTCCTTGAACACTCCCTCTTCTAAGTGTCACTTCTTTATAGAGTCACCAGTGCATTTTTAGACATATAAGATAATTTGTTCACTGTTCTATTAAATATACACGGACATACAGTGCTGTAGAAAAAAAAAAGAGATTTCTTCAGTTTTTGCTTTTCTGACCTCTTTAAACATTAAATACTTTTTTAAATGATATTATTTTTACAGGAATAAAGAATGTAAATTGACCGCGTTTTAAAAGCAAATTGTGATTTATACAGTTTCTGCGTCAACAACTGCAAACAATCGTTTGTGATAACTGGCATGAAAAGCCTGATTAAGATCCTGCCACAGGATCTCAGTTATATTTAGGTCTGTACTTCTTGTTTTAGTTTTAACCAAAAAGGCCTCACTACATCCCCTGAGTTCAATTGAGCTGAAGGCAACTTCTCTACGTCCTGATGCAGCTAAGTTGTCCCAGACTGAGAGAGTATCCCCACTTTGTTTGGCTGTCGATGTAGATGTAACAGTTTGTGCACTTCTGAAAATTTCCACTTGTGCCTTGTCAGTCCAGAAAAAAAGAAAGTTAAAAGTAAAGTTTATTATCAAGCTGTTTTTAGGCTAATTCCATTGTAGCTTGGCCACTCCTGGAAAAGTTTAACACAGTTCTATATAGGGTCACTTTATAGATAATGCCTACCATTGAGACTTGCCAGAGTCCCAAAGCTTTGCTAGTCTTTTGAGACTGATAGATGTTACTGACTCTTACTGTTGTCACAACTGTTGTTGTTTTTTACTGCTGTTTTCCTTAATAAAGATAAAAACAAATTTATTCTTTTTTATTTATTTTAATTCGATAGTTTGAAACCTTTACATGGGAAACAAAACAAAACAACAACAATAGAAGAAATGTTATATGGGACTAAACCTTGTTATGCTGATCTTAATCTTGTTTTAATTTCCTTTTCAGTAAATCTTCATACATTTCTTCTTGCAACTTTCACTGGATGTAACGGGTGTTTACAGTCATTGCTCACAGGTCCCCTCTGCTCCCTTCACCAGGTTGTACCGCATTACAGCCCAGCTCCCTGTAGCTAGAGCCAATGCCGGAAACCAGGTTTGATTTGTTGACACGAGTGTGCTGAGGGCAGACTGGGGGCCAAGCATTAATGGGTTTGAGACAAAAGGCCATCACTAATCACAGACCTCAAGGTTGCCATGAGGTTAATTGTAATGCAGGTGGCTCTAGTAGGAGGGGGCGAATAAGTAACGTCACCTCCTTTGCTGCCTCAGCGGCCATTGTGTTCTAACATTAAGCCCCGGGGCAAGGATTTGGCTTTCTCCCTCACTCTTCCCCATGTATCCCCATGTATCCTCTGTAGCTTTTAATTTCTTATTATTTGCTGATTCCCATTCAACCTCGGTGAGTTGAACAAAAACCCTTTTTCCACGTGTCAAAGAAAATGTTAATCTTGTGCCCATCCTAGCTGTTGTTATGCATGGCTAACTATTGTTGTGCCACACTGGTGATTCAGCAGTGTATTTCCCATTCGCCGGAAGTACTTGTGCTGTGTCATTATTTGTTTAAATTGACAGAAAAAGCAGAGAATAAGAGCCTGGTCATGAATACATTAAGTGTTAGCTTTTTGTTGTGGGATTTGATGTTTCGTCTGATCAGTTTTCCAGTTGGTAGGTTTTTCTTTCTATTTTCTATATATGCCAGCTAAATTTAATTGTCTTAATAACTCTTCCAATAAAGTTATATAAAATGTAATGCTCTGTTGATAGTTGATATATAGTAATAAACAGTACCCAGGGTTTTGCATAAAGGATGCCTTAGGCAACTCCATCCTGCTGCCTGTAGCTCAATCTGATGAGTCAATGATGCAAAAACAAAACAAAACAGTGACAATACACTTCAATATATGCTTTAAAAAAAGACGAACTATTTGATTAATTTCAAACTATCTTACCATCCCATTTATCTTTATTTGCTAAATATAGTAGTACTGATATTGTTCAGGGTGCAACCCAGTCTTGTGTTGATCATAGGCCTGGGTTGTGAGCCATATTGCCCAATCAAAAACTGCTTCCGTCAGTGTCGTTATGCAAAAATGCCAGCCAGTAGCATTTTGCCAAAGGTATCTAAAGTTCCTAACCTACATTTTTGTTTTGAATATTTTATAAAGGTGCAACACGAGACATAAAAATAGATTAACTTTCCATTTGCAACTTGAATTTACATTCGAACGAAAACTGTGCAAAAAGCAAAATCCACAGACTCTTAATTGTGAATATGCGTTACCAATAATGTGCGGTTATTGGTCATTACGTTTACAACTAATATTAATTTTGCATATAAATCGGCATGTGTTGTTACACTTGCATCATTTTAAGTCTCACAGCTTAACAACAGTAAAAAAAACTCTATCCCCGTAAAAGTCCAGACTCCACAGTTAGTTCGTGTTTCTTCCCCAACACCAGTAGTTACAGACTCTGAAACAAAACAAAAGGTATCACGTCTACACTGATAGTCTTTCATCCTGTTTGATTTACCATCTTAAACATTATTTTGTTTCTCTGCCTGTCACAACAGTTTACAGCAGCAGCCTCATAGGAATCATAGTGAAATGTTCTGACTTAGTTCTCACCAACTATACACCTTCACGTTTGAGAGACAGAGGGGGCAAACTGGAGGAGATGGAAGGTGGGAGATTGCCTTGAAAGATAAACATCTTAGTGTCTGGCAACCTGCAAATGGCCCTTGTGTTTATTAAGCTGAGGATTGGACAGCAGCCAGCCCATCATATGCTTTGCTTCCACAGCATATGTGAGGGCAATACATTGAGGTTTGCATTTGATACACGACAAATGAGATGGCATTGCACAGCAGTGGGGCATGTACTGCATAGCTCAGTGAAGGAAGTGAGTGAAGGTGGCTCAACATTTTCACCAAGAGCCATCTTTGTCAGATTATTCTTCTGGAGCAATTGTGTTTGCCTTTAAAATTGATGCAAAAAAAAAGTGTATGTTCATTAAACAACAAATCAATTTGTCCATGTGACAAATTAGGTTAAAGGATAATGAGGTGAACTAATAACCTGGGACAATTCTGCGTTTTAAGCAAACTAAATTGTATGCATTAACTCTGAGAATATGAAATTGCAGTAACTGGACATTAAATATGTAAATAAAAACATATGGTATATAACAATTATCACAGAGACTTAAAAATTCACCAATTCAATAAACCAAGTATATCATTATTATTATTTTTTTTAACTTTGCTTGAAAATGCGAATAAAGATCTTCGAATCTGTATTTCCCAGTCTGTCCTGCTCTACTTTATAAAGTGTTTCAATGAGTTAGTTATACAAATTTCACATAAACCATACAGTGTATGTATAAATGTTTTGCATTAGCCATACAGATTACAAGAAAGCAACATTGAAGGATGAATTTGATCAAAAAAAAGCAAAATAAAACCAACAAGATAACTGCTGAGCTGTTCCAAAGGGCTACAAGTTGCCTGACACCTTTTGTGACATCGCCACCACAAACGCTTTGATTGTGGTGAGGAAGTATTTTATTCAAATTGATAACAGATAATAGCAATAATATTAGAAACGAAAATTAAAAGGCAATTGAGGGGATCTAAAGTGAGTTTGTTTTTGTTTTTTTTGTTTTTGGAAAAACGGGCCAGTAAATTTAATAATTTGTTTAAAATCTGCACTATATCTAATTTTGTTGTGTCCCCTGTTCCCTTTTGATATTGCTCAACAAAGCTCATTGACCAAAGGCAGAATCACAACAAGGATAAGCTCTGATCACCTCTACGTGTAGAAAAAATCCTTTTCAAAAGAGGGAGCCTCTATTTCAAAAAGCCTTTACATCTTGCATGCAAAAATATGCATTTCAGCTTTATTTTTAATCCTGGAGTTTCAAACTTGCACCATCCAAATAGTATTAACCAAGTGATTATACAGTACACTGGGTTTGAAAATTCCCCATGTCATACACACCTTTCATTTTTCACCCACTTCCTGTGACCGAGACCTTGGTCTGACAAAAGCAGATAAAGTGGCATTATTCCAGCTAAGGACTGATTTTTACTGCATTCATCCGGATATGTGACATTGAGAGGGACAAGCAGAACCAGCAGGGTGATTAAGGCCCTATTATCACCTGTGCCTTCAAGACATCCGTGACTTCGTCACATATCCACATGGGCAGGAAATCTGTCGCGCCGCAGACTTGCAATGACTTTGAAATCAACCTCCTATGATGAGTTGCAGTGTAAAGCACTTTGAAAAGCAAGATGCTGCTTACCTGAGTAGATCATCTGTTGTCACTGCTCGTCTTTGAGGAGGGGTTGGTCGATCGCCTCCGTCAAGTTGTTTAGGAGCTGTGCATATCAAGCGGAACATTCTTTCATCTTGCTTAAAAAGGAGTGTGTGGCATTCGAGCTTCCAGCTAAACGTGATGCTGACACCTCGGTTGCGATCGGTTGGCCTTAACTGGAGGTTGATCAGTGGCTCTCAAATTTAATCTGAGTGGAACCTCATGTCAGTGTCAAACGCAGTTTTTTTTTTTTTCAAAGCCCCTTAAAGCAAATTCAATTCCTGCTTAAAAAACTCAAGTCAAACATTACAAGCAGCCTATGAACAAATAAATCAGCGCAATTTTATTTCAATATTGACACATTTTAACAGTAAAACTCCTCACAGAAAAGTAATACAAAACCTTATTTGGTAGAACTACAACAGTTCAGGTGGTTTGAACCACAAGGTCATTTTTTATTATTGCATTATAGAAGTTATTATTATTTCATGTACATAAATAAATATATATATAAATATATAGTGGTGGGTTAATACTTTTAAGAATGTGGAATAAAACATCCTCACCATTTGTCTCTGGAGAGATTTTTCTAACATGATATTCTCATCTCTCATGTGAGATGAATCACCTAAAAGGGGGTGTTGACTGTTTCAAGTGAGCGTGTTAAATCCTTTTAGGTTTACCGGAGGGAAAAGTGTCTAAATTTCCAACTTTACACCGAGATTCTGGCACCTTCTGTAGGCGCAGAACCAGTGGCTCAAGGTTACTGGTTTTGTTATAGATCTTGGGGGACAAAGCTTACATTTATGGTAAAAATAACTGGACTGCAAATAGAACCATAACATCACTTTGTTGTAGCATTCATAATTATGTAAAACGCCAGGTGAAAAAAATGCTTTGGGAATGAAGGCGCTTCTATTTGTGTCAAAGATCTTACAGAATAGCTTTTTGGATTAAATAACTTATTTTAAAAACCTACATTATTAAAAATAAAGATTAGGAGGTCTCCCAAGGCTTTTTTCGCCGATACTAATCAGTAACGATACTCAGAGCATATTTATTCCAAATCTAAGAAAGAACAAAAGCAATTATTCTCTTTGACTCTGTAATGTTTAACCATGTTTGTGTTAGTTATCAGGTTGTTGATCCATAGTAGTGGAAACTTTAAAATAAAATGCACCATATAAATATTTTACCTAAAAAAATCTAAACTGTAGTTTACCTTTGCACATCATGTTTTGTGAATGACCACAAACAAAACAGTGTTGTATTGAAAAAAGACATGCTAGACTTGGATAGTGCTATGGCAGTGCAGTAGATACTGCTTTTATTACTATCATTAGATAGACAGCTGTGTAACCTGTTCATTTTATAGCCTAAAACATGAAGTAAAAGTGCTTCTAATGAGAGAGACATCTAGCAAGAAATATTTCTCACTTTCTATACAGTGCCCTAATTCTTCATCATTAAATCTGTTTAATAAACTTGTTTCATGTTAAAACAGCAATAAAAAGTAATAACTGGATGCTGTATCAAGCTGTTTTGAAAAGACAGAAATGGCTTATAATGCCACGAAAAACGATTTTAACCCTTTTATTGTCACTGATACTGTTCATCAGCCAACTAATTCTGCTATGAGACAGATAACGTGACTTCAAATGTAATTCAATTTCCAGATAATTTTTACCTTATAAGTGCAAAAAACAATTCAAACCAGCTTTGCACTATGTAACACAGTAAGTGTCCCTTAAAATCAATATATAGTTATGTTATCCTTGGCATCAACACTGCCATCAAGCATTTACAATAATTTAAAAGTATTCCACATTCAGTGCATGGATTTTGGCTTATTCTTTGTTTATTATTATTATTATCATTATTATTATAATTGTTATTATTATTATTATTATTATTATTATTAGGTCCAGACTTCGACTTCCGTATTAAAAAACCTTCATTCTGCAATTTCATTTTTTACGGCATTCACCTTTGGACTTTATGATGTTCTTTGATTCATTCTCTTACTGCATAACCCAAGTCTGTTTGAGAATAACATTGCCAATATTATAATCAAGAAGAATCAGTTTATTTAAATTGCGCCAACACGTTACAGCACTTGTCGTATCAGGGCACTTTACATCAAATCATAAATACATCATAAACAAATCAGTTTAAAAAAGTTTCTCACCATCTCATCTGTGTCTTTCCTACACAAATGACCAACCAGTATGCTTTAACACCACATTGCATATGATAATTTACATATGCATTGTTTTGATTTGTAAACTCAAAATAACGCCACAGTTGGAAGTAATCCCCATGAAATAAAGAAGGAGATTACATTTAATGATATTCATGAAGGCCTATTTACCCCCTATAATTTGTGTTTAGATAGATAGTACCTATTCTTAAGACTTTCTTATCTGCCCCTGAAGGGAAGCGATACTGTCTCTATTTAAAGTAATTACATAATACAGCAGTTTCTGCAAGATTTTTATTTTATTTTGTTGTTCAGTCAGGCTTTACATCATGGCCATACAGTCGCAACTCTTATTTATTTATTTTTATTGAAACCATAACCGATTGTGTAACTCACACGCCAAAGTGTATCAACAACCCTAACCTAAAACCTAATGGTGTTCCCCAAAGATATATTTTAGGCTTTTTTATTCTGGATTTTATGAAATAATGGTGGACAGAAATTAACTCTAATCCGCATTTACTCAAATTCTGATTACACTCTTACCTATTCAGTGAGACTCTGCTAAAACCAAACACATACAGAATTTACGAGAAGCTGTAAATGCTTGCTAAAAAAATGGTATTTAAACAAAGTTATTATAGAGAAAAGATTTTTTGAGCATTTATCCATCAAAACCATGTCAGGAGTGTTTGACTTGATCATGCATGGTCCATCCAGGACCTGTGCATACACATAGTAATCTTTGAATCTGTGGTGACGGCAAGTAAAGGGTGCCTAGATGCTGACCCATGTAACAACAAATCCACTAGACTGGTGGAATTTTGTGAAAATATCCTAAAAGGCTATTTTTGCAAAACACTATTAATTTACAAAGATTGATTGTCCAACAAAATGCAATGCTCCTAGGAACCGTTGTAAATACGCCACGAAAAAGCAACATGGAGCAACATTTTTATAATAACTAAAGGTAACATACCTTATTGGGCTATAAATTGAACTATGTCCTCTTTAATAACTTTATATTTCATCACACTCATCACACTTTTTTAACATGAAAA
Source organism: Orestias chungarensis (assembly GCA_032876305.1). Taxonomy (NCBI): domain Eukaryota; kingdom Metazoa; phylum Chordata; class Actinopteri; order Cyprinodontiformes; family Cyprinodontidae; genus Orestias; species Orestias chungarensis. Next base: position 462,938 of record JAVLVB010000491.1, on the reverse strand, counting down.
ATAATCAAACATATTTGTCTAAATTTTGCTCTAATTGTGGTTTTGCCTTATGTGACTCAATGAACATATATTACATGTTGTATATGAATTTACATCTTTATTTGGAAATCTTGACAGATAATATCCTAAATAAATTATGTTCTTAACAACTCAAAGGTAAAAAAACACAACTTACAAATCAGTTCGATAAAAAAAGCACATAAGAGATATGTGACATTTTTTATGTTTATTTATATAGTTTATCTAACCAAAGGGATTTCTTTAATTCCCTCATGATCCAGAAAGCTCAGAGATCACACCTTGTTAAAGACCTTGCTCATTTACCATTTTTAATTCCTCATTTAGGTTTATGAGTAAAATCAACGTTAGTTTGGGGTATGTTTATATGTCTGTTTCTTTAGTTTAGTTATTTTTTTTCAAATACACATAGTTTCAGACAATAATATATTACACATTTGGATTTGGTTAATTGCTTTTATTACTTCTCACAATTGTGGATAAAGATTTCTTTATGATTAAAAATTATTCTAAATTCATATAAATAAACAGATTGCTTAATGGAGAGGGGATTAATTATAAAGCACACTGGTTTGTTATTTATACCTGCACTGCTTAGATTTCTAGTCTTAATGTTATTTAGCTTAATTTAAACATACTACCTTATATAACATGATTTTTATTATTTTTTTCAAGTATTTATTACAATTTGGAATGTCTTTTTGTTTTTTTCAATGAAATGTGAAATGTGTTTTTTAATCATCTGTGAGTTTATACTCAGTTCCTTGCAAAACATCAAAGCGACTCTTTACATTTGTCCTATTATAACGACTTTTTTTTCTTTTTTAGTGTAAGACAATAAGCTCCTCAGGAAACCCGAGGGTAAATTTCAGCTTCATCTGCATTTTGAAGGAAAAAAAAAAGCTTTGTGTAATTAGTTGTGCCCTATAAATCAAGAAGTGAATCTAATTCACAGTGCCCTAATTGAAAGTGCTCTCTCTTTCATCAGGCGTTGTAGTTGGACATGGAGCTCCACCGGATGGTGATAAATGTGGAATCCAGCACAAACAGTTTGAACCAGTCAGGCCATGATTGATCAGCGCCCTCTGGGATGTCAGGCGGATCTTTATCCTTCAAACCAGAAGATAAAAGCCTTAACAACTCTCTAGTTTTGTCTTACCTCCAAATCATGTGTTTGTGTGTGTCTCTTTCTTCGCGTCAGTGTTTTATCATTTTGCAGTCTTTGACCTTGAAGGTTCTATGTGCGTCTCGGTTGTGATGTCTCAGTGATTTCTCTTTTAAGAGGCAAAATGTTCCTTTTAAGCTACGTTTATGCCGCTTTATACACACTGTACATAAATGCGTCATACAAAAGGGTATTTGCATAAAAATTTAGTTGATTTATGACCAGACTCTATGGCATTTTCTATAATCACCCGCTGCATTTTTGCAGAAGCTTAGTAGTGGCCATAGTGATGCCTCAGTACAGTGCTGTACCCGCACTTCAAGAGCATTCTGTTCCTCACAAAACACAGGGTGACTTCACTCACTTGCAGTGGCAAAGGTGCACCAACTGGGTTGTTTTGTTCTCATGTTGTTGTTTTTTCCCTCTCTTTCTTTCAGTGTCCCCACCTCTTCATCATCCTCAATCGTTTTCTCAAAGCATTTGCTCCGGAGATTTACACTTGCAGTTGATGGAAAAAAGAAAAAAAAGAGAAGAAAAAAAACTTCTAGCAGCAAAGTGAGCTCTACTAGTAATTCAGGTTTGGTGTGTGGTATTTAATTGAGGTCCTTTCTGATTGTCCTGCACTTGCAATGGATGTGAGTCTTGGAAGCGAAAGGTGTATCAGTTGGGATCACTCGGCATCTGGCTCAACGCTCTTGTGTCACAGTGACCCTCCTGTCTGGGGAAGCAGCAAGGGCCACAGCATGGGGTCTCCCCTGGAAAGCATCATAAATTTCAGGAATCAACAGACTGTGAGAATTGTAAGAGATGCATTGGTTTGGACTCTTTGAGTGTGACCCTTGTGCTTTTACTGTATAAATATCTGAGGATGCACGTGGGATTTTTTTACCAAATAAAAGAAGAGCGATTACAATTATATATTAAGATACCCTCCCAACCAAATATTACTGAAGCCCATTCTCCCCGCGGATGTAAGAATAGCCACTGCTGTTGCCCTCTCTGAAGATGTAAGGACGCTCTGTGGGGTGTAGACTTCAAAGCAAACCAGGGAATTCTCCAAAACAACTGCTAGCAGTTTCAAATCAGCATCCCGGCTGACAGCGCCGTAACCTTCCACCTGTATTTTACATTAGATAACTGGTGGAAAAAATCTCCGATTTGAAACAGCATGTGTGGAAAAAGTGGGGAGATTATTTGTTCAATTTGGAATCTAAATACATTCACTTATGTTTGTGGCAAATTTTGAAATAAAAAGGAGAACGTTTAGTCCAGACATTGGAGTTTATTTGAGGGAAGGCCAAAAAAGCTGCTGATCAGGCTTCAAAAGAACCATAATTTGCCACTTGATGGGGAATGAATATGAGCATTAAAGGGAACAAAAGGTCACCAAAAAAATCAGCAATTTACCCCTAATATTGGGTTTTCTAAACACAAACAGGACAGTAAATCATTTCTTCTTCACTTTGGACAAACACATGTCAATTGCATTCATTAGTTTTGGACCACATAAACTAGATGGACGAATTAATTGCAAGGCAACAAAAGAGACAGGAAGATAGCCTTAAGCCTATTGAGTAGGAACATGGGGCGTGCGTGGCATTGAGTCTTTGATGGAGTCAGCCTGTGGTGCATTTTGGGTAGTGGTGTGCTCTCTGGCCTCAGCAGGGTACTGATGGCTGTGTCCACTTTTCAGGTGCTGTCCCCCTTCACTTGGTCATATTAATTAGAGGATAAGAAAAAAACATGAAAAGAAAAAAACAAGGTTTAATCCCTTGGCTTTTAACTATAGCTGGAGCACTTATAAAGACACTTTTAAAACAGACCTACCAAGACACAAAGGCAAATGAGTGAGAAAATGTATATCCAGCCTTTTTTTTTTATATTCTTGCTTGAAATAATTTTTTATTCTGAAACAAAAATCTGGTAGCAAAAGAAACACATTTTAATTCACAATTCTATTTAATTTCCCACAGCTAAAGTCAGGTATTTACATGTGTTTTACAAAAACATGTCATTTTTTTCTCTCACTCTCAGACATTAAACCAGGATAAACCTCTTGTTTTGCATCAGACAGGAAAATATAAACTTTTTTTCAGTTTTCATCAAAATCAGAAGATTACGAACATTAATTACTTTGTGCTCTGTGTCTAGTTGTTAGTCAAGTCTTATTTTTAAACATTATTTTACTAAACACCAAATAATGTGATCTTGGGGAATCAAAAATATTAATAAACCACAAACAATACTGTCTAAGAAAGTGAAAGGGAGGTTTGTGCACAATAATTGGGGAACTATTATTGTTCAGACGTATTACGCAACTTAATGAAAACCCTTTTCTTTTTTTATTTTCATCTGCTTAACTTAGACTTCTGAAAAAAACCATATGTGACATAATAAAAAACAGTGACCAAGAGAAAATCTTTGTGTCAGTAACAGTGATAAGTTCCATTCATGGAGTCTGTCAGTTTCTTGTCCTGTTGACAATCAACATCTGATTCAGCAGCGACCACAGCCTCCCATGATATTGTTCAGGGAGATGAATCGTTTTCTTTCACTGTAAATCTTCTGCAGGCTCTTTAATGGGTTTAGGTCAGGCAAGGAAGACAGCATGTTAAATTGACTATTTAAACTTCCAACACTTTTACTTGAAATAATGTGATTGGAGATTATTCTGAATATCAGTGATTGTTTCTCTGAAAGATGCAGACTTCTTATAATACCCTTGCTTGAAGAAAATTTTCTTCTAAACAGTAGAAGTTGGTTTTGAAGTTTATTTTTTTTATCTTTAACCCCAAAAAATGTCCAACCAGCTTGAATAATACCATACCAATAACCTTCCTCCAATTTGCTGGTGTCTGACTCAATCAAGCCCTTTTTTTTTACCTAGGTCATGTGTCTGAGCACTAAACATATTTTACTTTTAGCTACTCAAAGTTAGCCGCAGTTTAGAACATGGCAGAACTCAATCTGACTATTTGAAGTGGCTAACTTTAGTAAGCATTCATTTTAATCCAGATTATATTTAGAGGATGTGTCTAAAGATAGAGTCAAGCAACTCACCTGCCAAATAATTTTGTACACAGTATATTTGTTAGAATTGTTTCAAACAGAAGGACTTGGGTCAAATATTTTAAAGTATCCTTTCACAAGCAGCTCACAATTGTTTGCTGGCATTTTGTCCATTCCTTATGACAGAACTGATGTACTGTAGCTCAGCCAGTTTGGAGGCTGCCTACTCAGACACACCTTTTCAGCTCTGTCTATATATATGTTCCTTGCATCTGCTGCTATTAAGCCACTTTAATTGTAATTTGGTGGCATTATTAGGATCTTGGTTTATTTTGAGGACTCATTGGTGCTCAAGCTTTAATTTCCTGGATGATTTATTAAGAAGTTGCATCAGTGCAGCCACTTAATGTTCTTTCCTCATGACCCTATCTATTGTGTTAAGTGAACAATGTCGCTCCTGCGGCAAATCACCCACAAACATGATGAGGCCGACCTCATACGTCAAAGGAATGGTGTTCTCAGTCTTGCAGTCTCTTTCTTTGAAAATATATAATAATTGCCATACCCAATAGTTGGTAGTATGCTATGCATTTAAGAATTAAGGTCTTTTTTTAATAAATGGTTCTGCAAACTGAATGTTTGAACTTACTTGTTGTTTTTTTTGTAAGCGATGACCTTACTGAGGGCCGATTAAGGCCATTCTGTCAAAGGACTTCTTTCACTGCAAATAGTGACTTTCTCCTGGCTGCTTCAGATGGCATCTTCCAAAATATGCAGCTTTTGTTATGGGGGAGGCCTCTCCATTTCACACCAAAAATTTTGATGTCTACGTAACAGAATCAGCTTCTTTGCTTAAGTTTATAATAACTTGAGATTCTCGAGCTGTTTTATTTTTGCAAGTAGTTGCTTTAACCAACAAACAAGGCACCTTCCTCTGTATTCAAAGATAAACTTGCAGTTTTTTTCCTTATATCTCAGTAAACTAGTACATCAGAAAGTTACTGAAGCTTAACATTACCATTATTCACAAATGTATAATAATTTTACAGTATGTATATAGATTTGGGGAAAGGAATACTAACATGCATCCTTTTTTATTATACGGGTATCTAAAGATCTCCCTTTGCATCTACCTAAATATTGAAACTTAAATAGATGGAATGTCTTGATTTGCAATTCAGTTAATTTATTTAAAAGCAGTTTGTGAAACAAAGGTATAAACGTTATTACTGATGTTATAGAACTAGCATAAATAGTTTCTCACTTGTTTCTGTGATTATGGAAAACCATTGTTAGAAAGCTATGCTTTTCAAAAAATTTTTAAACCACCTTTATCATTAGTTATAGAGTGTAAGTATATATTGTTTCCTTTCTTTTTAAATAGTTTTTTAAATAGTTCCTATGCATGAAAGCACATTTGTGCAGATGGACAGTCCACCCAAAGATCAAAGGGGAGTTTCCCCCACCCACACAATACTGTCAACCTCAGCCCATGACCACCGACCTGGCCCGCCCCACCCCACCCCAGCCCAGCCCTGTCTCATGCAGCAAACTCTGTCATTCAGTATTTTTCTGTGTAATCAGATCTCAGACCTTGTGCTTTATGAGAGAAAACCGCCACTGGAGATTGGCAGCCAACAGCAGGTTTTATGACTGTTGTTTCAGGTGGGAGGTGAGTTAGTTGGGAAGACTAGATGGATAACTGTCAGAGAGATTTTACACTGCCCTCTTGTGCTCTGAAGCATACTGTACCGTCTGTTCATCCTGATTTTTTTATTTTTTGCAGTGTCCCTGGTGCTGTAATGGGAGGAAGACAGAGCAACATGTGTAATATCTTTACATTTTTAAATCTCCTTTTACATGAAGCAGCACAACAAAAAATCTGTTTTTCAATTACCTTTTACATCTGTTAGGTAGGACAAGATACCTATCCCAATAGATACCTAAGGCACCGACGAGACACTGTGGCCATCAAGTGAGTGATGGCATCCTTTGGGTTCTCAAGTGGGCGCCCTCATTCTTGGGTGTTTCCCTGATAGGCACACGACACCTCCAGAGGGTTCAGCAGTGAATCCCAGCGTCCCAGGTTCACTCCCATCAACCATCACACACTTGGAGCCCTAGGCTAGGTCCTTCCTTCTGGCTCCCATTTTCAGCGGCCTTGGAGAGTTCCTTGATTGCCTGCCTGTGGGCCTTCCCTCGCACCTACATCTCCCTGAGTAGCCTAGATGTTGAGGTGGCTACGAATCCCCTACAGCCTACTTTCATCGGATGTACCTTCACGTTCCCTCCTTGTTGTTGGGCGTCTGCTGCGAGATCGGTGTATCTCAGCTTCTTCCTCTCAAAGGCTTCCTCGACGGCATCCTCCCAGGGTACCGTGAGCTCAATGATGTACACCAGCTTGAATCAAGAAGAATCAAGAATCAAGAATCAGTTTATTTATATTCCGCCAATTTACAACAGATTTCGTCTCAAGGCACTTTACAAAAAATCAGTAAAAATCAAAAATACATCATAACAAATCAATTTGAAAAAGTTTCTAATCTACGGAACCCCAGCAGATTGCATTGAGTCATTGACTTGTAGCATTCAGTCCTCTGGAATCAGCAGACCAAAACAATGGCTTATGTTGTCGTTGACTTTACAGCAACCCCTTGAGTGACGAAGACTACAGAACAAGGTCTGGACGCAGGTTGGTGGAAGCGATTTCGGGTGGAAAGCACAGCTTTTTGTCCTGGTCTGCCAGCATTTTCCAGTCCTGTGCTCTGCCCAGCTGCCCAATGTCAGGCCTACTGGTGATGGTAAAGCTGGCTTGACCCTCTCGGACAAAAAGTGTTGACTGCCAGTGGGATGAAGGGGGGTGGGGTGCATTTGCACTCATCCGCTGGCATTCCAGCACTGCTGCAAGACTTCATTTTTTCCCTTGCTCTGTTCAGCATCATGGCTAGTAGAATGAGTTTCTGGCTGCCATAGTTGTGCTTAACAGATTTTATATTCCAATTGGGGCTTTATAGAGCCTGCCTTGATTCACATACCTTAATCCTTTATTGATTGAGGTGTTATATACATTGTAAAGCTAAACATTGTAAAGAGTGAGGGGTGGGGGGGTGTACAGAATGAAAAGCAACATAAACACATAACAATGTTCAAATTGAAACAAGTAAACAAACAAACAATAACAAAAACAAAAAAACAAAACAAAACAAAGGAACCAAAAAAATATCTGTTACTAGATTGCTCCTGAAGCATCCTTGGGAAACTGTGAAATGGCAATGAATCATACCTGTGGAGATATAATTAGCAGAAAGCAGAGCAAAGTCAGCAATGTATGTGGCACATAACACATAAATAAATATGAGGCAAACTTGGTGTTATTAATAAACAGATCGGCACAGTTAAAGTGCTGTGATCTCAATAGTGTGTGATTACGTGTGAGCATGCAGAAATTGTGATACAGGTATTACATGAATTATGCTCAGCCATGGGTACAGAGGGCCACTGTATCAGACAGCTCACCGCAGGGACACCACGTACCCGCCCAGAGGACCGCAGAGGGGACCCGAGGTAGAGCCCCCCGCCGCCGTGGGGTAGAGCCCCCAGGATACCAGGAGCAGCACCCTACCCGTCCCGCCAGGTCCCGGCCGCCCAGGCAAGGGCTGGGACCCAGGGCCCCAAACGCCCGAGCGCGCCCAGCAGAGAGCTCGCCTGACCCCCGAGAGAGATAGGTAGCCGGGCCAGATCAATACAAGCTCCTGTGCCCCCAGCACTGCACCCCAGGGCCTAGTCCTTCCGCAGGTGAGTTCAGCAGCAAGCAGTGAGAAAGGGTGAGGAAGAGGCAGGGCACAACCCCCCCCCCAACACACACACACACACACACACACACACACGGGAATAGCATAGGGAGGCAGAGGACACCAAGTCACAGACCCAGCCCCACCCACATTCATACACAATCACACTCACTCACTCACTTCTTCACTCACTCACTCACTCACTCACTCACTCACTCACTCACTCACTCACTCACTCACTCAAGGTATGGATGGGGTTGGTGGTTGGGCTGACCATCCTCTGGTGCAGCCCAGTGGGTGGCCCCTGGGACAAGAAGCGCCCCCACCAACGCAGTCTCCACCACCCCGAGCCCGCAGATCAACCCCCCCCCCCCCAAATAGCCCAGGAAACAGGTGCGCAGAAAGACCCTTCCCCTCCAGGATATAATTAAAATGGTAAGGAAGGGGATGTGGAGGAAAGCATGCCACAATTTACAGACAGTGGAGCTCCACCCTAGCCCTATCCCAACCACAGGCCCTCAGTGTCAGGATATGCAAGGAGCCGGGAGCCGCGCAGAACCGGCAACGTGATAACCACTCTCCAGCTGTAGCACAACCCCCGCCCCCAACCTCCGGGTGTGTGGTTTGTGATTTTTGGTATGCAATAGTGACTAATGTGCATTTAATAATGACTCCAGAAACAACAACTAATAATGACTCCAGAAACAACAACTCTCCTCCAAAGACCCCTAAGTGTGTGGGTGAGTGTTGTGGACTTGAGCCAGAGAGGAGTGGGGAGTAAGGTGTGTAAGACCGGGAGCAGCGGCGCTGCCCCCGGATGATGGGACCAGATGATGATCCGAAACGGCGCCCCCATCTCCCAGCTGGTTGTATCGCCAGGTGTAGCGGCCTTGGGTAAGGCTGGTCTTGCATCCCACTAAGATGTGCTTTAGTGTTGTTAGGCTTGGGCACAAGGAGCATGTGGGGTTGTCGCCATACCATTGGCTTAGGTTTGCAGATGAAGGTAAGACATATTAAGCAGCTCTGATGGTAAAGGTTGCCCTTAATGCCTCCATCTCCCATAGATCTATCCAGGAGAGCTTTCTTTTCTCAACTCCTTCCAATGCCATCCACCGCCCTTGCTTCGCCTGTGCCACGGCTTTTGTGCGCCTTGCTGCTTCCTCTTCCTGCCGTACCTCTTGGAACACCAGGTTGCACTTCTGAGCTCCATTGGCCTTGCTCCAAGTTGGTCTGCTAGTGCCAAGGCCAAGACCACTCCTCCCCTCCTGAACATGTCCCACGCTGTCCCATTGTCGGAGTGCTGCCACTTCCACTCCCGGGGTCCACTTCCTCCCAGTGGCCAAGATGGGTGCTGCTTGGGACACAAGTGGGTCACAGGAGTCTTGAAGCGTCATCTCCAATCTGACCTTAGCACACTTTTACTCCTCTGCCAGGCTAGTGATGGGAAGTTCCAGCATCCCTCTGCCATAAAGCCCAATGCTACTGAGGCACCTGGGAAGACCAAGTCACTTCCTAGCATAGGCGTTGACCAGCCTCTCCAGTTTTTCCAGCTTTGAGAGTGGAACCTCGTAGAGGGTTAGTGGCCAGAGGAGACGTGGCAGGAGTCCATGCGGCATGCACCAGAGAGCTTGTCAGAGAGCTTACCTTGAGCTTGCCAGGAAGCCAGGTTCTAACGATGTTCTCTAGGGCGCTAGCTATGTCCTTCCTGAGCTGCTCTACTTGCTCTTTGTCTTTGAGGGAGGCATTGAAACATACATTGTTTCAATACAACCACAAGGTTGGGAAGAATTTATTTCCCCCCCGATTCAACATTTTGAGATTTGCTGAAACATTTTTTGTTGCAGTTAGAGCTGCACATCATTTGGTGTATGTCTCTACCAGCTTTGCAAACCTGAAGACTGACATTTTTGCCTGTTCTTCTTGGCAATACATCCCAAGTTTAAATTGAATAAAGGCCATTTCTGGACATAATGTTTCAAGTCCTCTGATACATTTCTGATTTAATTTAGCATTTCACCATGATGCAACTGTCACCTTCTTTTACAGTGCAATATTATTATTTTTTTGCCATATGTACTGTAATATGTTCAGAACCAAACAGCACCATTTTTGTCTGACCCAACAAGCACATCATGTCTCACTAGTCACTGTAATTCTTCCACTTAACAATAATGTGCTAATTTATGTTGTTCTGTTCAATCCTAATACAGTAATACATTGTAGTTTGTGATTGTAATTTGACACGAAGTGAAGAAATTCAGTTTGCACGTTTGTAGAGGAGAGGGAAAATCATATGTTTATGGAAAATAAAACTGTGAAATGCACCTGACTATTCTTTTATAGTAAGGCTGAGTGAACACTGTAGATATTCTGAGCTGCACTCTTCCTGCTCTGTCACATCTCAAAAGGATAGAGAGGAGGGTGAGGAGGAATAATTGTTTGATCTGTCCTTTTGCCTGTCTTTGCCCTAATCACTCAAGACTGATTCAGAAAATGCAGGCTTGAATGTCAGAGGGCCTCCTGTGGAGAAGTGGAGCATTTCACTGGCTTTGGACAGCCGTGCCCTGTAATCACCACTCTCAAACCTGGCCTGGCACTCCAGCACTCCCCTGATTGAGCACCTCAATCTAACAAGGTGCTATTGCCAGAGCCAAGGATTCTGCCAGGTTTTGACAAACAGGTGGATTGTCGTCCGATCATCATGGGATATTGCCTTTTTTTCTGCAGCTCAGCCATGCATGCAGCCGGCGGTTCAGAGACAAGAGAGAGCTGCTGCGGAAGAAATTCAATGTAAGCATCAAAGTCAACGTCCCTGAATTTTTTCTTTTTTTTAAAAATGATTCTACATTGATCAAAAGATGCACTGTCATGTTGAACTGACAAGTTATGTCTGTAAATCCACTTTATATTTCCCGTGTGATTTGAGTGTGCTATCATACATCATTTGACCTTCCTTCTTTCTGTGACACCAGGGCTCTCCCTGTGGGAAAATACACCCCAACCTTATCCGGATAAGAGCATGTTTACAATTACCTTTAACCTCAAGCATTTAACTGTGGAGGCAACAACAACAAGAGACACAAAGGTTTTTGTCCATCAGTCTGTGAAATATCTTATTGTTGCCTGTCTAAAAAAATTAGAGCTGATGAAAAATGAATATTGTTTGGTGTCATACAAAGCATGTAGCACTCAATGTATGTTACTCGTATAAACTGTGTTTTAGTTGAATGTTTTAGGTAATGTTAAATCTTCTTTCAGGATGCTGTAGGTAACTTATAATTTGTAAACTGTGTTGTAGTTTAATGTTCAACCCTCTTTTGTAAGTAGCTTTGGAAAATAAGTGTCCGCCAAAAGTATCAATGTAAATAAAATTCCCCTTAAACAACAATAACGTCCTTATAAATGTTTGCAAGGAATACCCCCAAAATAAGACATATTGTAAAACCACATTGATGCCTTCCTGTCAACAGATATAAAACCATCTGTTAATCAAACAAGGGGGTTTGTGAGCAGCTGACCGAACAGTGGTCACAATTATTATCTGACTAAATCATTAGGCGATGGTCGTGTCTGAATGGAACAACAATGGGGATCTGCACTCAAAAAGCCATCAATAAAAGGCACCTGTTTTTATTGCTGGCGTGGTTACACAGTCTTCATTTGTGAGGGCGGTTGGATGTTCTGCCATATAATCTGAAGCGTCTTTGGAGACGGCTTATGGTATAGAAAGTAAGATTTAATACACAGGTAACAGATCCGGTGGATATTACTGGGGTCCGCGAGCCAATTACCTTTTATTGTTGTCAGCCTAAGGCATACCTGTGAAATAATCATGCTGTCTAGTCTTTGTATCCAACAGCTGTGGTGGGATGGATTATCTTGGTAAAAGAGAGGTGCTCATTTTTGCAAGTTTTGCATTTATATTATTGTTAGAAATAACATGGTCCGCCAACACCATTTTTTCTGATCATGAGTCTCACATTGGACATATACAACCCAAAAAAAAGTCAAAAAAATACACATCACATAAATTGCTTAATGGAGATTTGCGGAAACACAAACACACTTTACAGCCAATTTATACATCACCAAAAATTACAATTATGTTTTATTAATAAATTGTAATATGTAGATAAGTAAATAATTTGCAGCACATATTATAACCAGATAACAAAAATATTGTAAAAATATTCTCCAAGAGAAAGGGTCTTATAAGTTCTGGGGAGAGTTGGTATACTGGTTTTGTATGATGGTGCATATTGGTCTATTCTGTGTTTTGTGGAACACTATGGATGAGGAATTCCAGCTTACAAGAGTCTATTCTGTGTTTTGTGGAACACTATGGATGAGGAATTCCAGCTTACAAGAGGCAGGGGTACACCCTGGACAGGTTGCTGGTCCATTGCAGGGCAACACAGAAACATACAGGATGAACAACCACTCATACACACACTCACACCTAAGGACAATTTAGAGTGCCCAATCAGCCTAACAGGCTCGTGTGGGAGGAAGCCTGGACTACCAGGAGAGAACCCACACATGCACAGGGAGAACATGCAAATTCCTTGCAGAAAGACCCAAGGAGGAATTGAACCCAGAGCCTTCTTGTTGCATGGTGACAGTGCTACCCACTGCACCACTGTGCAGCCTGAATATAAATACGTTTTTTTTTGTAAATACATTATTATACAAAAAATCCCAATCTAAAACGTGGAGGTGACTGAGTTTTGAGTACACTGCAGTGACTGCTGGTACATTGTTGTAGGATATTTTAGCTGAATGCTTGAAATGAGTCATGAATATATAATGCATTATATATAAAAGAAAGTTAGTTGTTTTTGTGTTGGATGGTTATGATTAATAAAGTTGGATTGTTGTTGTAAGTGTTTGTAAGTTTTAGATTGGATATTTTAAAGGAGACTGTTTATAAATGGTGTAGAAACCATAGACTGCAAAACCAAAAAAAGTGAATTGTATAGATACATATTTTGAAAGTGTAGAATGGATAAATGTTACATGGAGACGTATAATCTGTATATTATACGCATACCAGTTTCTACCTTTTACTTTCTGAACTGAAAAATGATTTTATAATTTTCATGCTTGATTATTATTCCTTTCTTTTCTGTTGAACTATCATGGTTATCATTATCATTGTTAAAACTGGCATTTCTGACTGTCCTAAAACTCAATATGTACCTCATATGCAAGACCTTCAGTCAATAATGGGGCTTACCTGTTATTTTCATTATAAAATCTTAATTTTAGACCTAATGGTGCTTTTGGTCAAAGCCCAAGCTCTGCAAAAAAGAGCTCAGCACATGGTTACAACCCTGTGTTAAAAAGAAAACCAGAAAAATCATTAAAAGTCAATCCAACTCCCAGCTTTGGCCCTCAGCCACTCATCATAGTTTTAACAATACCAACATGTTTAGTAAAACATTTGGTGAAAATGAAAAGCAAAACGTGTCACACGCCAAAATAACTATGGGTGCGTAAAAGCCAACACCACAATATAAACACCCATCTGACAAAAACAAACGACTGAGCGACAAAGCATTAAATGTTTTCTGCAACATGAAAAATCAGCCAAGCTGCTTTTCATACCTCATCACTACAGAAGTTCTCATGACTAATATTAGAGTCTTGGCTGAAAGTATAAATGGTTACTCATAAAGAATTCATGATTTTTTTTTTCCTTTAAGAGTCCTGGAAAGTTCAATGAATATTTATGCAAGTGAACAACTCTCAGGGATGTAAAAGTTAAAACGGAGACTAACTGATTTCACACTCCCACGAGTGGCGGGTTCCAACAGTCACAAATATATTTTTTTTTACCTCAAAGATCTGTCTGGGTCCTCATATTGAACACCATTATTAAGATCATTAGGCCAGAAACTTAAGTGTGGCATTTTATAAAGCAATAAGTAAAGGAAATGTAAATGACCTACTAGACATCACAGCAAAATTGAAACATCTTAAGAATTATAGTTATTTTTAGAGTTACAGCTGTAAAAATTATATGTTAACACAATTTAAGGTATAACCAAAGATGTCTTTATTTTCTAATACATCAGTTAAACAATTAAAGATAGTACTGACACATTTAAATACAGACTAAGGGAAATATTTCTTTGAACAATCAGCAAAAATCAATTACCCGTAGCTTTAAAATGCTCTAAAGGTGTAAGCACCTGCTGCGGGAATTTAGGTAAGGCATTCAGAAATTATGATCAATTGCAGTTTTTATGCTCGTCAATTTAATGTGTCTTAAAAGTCCCCTTTGAACGAGAAATAATAGCCTTGGTCGGTGCTTTTGAGAGAGAAAATTCATTGTAGTCTTGCCTTAAGTTCTTTAACCTCTCATCTATTTCCAGCTTAATGTAATACTGTTGATTTATCTGTGATATATTTGAGGCTGCAGGCATTTTTCTGTACTCGGCATTCGGAAATGAATACAGTCATGAGCGTGGACTGATGTTTCATTATTCCAGTTGGCTTGACTGTGAATTCTAGCAAAAATGTGGCACTCCCTCCATCAAACGGAATTATGTACAGCTTCTCATAAAGACATTTGTCATGTAGGACAAGTGGTATTACAGCAATGAAACACTCTTAACTGCTGTTAGAAAAAAAAAAATCAGCCGCACAATCCTCTTGAAGCAGGAGCCGAGGGAAAACAGCTTCTCGGTGTCCTGTGTTCCTGGTGGCATTTTCAATACACGTCCTCATAAGTTGATGCTGAAAAGTTGATTAATTGATCATTTAGTACAAGTTACAACCTTCTTCTCGGTTATAAATTAGGATCATTAATCAATAAAGAGAAAAGCAATTCGAGGAGACAGGGGACATGCTGCTTCCTAATAGAAAAAGAGAGAAGTGACGCTCAGGCCATTCCCACCATTGACCACCCTAACTGAGGTGTGTATTGTGCACCTGCCTAAATTCAATTAAATTACATAATTAATGAACATCTTTTTTCAGAAATAATGGGCTTTACCACTCTGGCAGCCTATTGATTGTGGCATGAGAAACCACTTAACTGAGCCTGTGACCATTAGATTAGCTTTCAATAAATGTCCCGCACCTACATTCCTGGGTTATATCTTTAACCCAAATGCTTGTTTTAAGGCAAACCTTGGGTAGTTTTAACCAAACATTGTGTCAAGAAATTATGACTGAGACTGTTGGGTTCTAGAAAACACAAGAAGGAGGCCCATCTGTGTTCACAGACTTCATTTTAAAATTGCACAATGACCTGATCAGTGCTAAGATTTAATGATTGTGCTGTAATTGTCTTAATGTCAGCGGGTTGGGTTATGCTGCCTTCTATTTAGTAGGGAAGATCACAGTTTGTTCTTTTTCTGGCTCAGAAATAGTTGTGGTGCCAACAAGCTTATAAAAGAACTAACCTTCCAGCGCTGCTCCAGTACAAACGCTCACCTGCTGCACACACACTTGTTGTTAATAAATGTTTTTCACTTTTACTTCGAATCTGTCACGTATGCATGTGGGTAAAACTGAAATTATGAAAAAAGTCATTAAAGTTATTAAACTATTAATTACCAAGTTGCAAGTTTAACTTTAGGTGGTGTTCTTGAGGTATTTCCAAATGAGATAGCAGAAAATCCAACTTCTGAGTACAATGAGAACCAAAACAAGTTTGTTTGTTCTCCGATGACCTAAGGTAATAGCAGGCTGCTAAGTAGTAATAGGTAAAAAATCTCTATATGCCAAACAGACAAACTTGTTTTTTTACAGTTTTGTTTCAAGATATGTTTATTTCATTGTTGTCGTATGAATTTAACAATTCAAATGCTTGCGGTTTAACAAAAACTGTTATATGGTGATCATAAAGCTTGTTATCAAATTAGTACAAAAGGGTTTATTGGACGTTCTGAAGTCATTGTTTTTAGTTTAATAACCTATAAATAATCTAAAATAGATTAACTTAAATATTTCACAATACTTGAGTTATTCCTGTGCTGAGGGTAACACTTTAATACAGTTACAAATTATACAAACATGTTGCATTTTTCAGTTTCAGTAACACGTGTGAACATATTTATCACCATTGATGTACGAACAAAAAAAGCCAAACTTTCCATACTAAGATCCGGAGGAGCAAATCAAGTGAGACACCTTAAAAAAAATCATAGCTAACTTTCAGTAGTGCACACGATTACTAATCACAACAAAGCATGAGGTACTTCGAAAGGCTTAAGAAAAGATGTAGATTACCATTTTAAAACTACTATTCCTTTAAATTACCAAACTATACAAACATTTATCAGCCTATCATGTGTAGTTTGAGCTTTTTTGTGACTTTCAATTGTAATGGTATTTTCTGATTGACCTTTGTTTATTTTTTTCTCAAGGATTTTTCTTTAGCCAATTTTTATTTTTATTTTGATACATTCAGTTTTTTAATTGAAATACTGATTTGTGAACAACTATCCAGGTGTTTAATTAACTGCCCTTAAGTTAAATTCGTATATTTCTTTTCTATACAAAGGTTTGTAAGGGAACATTTGTACCTCTGTTGTTGTATTGAAAAACAGGACTTTATATTGATCCAGTTATCTGTTAACCGTTGAATACTGAGAGTATTGTTAATCGCCCAGTGAAAGTAAAATGTTGCACTTTACTTTTCTTCAGCATTTGTTAATAGATATAGACTTTTTTTTTTTTTGTTGATAAAGTCTTTCAGTTAAAAAAAAAACATTTTATTGTAAGAGTGTTAAGGGTTGCTGTGAATGATTGGGGTTAATAAAATTGTGAAAAAAAATGAATTTTATCTTGTCTCTTCTGTAAGCAGTAAACTGATCAGTTATAATTTGGAATGTTTTGCCACATACTGTTTAGTCGTCTAACTTGGTAACATCCCTGTGACTGTTATATACTATACAAACAGGGTTTTTTTTCAGCTGGAATTAGTAATATTGAAAATATTACAATTTTAAATTAGCCTGCCCAACATGTGTTATCTTTTTCAACCTTCTCTTCTTAGCTACACCTTTGCATATGAATTGAATCAATTTAACCCAATCTCCAGAATGCTGGATTACCATCTTTCCCTGTCATTTTAAACAAATCCAGAAGTAGATTAACAAGAAAATGTAAATTGGACTGTTTTTAGGATGTATTGATTTAAAACTAGCAAGATGTTAAGCTAAAAAAAAATATTTCTGAAATCCAATTGGTCTTTCGCTGATAGCAGCAGGGATTTAATGGAAAATCTCAATCGCACCGAGTTGTATCGGACAATCCAAACTGGCCCAATAAAAAAAGGAACCATAGTAAGAAGACAGCCAGAGAGCTGGAATGGTAGATGAATGACTCCTTGGTTTGCCTCGCTAGCTACCTACCAACCTTGACAAAGCACCTTCTAGGCCTAATGCTGTCCAAAGCTGTCACGTTTTTTCCTCTGCTTCATTCAGCTTGATTAATGATGAGCTGTGGGGCACTGCTACAAGGTCTAGTCTCAGTTTTGAAAGAGGCAGTGAGAAGTCATTTGTGCTGATGTGCCTTATTCTACTGGCAATAGTGAAAAACACCAATATTTCTGACCAGTTATATAATTTATCTCTCGATTATTGGCTTTCTCTGACTCCAAGCCTCATCTATTCAAACCAAAGCTAGCCTCATGTTTTATTGACTGCTGCTCTAAGGAAACTATCTTTCTCTAATTATAGTCAAGTCTCCCACTAATAAAAACCAAATTCTTGTCACAGTATTTTAAATAGATGTTTTCTTTCAGCAGGCATTTGCTAGTGACAGTTTGTATGGTGGACAAATTTGCCTAAGAAGAAAACTTCCCCCATCTTATCATTAAACGACAATGCATAGGGTTTATAGGGGAAGATAAGTGAGTTTAATATGCACTGGAGGGTAAAGAAAATATTCTATTACCATGTGTAGTACTGAAATTACCCCATAAAGAATCTAATATGGCAATTTGGGGAGCAATTTTTAATATGATTTTTACGACGCACGGACCTACTTATGGTAATGAAGTTGTCATAGTAGTTGTTCACTGCTGGTAATGCAAAGACCATCTTTCAATTTGTATAAATTAGCCTTAACTGTTAGGAATGAACTTCATTAATGTTGGAATGAGAAACAACATGTTATTGCATTTCTGGACCAGTGGCTCTGGGATTGCGTGTTTTATATTGTTTTTTTCTAATTCTGGAAATTGAGAGAGAAGACCTTCTTAGGTGTATGGAGCTGCAATAAAATACAAACAAACAGCAGGGGATCATCATCCCATTTTGATACTCGACCAAGGCCTCATTGAGAAAAAGAATGATGAGGTTCGTGATTCCTAGCAAGATAACGCCTTTTCTGTTCTAATTCTCACACATTTAGTGTCACATCGGCATCAATATTATATAACAAGGTGCAGTTCTCTCAATTTCCTTGGTTACAGGGGATGCAATCTAATGTGATAGGTGGTATTACACAGAAATAATAAACAAGGACAAAACAAAGCACACAGCTGAAATATTGATACAGAAATATACATATAACATTTGCAAAATATGAAAATTATTCACATGGTCCAACTTTTTTGTAATTTTCTAACAATATGTTATTTTATAGCCATAATTCAAAATAGAATAGATAAAGCATTTTGATCAAATATTGTTATACAATAAATTATAAAAGTGAAAAAATACCGTAAAAAAAAATGTACTCAGATTGAAGTTGTTTGCACTGATAATTGAACAGATGTGTCTACAATCATATTAGACTCAACCTGTGATATATTCAGCTGATTTGGACTGATCTGGCATGAAACATCCATGCCTCTCTAAAGTCAGACAGTTAACTGTGTGCATCAGAACAGAAAATTAGAGTCCAAGTCAAAGATAGCTTTATTTTAAATTCTGTACAAGACAGTGCATACAAGGAATCAAAATGATGTTCCTTACCATCCTACAGTGATACAAAAAAAAAAAAAACAACAACAACCATTTACTGGGACTAAGAAACAAGAAGTGATTGTCAAAGCAGACAACCATAATGTTGAATAAACATTAAAAAAAATTTAAATTTTAAATTTAAACATATAAAATAATAATAAATAAAGTGCAGGTATGGAGAGTTGGCTTAGTGACCTCAATTTAACTTAGGAAAAATAAAATATAACCTAAAATGAACTCTACACACTACTTAAAATCTAAACTAAAATCCCAGGAACACTACTTAACAAGGAGAATTAAGTAAAATTCACACTCTAATTAAAATTCAGTGTAAGATTATTTCTATATTAACATTGTGCAAGTGGCAAGTATTAACTATGTGGATGAGGTTGTTGGAGAGTCTGGTGGTGCAGGAGCATGGGCTTCTGTGTCTCTTCCCAGATGACATGATGCTGAACATGTTGTAAGCAGAATGGGTTTTCATCTCCCAGAATTATTAGAGCTTTTCGGGTGAGGCGGGTGGATGGTGTGGGGTGGGACACCAATGATCCTGGAGGCTGTATTTAGAATGTGTTGCTGGGCTTTTCGGTTGCAGTCCGTACAAGTTCCTCTCCACATTGTAATGCAGCTGGTCACGATTCTTTCAATGGTGCCCCTGTAGAATGTGTTCATGATGGGTGGTGCAGCACTTGCCTTCTTGAACTGCGCAGGAAATAGAGGCGTTGTTGGGCTTTCTTGGCAAGTGATGGGGTGTTGGTAGTCCAAGAGAGGTCCTGTTGTGCACCCCCAGGAATTTGGTGCTGCCCACTCTATCTCCAGCAGCGCCATTGATGGTCAATGGTGGGTATTCAGTGTGGCCCTTCCTGAAGTCCAAAACAATCTCTTTTGTCTTGCTGACATTCAGAAGGCTTTACCCACATATGCTGCTTGAGGCCGCTGAAAGAGGATGTCTAACAGCCAGTTGCAGAGGGAGATCCCCAACTTGTCCAGTTTTCAGATGAGTTCTTGTAGTATTATAGTATTAAATGCTAAACTTAAGTCAATGAATAGCATCCTCACATAAGAATCCTTTTTGTCCAGGTGGGTGAGGGCAGGGTGGAGGGCAGAGCAAATAGCATCCTCTGTGGATCGCTTTGCTCTGTATGCAAACTGAAAAGGGTCCAGGATGGTAGGATGGTTGGATTTAATGTCTGCCATGACTAGTCAATTGAAGCACTTTGTTATGATGGGTCTCAGTCCCACTGGACAGTAGTCATTGAAACAGGATGGAGCATATTTCTTTGGCACTGGTATCGTAGTGGCGGTTTTGAAGAGTGGTGGAACAATAACTTGTTAAAGAGATCAGTTAAGAGATTTCTAGCTCATTTGCACAGTCCTTCAGCATGCAACCCTTGATGTTGTCTGGTCCTGTTGCTTGATTTTGGTGAGTGACCTCTTTACTGTATTGGCAGAGAGGGGCAGGGTCTGTTCTTTAGAAGCGGAAGGGGTCTTCTGTGGGCATGTCTTGTTTTGTGCTTATAAGCGTGCAAACAACCTGTTCAAGTTGTTCAGCAGGGAGATGTTGCTCTCACAGCTCAGTGGCCCAGGTTTTTAGTGTGTGTTAGCCTGAATGCCCCGCCAGAGGCTTTGTTAATCCCTGCTGTCCTTGAAATGGGTATTATCTTGTCTTTACACTCCGGTTTAGCCTTTTTGATGCCTTGGGACAGGTTGGCTCTTGCTGTTTTTAAGCTCTGTACATCTCCTGCTCTGAAGGCATCATCTCTGGCTCTCAGTAGCTTGTGAATGTCACCTGTTAGCCATGGTTTGCAGTTTGCACTGTTGATGATGGTTTTTCTGTCATTCACATCATCAACACATTTTGTAATGGAGGAGGTCACAATGTCTGTGTACTCTTCAATGTCTGTATGACCCTTGTAGGTGGCTGTGTGTTTAAACATCTCCCAGTCTGTTGTTTCAAAGCAGTCTTGGAGAGCAGCCGAGGCACCTCTGGCTACACCCTAATTTCCCTCTTCACTGGTTTTCACGTGTTGCCTGTATGCTGGCTTCAGCATAACAGTGAGGTCTTCAGAGAGTCTATGTTGGTAAAACTTTGGAAGAACAGACTTAAGGTCAACATCCTTGAAATCACCAAGAAGGATGATAAACTCATAGGGGTGTTCACTGATGGCTTGGTACAGTTCGTTTAGTGCTGCATTCCTTACATTGCTGTTGGTGGTGGGAGGGATGTAAACTGCTGCTAGCAAAATTGCAGTAACCTCCCTTGGCAGGTAAAAGGGACTTCAGTGTTTACACACAACCACAGCGTTTTGACACCACGAATTCTGGACATGAACAGGTTTTCGTTTGCCGTTCTCTGTCTTCACAAGTTTCCGGTCAGCCTAGTAGCATGCTAGCCCCTTTAGTTGTTTTCAGAGAACTGAAAATTTAAAAACAATTGTACAGCATCAAAGCATAAATATGGGTGATTTTATACAGATAAATGAAATGGTTTGCAATTTCTGTATACGCCAGAGTACTTTAGTAGAGGGGCTAGATGGTCATTGCAGTTTGTACACCTCACTGATAAATATAAGAATATGGTCTAATAAACTCAAGATTGAAGGTTTTAGCCATAACTCAGTGTCATGTCTGGAGGAAAACAAGCACCATTCATTATTTAGATAAAACAAATAGGATATATTTTGACTTTTAGCTGTCTGTAAATGAGTAACTACTGTCACCAGCAAGCATTGGCCACTGTGGATGATTATACGTAGACAGAGCTTACAACAGAGCTTGTTTTGAATCCATTGGAAGGGTAGTAATATATTAGTTCACCAATAAACTGGTCACCATTATATATTTTAAATGGACATTTGAGAATTGATAATCCCAAACTGGTCCAATATATTCTGATAGAGGCCAAAATTTAACGTTTGATAACAAATTTACCTCATCAATATTTGAATTCATACAAAGCTATTATGCTGTATATATATATATATATATATATATATATATATATATATAAAACCATGCTTATTTGTTTTTATGGACAATGTATCTACATTAGACATGCACAAATAAAGCTACTACTATGGTGAAAATAAAGCCATTGGTAACAACAGAGCATAACTACAGTAGTTTTATGACATTTAATTAACATGTCAGTTTCACTGTGGAATTACACTATCCCCACTTCCTTCAAGATGACTTGTTTGAGAAAAAAGGCCCTCCATATATATTGTTAAAATTCATTGTCATTTTTCCACAAGTCTGCTTTCACATTAATCTTCATTTTAAACATTGATTGCTTTTTCACAGCAGAATGAGTCCCTTTTTTTTGCATAATGTAGTACCAAGTGGCTCATGTTCACTAACAACAATCAGGGGACAATCTTGTCTTTTAATCTAGTAAGAGGGGAAAAAAAATCAATGTCCATTGTCAATACTAGGTGGAGTAATTACCTGTTGAGTCTTTATTCATGTTAGAGTGAACTCTGAGTTTGGCTCACTGAGTACAATCCCTTAATCGTATTCTGTTCGCTGATTGAGAAACCCCAAAACATTCTAATTCGACTGGACAGATGTTGGGAATCAGCTTTGATTCTTTTAATTGCTTTGTTCCCTTCCGGCACGGCTGGCGCTACTTTCATTCAATTTAACAAATGTAAAATCCAGAAATTTATTTTCAAATATTCATGTCAGAAGGTGGTGCAGTTCATTGTTTTCTTAGAAATATATTAGCAATTGTGGGGAATTGCTCTGAGGTTGACCAAGCAGCAATCAGGCACAAGAAAGGCTGCCAAAGCTATTTAGTTGACATTGTTTATTTTTAAAGCTGGGGAGTTAAGATGAATATTTGTAGTCAGGGTACACACTCACTCTACTTTCAAAATATTCGTTTATTTGTTGACTCATTTTACCTTTTCATGGCTGTGTTAACATGAAGAAAAGAGTTTTCATCGTTTTATTTTTATTTTATTTTTTTGCATAAAGCGTGTCCTTTTTTTCCGTTCTGACTTTTCAACTTCCAGAAGATGTTTTTCAACTGGGCTGGTGTTTGGAATTGGCTTTGATAGTTTTGAGGAGCAACTGTCTAAGGCAGTGAGGAAGTACATGTATCTGTACCACTTAGAAAGCTGACAAAGTATATCTTGCTATCCATCTTCCCCATCTGTTGGACCAACACTGAAATCCACCTGCTAGGTTTTGCTCTGATAAAAAATGCGAGCATCACACCAAAGTTTTCTGGTCTGGTATTTATTTTTTGCCGTTTGATAGTGGTAAATAAAGTGGTATTTTCAAACTTGTCATTCAGATTTCAGACTTTTCTCTCTGCTGTGATCACTGCTTCAAAATGTGCTTTAATGGTGACGAGTATGTTATTATCAACAGCGCTCATAATTTTTTCAAAAACATGTTATGTATTTCCAGTTCAAATGTCAGAGCATTTCTTTTGACCAATCAGCGATGATCCATGTTGCCCGACAGTACCTACAATGTGCGTTTTTGTTAATGTGTTGTGTGGTGTCTTTTGTCATTGTGTAGTGCCTTTTGTTGTTGTGTAGTGTCTGTTGGTGTTTGTAATTGCACTTATTGGCCACCATACTTAACCACTTTAACTGCTCTACTGCAGCTCCAGAGATGGTGCACAGCAATTGAATATTTTCTCTCCCCTGGATTTTACTTTAATTTGACAGACAAAGTCCATCTACATCACTTCCACTTCTAATTTTTTGTATTTTCAGTTATCTTGTACCCCAAGTAGGTCGTGACTGATGGTTGTTTGTACTTAGCCAGGTTCTGCCAGAGGTTTATTTTTGTTAAAGGGAAGTTTTTCCTCTCCACTGTCGCAACATGAATGCTTTTAGTGACTGATTAGTGAAAAGTCAACGACACAGTGCTAGCTACTCTTACGGCATGCTGGTCAAGGAGTAGTGAATGCTGCAATTCAATAACTGTATGCAATCTGCTGGGTTTTCTTAGATTGAAACTTTTAAAAATAATTTGAATAACATATTGAAAGTGATTCACTGTTTCATAACTATGATAAACTGGAATCTGTTATGATTGATGATTGAATGTCGTTGAGATGAAATCTGTTAATATTTGGCTCTATAAGAATAAACTGAATCTAATGTAACTGCTAGCATGTTTACAAACTGTATTTTATGATTTGGCTCCCAACATAAAGTATTAAACTGAATTTTATGGTCAAAGGTGTGCTGAACAAAAACTTTTTCTTCTGCTTCATGAACTTAAAACTTTTCTTCAAAATTCAAGGTGAAAAAATATTTCATGCATTTAGTAATGCATCATTGCAAGCATTGTTTTCTTTTAAATGGACAGAGAAAAGTCTGCTATTTGGATTACATTTTTATTCTTTTTTTAAGAGGAATTAAATGCAAATGATTACAAAGGAGGGTGTGCATCATTGTCAATCAATGGCTTACTATTTAAACACAATAGTTTGTTTTAAACTATTCAAAAACTCTTCGTTAAAAAGAAGTGGGTGACAATCAATATTTTCAACGCCCTCTTTTTGTCAACTTGATCTGACAATTGTGAAATAAAACTTGCCTGTAAGTCCAGTGATATCTGCTAGTAAATATTTATTCAGAGGTCTGTTTTCAGTTTAAAAATGAATTTAAAATCATTGAATTAGAAAGTATGGGATTTAATATATCAATCATAATAGCACTGAGTGACACTAAGCTGTCAAGTATCCAAATAAAACTCTACAATTTAATGAGATCCTAAGCCCTATCAAAGTATAATTAAAAACACTGACACAGAGGACAAAGAGTGTAAAGATGTCTTACAGGACTGTGCAATAAATTTCCAACTTACAGCAAGAGTAAGCATTTGGTAATACTGCATTATCTGAGAAAGGGATCATAGACACATCCATTTTTCAATTACCATCCTTTTTAGCTTTGTTACATCTCTATCCTTTCGGTTGGAATGTAATTTTTTGATTTTGTCAGGCCTTTGCTGGTACATTTGCTGATTTGCAAAGTTTTTAACCAAAATTTTTTTCAAAGCAGTTAGAACAGTGTCATTTCCTATAAAATCTGTCTGCTCCCAGCAGGTAATGATGATGATGGGGTCTGGTGGCAGGCCAAAGCCTGGCTGGCTAGTGTTGTGTTTTCTCCGAATCTCTTCCTGCCATCATGAGCATATGGGTGGGCACGCTGTGATCCACTGGCTCTCACCCAACAATCCATCACCTTTAAACACAAACCTTGTGAGAACACTAGCATATTTTTATATCAATGTGTTGTCTAAACATCAGATTTGAATTGTTCATATCAGCACTTGGCACTGCACTTATTTGTTACATGTCTTTATTTATTTATTTCATTTGGTTATTTTGACATCCTCCGAAGCTAAACTGCACATTTCTATTCCCTTGAAATCTCAGCACATATAAATCATAAAGTTGGCCTCAGAAATGATGAATTAGATCCCCTTAATTTTGGGACAGTGATCACTCAAACAGATCTTTCCGTTCCCTCCATGTTTTATCACGCGTGCCGCAAGAAAGAAACTAAACACTGAACCTGGCTCAGCATCCACACTACTTTCACCCTAAATATTTGTTGTGGTGCAGACTGTAAAAACAGCATCTGGACTTTCCATTTATACAGTATTTATAAAAATGTATTACAAATGGTCTAAATCCGGACACTACAGCCTTTTATATTTGCACATAACCTTTTCACCTTGTGTTGATGCTGATAAGGCAAGATAATAATAGAAGCAATAAGTGGAAAATCCCACCCCCACCTTTAAGGGCCCTTGCTTGATCACAGTCTCTCTTACACTTTCAGGCGCTGTCACTTCGAATTGGCGGAAGGCAGCCAGGCTGAAGTTTTCCCACTGACTGGAGAGGAGTCGTTGGCCAGGCTTTTCTTGTCATTGGACGTTAAGGCAGTCAATGATCCTAATACTTGCTCTGTTGGTGCAACATTCCGATTTTTAATCACTGCGTGACTTGTGAGATTTAATGAGGGCAGTCAAGTAAAAATGATCACCGTACCAGAAAGAAGAACCTTGTATGCTGACAGTTACTCCTGGTTTAAATAACAAATATAACCTTTTCTCAAAATGACAAAACGTAAGAATTTTTGACAGTGTGAGTGGCTGCTAATATGACCACCTTATGCAATGGCAAAAAAAAAACACTGGTCATCTGATTTAAAACTTTCATGCTTTATCCATGCAGAAATTGTCAGAGGTTTTTGACTTAGTGTGTAGATACATGTATGTAAAGAATTCCCTTGCAGTGTGTGGATGGGATGAATTTTACAAACCTCTCTACCCTCTTTAATCCTTTGTGTGGAAGCAGGTCAAGAGATAACCAGTCTGCAGAAGTGTGACTGAAAGTCTCAACCAGAGATTTGCCAGGCTTCCTACTTTAGGTGGTTATCTCTAATGGTGCTATAATATTCCAAAAAAGATAATTTTGATTTAACTTTGTTAGCAAGCAGTTTAACTAGATTTATATGTATTTAGTATAGTTCAACTTTTTTCATCTTGTGAAATGAAATTGTTGTAACATTGTTAATGTGTGCAAAATGCTCTGAAATTGTCTTTAAAGCTAAAGAAATCAACAATAACTATAGGGACATATTTACACACTTATATTGTATAAGAAGAAAAAAAACTAAGCAGATTTTAATGTAAGGGCTTTTGGATGATGGGAGATCTCAGCAGATATACAACACAGTTTATTTTTTGAAAACTCAGTCAAAGGTCAAAGGTCAAAGGTCACATGAATGGTCAACAAATAATCAATGTATACAATTCTATTGCATGAACATGTGTGTGATCGCGTTCCACTGCCGCTACATGCATGTTCAGTATAAGGGATTGCTGTGAGGTCAAATACAACACATGCTATTGTTTTGGTGTGTTGATGCTGGTGTGAGTGAAGGTATGTTCAGGGGCTTTCACCTTTAATCCCAGACCTAGTAATGTTTTTTCTACCTGCGTCAGTCTGAGCTATTATAGGTAAAATATTTATCTGTAACTTTTTTTGTCCTTTCTTAAAAGTTAAAATAAATCTACCAAAAATTTTTAGGTTTCATTTTGTATTTAGCAAATTGTTTAAATTTATTGCTATTCTGTTATTTAAGGAGTGAAAATTATAAATTAAAGCTAAAAATTTTAATTGTTTAATTCGTTTGGCGTTTGCCCTTAGCGTTTAAACCAATGTGCCTTAATGAGAGCAACAGGTGGCGCTCATCTAGTGTTTGTGTCTTTTCTGATTTGAAATGCAGCAACAAGTGAGGGAGAGGGATTGCAATGTTAATCTAACTGGTATATTGCAGATACTTTTAGCTGGTATTACATTTAAAAGATCTTAAGGCTTATCACCATTATCTCATAAAATTCTGGCAGTTTCAAATTTTGGCATACTATAGGAACAGTAACCAACCAATGCCTACCGGTCAGTTTATATAACTAAATTTATTGTTTATGTTAATAAATCCGTTTCTTTTTTCAAAGGATAAATAAAATTCTTCACAACAGCAGAAATAAAAAGAAGACACACATAGACATACAGAGTGTTTGTAACGTATCTAGCAGCGGGAAAACACCATAATCAGCCATATTGGACTTAAAATAATGTCAAACTAGATATTTTATTAATATGTACACCTCTTTGGTAACTACATTTTCTTTTCAGGAATGTGTAATGCAAGACCCTGTCTTATTTTACAGGTATAGATTGTACATTGCAGGTATAAGGTGAATGTGGCTTTAAAGTGTGCTAAAATGCATTTTTTCCCAGTAGATGGTGGCAAAGAGAGTAGACACAGTAGGTGTCCTTTGTTGCTGCATGTATTTACCATCAGCTGGATGTATAAGAGCTTTAAGACAGAATGCGGCTTTGACAAGGCTGTGACCAGAACTGTAGCCTAAGAAGGGAGGCTGGTTTACAAATAGTAGTCCAGGCAGGTATTTTTAAAGGAGTTTATTGTGTGTTCGTGTTCAAAATGTAAAGTTCGCTTTGCTTAATTGTGGTTTATGTACATAGAAAATTCAGCCTAAATAATAGCAATCCTACTATAGAAGGAGTTTCTTGACGTCGCTATAAAAGGAGAGAAAGCCAGACACGGTGTTGGCAGAATAATGCTTTGGGACAAAGAAGCTGGTAAAGACATTTGGGCAGAATAACTAATATAAAAGCATAATCCAGGAAGAGGAGCTGCCAAATACTTGCCACTGAGACTGACGTTTACGTCCAGCAAGACCAAAAGACTCCTAACATACAGCCAGAGAAAAAAATGCAGTGATGAATCTGCTTAGTAGACGAACACCATGCATGATATTCCTTGCATGCCACAAATTTGGTCTGCTCTGTGTTGGTTAATGACACAAAATGCCCCCAAAAATGTGCATTGCACCATAAATTGTAGTTCACATTTGGTTTTTAAGTATTAATTCGTTAAAAATCTATTAGGTTGAGGATTTATGAATTAAAGTGAAATATATTAGCAGAAAATATTTATAATTTCACTGCAACCACTATGGGCAAAATGGTAGTTAGAGGGGTCAGTGTGCTTTGTTTTTCCTTTATAAACACAATTCATTAAAAGAATAACGAAGTACCATCTTAAACTAATATTACCACATTTATCACTTCCTTTGTCCAACAAGAAGAGGACTGGTAATTTCTTACAAGTCTCCTAGAGCTGCTGGGGAATTTCTGTCAGAAGCTACCCCTTCAGCTCAATCCTCCCCACATTTGCGAAAGCTTTTCATTCGTATCCCCTGGAAACCGCTTCACATTCTTCAAACTCTCCTGTAAGAAAAAAAAAGAAAAAGAAGAAATGAAATAGAAGGAGGAGGAAGAGGAGGATGGGGAAAAAGAGACCCTTACATGTTTTGTTATGCCCTTTGATCATGAGTTTATCTTTAAAACAGATGGCTGGCTACCTTTCTGTTGCTATCAGCACACAATTATTTATAAAGAGTTCTGAAAAAAATTAGGGTCCAGTGTCAGTTGAATTCATGAATCCCAAATCTGAGTAATAAAGACTTACCTAGTCTCAACAAGGCTATGATTTTTTTTTTTTTTTTTTTATCTCTCATCCCCCGTGATATCATTGTCTATAGTCAAGAGCTTTACTTGTCCATCCCAGCGATTCTCAGACCATACAGAAGATAATCTTCTAATCTAATTAACACTATATTACAGCTACAATGTATTATAGAATTGTACAGCGTACACACACAGTAGCAGGCATGCTTTACAGTAATATACAGACTCTATGTAAAAAATAAAATGGTGTCGTTTCATGGTCATAACTATAAACCTGGCATTTCTTGGTACGGATCTGCTAAATTAAACGTAAAGGATTCGAGTGAGCAACGCATTTAATCTTCTAGTCCATATTTATCTCTAAGAGCTTAGAACCCTTTGCTTGGAGGCCATTGTGGATCAGAAAGCCGTCAGATGTCCTCCGAGGCTTTTAAAGTAAACTGACATACTCTTTCATGTTCTGATGTCATTTATATTTTTAACGTTACAATAGGTTTTGTCGGCACTCGGCCCTGTACTGGTATGATCTTTAACTGCTTTCAAAAGTCAAAGAAAGCCTATGTGATGCCAATTAAAAGTATTCATAAAAGTGTTCTTCACCGATTAACACCAAAAGCATTTTTGTGAATTGGAAGAAAAATGATACATGTAGTGTTAAAAGTTTTTTTTACAAAAAAAGTATTGTTTGTATTTATATAGCGTGACTGTGAAAAACCTGACAACATACTGAGGAAGTGATTAGGATGTGTTGACCAAGGGACACATTTAGAAGAACCATTGCTTTAATTGAAAAACATTTAGATTGAATTAATATACGAATATAAGACATAAACATTGGTAATGCTTTTATATAGATCTATCTATTGATCAATAGATTGAAAGTTCTGTTGTACAGAAACTAATAAGAAAAAGCCAGTATTATTCAAATCCACATCAGCCAAAGTCAAGCCATCATGGAAAAACCCCCATAAAGAAGAGATAATTCCCTTTTCGACATTAGACTTTAAGCCTGGTTCATTCATTCACTCACCTCTGGATGGTGTGTTACCTTACCTCTCCTTTGTTGCTCTGTGCGCCTCACCGGCAGTAAGTTCCCCTCCTACTTGACTGGTTCTCTGTGCTGGTTTTCTATCCGCCTTCATATTTCAAGGATTCAAGGATTCAAGGAGACTTTATTGTCATTCAGCATACATGAGGGTACATGAGGTGGAACGAAATTATATACTCACGGTACAGTTCCACCCAAGAGCTAATATTAAAATAGATAAAATAAGTAAAAAAAAAAAAAAAATAAATAAAATCGAAGTAATGTAAGTAAAATAAATAAAGTAGGAATATACGGTATTAAAGTGCGGGTATAGTAAAAATTTGTAGTCCGTGCAGTGGTTTGTTCAGGATGAGTTCAATAGTCTCACAGCTTCAGGAATGAAGCTGTTTCTGAGACGGGTTGTTCTACACTTGATGCTCCGCAGCCTCCTGCCTGAGGGGAGCGGAACAAAAAGTGAGTGTGCTGGGTGGGTGGGATCCT